>JADRCH010000041.1:3903104-4109991 GCA_019843965.1 Rhynchomys soricoides
TTTTTTTTTCAATGTCTAGGTTTGTTTTTAGTTCTTAGTATATTTTGAATAATAAACCTCTATATGAGTAAAACCTTTTCCTGTTCTGTGGACTGCTGCTTTGTCCAATTTGACAGTATGTTTTGCCTTACAGAAGCCTTTTAGTCTCATGAGGTCCCATCTATTAACTGTTTATCTTAGTGCTTTCTGTGTTCTATTGAGAAAGTCTTTTCCCATACCAGTGCATTCAAGAATATTCCCTACTTTATCCTCTATCAGGTTCAGTGTGTCTGGTTTTGTGTTGAAATCTTTGATCAACTAAGACTTGAGTTTAATTCAAAGTGATAAATGTGGATCTATTTGTATTCTTCTACATGCAAACTGCCACTTTGACCAGCACCATTTGATGAAGATGCTGTCTTTTTCCAGTATGTGTTTCTGGCTTCTTTATCAAAAATCAGAGTCATATGTGTGTGAATTTATGTCTGGGTCTTCAGTTTAATTCCATTGATCAACATGTCTGTTTTTATGCTAATACCATGTGACCTTTAAGACTATAGCTTTGTAATACAACTTAAAATCAACCACCTGCAACAATTCTTTTGTTGTTCAGGATTGTTTTAGATCTCCTGGGTTTTTGTTTTGTTTTGTTTTTCCTTATGACGTTAAGAACTGTCCTTTTAAAGTCTATAAAGACTGTGTTGGAATTTTGATTGCAATCTGTAGATTGATTGAATCTGTAGATTGCCTTTTGGTAGGATGACCATTTCTATTATGTTAATACTACCAATCCATGAGCATGGGAGATCTCTCCATCTCCTGACATCTTCAATTTCTTTCTTCAAAAGACTTGATGTTTTTTGTCATACAAGTCTTTCACTTGTTTGGTTAAAATTACCCCAATATATTTTATATTATTTGGGATTATTATAAATAGTTTTGTTTCCCTGATTTCTTTCTTGGTCCATTTGTCATTTATATATAGGAATGTTTTTGCCCAGTTTTTTTAAAAGTTAACATTGTAAATTAAATTTTGTAATTTGTATACTAAGATAATCTTCTGTATATGTACTTAAGTTAAAAACAATATTATTAGAGATAAAATAATTTGGCCTAACTTAGGTAAAGAAGGTAAATTATTCTAAAATAAGTTAACTATCTCATGGAAGCCAAGAAGAGATGGAGCTAGGCTTTGGGAAACTGAAAACAGATATTCTATAGGGACTTTCTTCCCACTTCATTCTCGGCTTTAGTACCCTTTCCCCCTTCTTCTATTTTTCCACAGAGTTTCTTAATATACATTGCTACACGGTTACTAATGTCCTTGAAATTCATGCCTTATGGGCCAATAGCTAATTCACATCGACACACTATGATTGCCAGTCCCCAAACCTTAATCCAATCAGTCAAGGATAGTAGCCATGTTACCATGTCAAGCAACGACAATAGCAAGGAGATGGATGGGAGCAGTGGACTGGATTAGGAAGGCATGTGAATCGACTAACGAAAGGAACACAGGGTTTGTCCCTCCGCTATTAGCTTCTCTTCCTTCTGCTTTCTTGAACAGTATCACAACAGGAAGTAGGAAGTGAAGAGGAGCAGCCCAAGGAGTGCCAGGGTCCCTGTGTGCAAGTGCATCTGTTTGTCTGAGCAAGGAATGAGATAGAATGCTTCTTGCTGTTGTTGGTGCCCCTAGGGTGACCCCTAACATAAATAAATAAACCCTTTTTTATAATCTCTTGATATGGGGCTCCCTTCTGGATAAGCTTGAAGAAGAAATTAGGAATTTTACAGTTTACTTTTTTTCTTTTCTATGGCAAATTAGATAGATGTTTTTAAAATGATGCGACTGTAATATAATTTTACATTTTTTGAAGATAAATATTCTGCTCTCACTTTACATAATATTTTCTAGAATTGCATGTAAATTACATATTTCAAATTCAGTCATATTTCAAGTATAATTGGATGGTAGATACTCATATTCTTATGGTCATAAACACATTTGGGAATTTGAAGAGATCTGTAGACTTATTCTCCAGAGGGCAAAAAATAGCTGACCCCTAAGCATGTACAAACATTGACAGTGGGGTGATAGATGGCATATTTATTTGAGTTGTAGAATTGTAGGCTCTATGTTGATTTTTATCTTCTCTCAGTTATTATCCCCACTTGAAAAGGGAAGAAACTAAAGACAATTTGAACAAAGCATTCAAAATGCCAGCAAGTGTATGTATGACAGTGTGAGAACCACTCCCTACGTCCTCCACTCCAACAGGGATGTCATAACTAACTATATGAGAACCAGTTCCTACTCACTGTACTCTGAGCTGTAAGGAGGGAAAGAACACTGAGCTCTCCGATAGATGGAAGCTGTATGCAAGATGGTTGTCGTTGTTTTCTAGGGCTGCTGCAACACAACACAAAGCTGGATGATTAACCAAGGGAACGTTTCTTTCAGAGTTCTAGACAATAGAACTCCAAGATCAAGGAATCTGAATCTTTGATTTCTTTGGTACCTCTCCTTAGTTTGTAGATGCCACTTCTCTGGGCATCTTTCATGGAACTTTATGCTTCAATTTGTTATTCTTCTTAAAAGACACCAATCATAAAAGAATAAAGGACCTCTTGAATGCTTCTCTTTTAACACAGTAACCCCAATGAAGGCTCTGTTTTCAAATAGTCTTAGCTACTGGGAATGAGGGGAAAGAACAAAATTCACCCATAATCTGTAAACACAGCATCAAACTTCAGAGTCAAAGAAAATAATATGAATCCTGTTATATGATGAAAACCCAGGAATAAAAGCCCAGTTTTCTCCTTTTTTGAAAATTTTAGCTTCCAGTTTCCGTCTGCACCCTGAAGCTAAGGCTGTCCCACTGCCCTCCACACCCAAATCTTGCTAGGAGAAAGCTGGTCTCCCAGAAGGGCTCTCACTCCTAAGGTCAGAGGTAAGATCACCACTTTTGCTCCAATAACTGTTCAAAGAGGGACCTGCCAGGAGCACACCGGGCACAGGAACATCAGAACAGCTGGGAACAAGATCTTTCCAGTCTCCATCTATGCCCTGGAGCTAAAGCTGTTCCAAAGACCTCCGCACCCAAATCCCACCCAGGAGAGAGCTAGTCTCCCCAGGAGTGCTGACACACCTAAGAACACAGGCTCACAGTCCCACAGGAAGGACAAGCTCCAGTCAGAGACCAACTAATACCAGAGATAACCAGATGGGGATAGGCAAGCACAAGAACCTAAGCAACAGAAACCAAGGCTACTTGACATCATCAGAACCCAGTTCTCCCACCACAGCAAGACCTGGATGCCCCAACCCATCAGAAAAGCAAGATTCATATTTAAAATCACATCTCATGATGATGATAGAGGATTTAAGAAGGACATAAATAACTCCCTTAAAGAAATATAGGAGAACACAGGTAAACAGGTAGAAACCTTTAAAAAGGAATCATAAAAATCCCTTAAAGAATTACAGAAAAACACAACCAAACAGGTGAAGGAATTGAACAAAACCATCCAGGATCCAAAAATGGAAATAGAAACAATAACAAAATCACAAAGGGAGACAACCCTGGAGATAGAAAACCTAGAAAAAAGATCAGGAGTCATAGATGCAAGACATAACCAACAGAATACAAGAGGTAGAACAGAGAATCTCAGGATCAGAAGATAAAATAAAGAAGATAAAATAGCACCTCACACAATAATAGTGGGAGACTTCAACACCCCACTCTCATCAATGGACAGATCATGGAAACAGAAACTAAACAGAGACACAGTGAAACTAACAGAAGTTATGAACAAAATGGATTTAACAGATATCTATAGAACATTTCATACTAAAACAAAAAATAGATCTTCTTCTGAGCACCTCATGGTCAGAAAACCAGCATCAACAGATACAAGAAGATTGAAATAATCCCATGCATCCTATTAGATCACCATGCACTAAGACTGGTCTTCAAAAACAACAAAAACAACAGAAAGCCCACATACACATGGAAACTGAACAACACTCTACTCACTGATAAATTGGTCAAGAAAGAAATAAAGAAATTAAAGCCTTTTAGAATTCAATGAAAATGAAGGCACAACATACCCAAACTTATGGGAGACAGTGAAAGCAGTGCTAAAAGGAAAACTCATAGCTCTGAGTGCCTCCAAAAAGAAACAGGAGAGAACATACATTAGTTGCTTGACAGCACAACTGAAAGCTCTAGAACAAAAAGAAGCTAATACAAGCAAGAGGAGTAGACAGCAAGAAATAATCAAACTCAGAGCTGAAATCAACCACGTAGAAACAAAAAGAACTATACAAAGAATCAGCAAAACCAGGAGCTGGTTCTTTGAGAAAAATCAACAAGATAGATAAACCCTTAGCCAGACTAACCAGAGGGCACAGAGACAGTATCCAAATTAACAAAATCAGACATGAAAAATAGAGACACAACAACAGAAACCAAGGAAATCCAAAAATCATCAGATCCTACTACAAAAACCTATACTCAACAAAACTGAAAAATCTGGATGAAATGGACAATTTTCTAGAAAGATACCATGTACCAAAGTTAAGTCAGGGTCAGATAAACCATCTAAACGATCCCATAACACCTAAAGAAATAGAAGCAGTCTAGTAGCCTTAAAAAGTGCAGGACCAGATTCGTATAGTGCAGAATTCTATCAAACCTTCAAAGAAGACCTTATACCAAACTCTTCAAATCAGTCCACAAAATAGAGATAGAAGGAACACTACCCAAGTCGTTCTATGAAGCCACAATTACACTCAGACCTAAACCATACAAAGACCCAACAGAGAAAGAGAACTTCAGATCAATCTCACTTATGAGTATCAATGCAAAAACACTCAATAATAATCTCACAAACCAAATCCAAGAAAATATTAACATGATCATCCATCATGATCAAGTAGGCTTCACCCCAGGGATTTGGGGATGGTTCAATCATTGATGGGAAATCCATCAATGTGATCCACTATATGAACAAATAAAGAAAAAAAACCACATAATCATTTCATTAGATGCTTAGAAAGTATTTGACAAAATTCAACACCATTTCAAGATAAAATTCTTGGAAAGATCAGGAATTCAAAGACCATACCTAAACATAGTAAAAGCAATATACATCAAACCAGTAGCCAATATCAAACTCAGTGGAGAGAAACTTGAAGCAATCCCACTAAAATCAGAGACTAGACAAGGCTGCCCATTCTCTCCCTATCTATTCAATATAGTACTGGAATTCCTAGCCAGAGCAATTAGGCAACAAAAGGAGGTCAAAGGGATAAAAATTGGAAAGGAAGAAATCAAAATATCACTATTTGCAGATGATATGACAGTATACTTAAGTGACCCGAAAAACTCCACCAGGGAACTGATAAACAACTTCACCAAAGTGGTTGGATATAAAATTAACTCAAACAAATCAGTAGTCTTCCTATACTCAAAGGATAAACAGGCTGAGAAAGAAATTAGGAAAATGATACCCTTCACAATAGTCACAAATAATATTACATACCTTGGTGTGACTCTAACCAAGCAAGTGAAAGATCTGTATCACAAGAACTTCAAGTCTCTGAAGAAAGAAATCGAAGATCTCAGAAGATGGAAAAATCCTCCATGCTCATGGATTGGCAGGATTAATATAGTTAAAATGGCCATCTTGCTGAAAGCAATCTATAGATTCAATATAATCCCCATCAAAATTCCAACTCAATTCTTCATAGACTTAGAGCAATTTTCAAATTCACATGGAATAACAAAAAACCCAGGATAGTAAAAACTATTCTCAATAATAAAAGAACTTCTGCGTGAATCACCATCTCCCTGACCTCAAGCTGTATTACAGAGCCATAGTGATAAACACTGCATGGTATTGGTACAAACACAAGCAGCTAGATCAATGGAACAGAATTGAAGACCTGGAAATGAACCCACACACCTATGGTCACTTGATCTTTGACAAAGGAGCTAAAACCATCCAGTGGAAATAAAAAGACAGCATCTTCAACAAATGGTGCTGGTTCATTAGAGGCCAGCATGTAGAAGAATGCAAATTGATCCATTCTTATCTTCTTGTATAAAGTTGAAGTCCAAGTGGATCAAGGACCTTCATTGAAAACCACATACACTGAAACTAATAGAAGAGAAAGTGGGAAGAGCCTCAAACACCTGGGCAGAGGGGAGAATTTCCTGAACAGAACACCAATGGCTTATGCTCTAAGATCAACAATCGATAAATGGAACCTCATAAAATTGCAAAGCTTCTGTAAGGCAAAGAACACTGTCAATAGAACAAAATGGCAAGCAACAGATTGGGAAAAGATCTTTACCAACCCTAATTCTGATAGAGGGCTAATATCCAATATATACAAAGAACTCAAGAAGTTAGATTCCAGAGAACCCAATAACCCTGCTTAAAAATGGGCTAACAAATAATTCTCAACTGAGGTATACCGAATGGCTGAGAAGCACCTAAAGAAATGTTCAACAATCTTAGTCATCCAGGAAATGCAAATCAAAACAACCATGAGATTCTACCTCACACCAGTCTGAAAGGCTAAGATAAAATACTCAGGTGGCAGAAGATGCTGGCAAGGATGTGGAGGAAGAGGAACATTCCTCCATTGCAAGCTGGTACAAATACTCTGGAAATCAGTCTGGCTGTTCCTCAGAAAATTGGACATATTACTACCTGAGGACCCAGCTATACCATTCCTGGGCATATACCCAAAAGATGTTCCAACAAAGACACATGCTCCACTATGTTCATAGCAGCCTTATTTATTATAGCCAGTAGCTGCAAAGAACCCAGATGTCATTTAACAGAGGAATGGATACAGAAAACGTGGTACATTTACACAATGGAATACTACTCAGCTACTAAAAACAATGGCTTCATAAAATTCTTAGGCAAATGGATGAAATTAGAAAATATCATCGTTAGATTGCTTTCGGCAGGATGGCCATTTTAACTATATTAATCCTGCTGATCCATGAGCATGGGAGATCTTTCCATCTTCTGAGGTCTTTTTTGATTTCTTTCTTAAGAGGCTTGAAGTTCTTGTCATACAGATCTTTCACTTGTTTAGTTAGAGTCACACAAAGATATTTTATATTGTTTGTGACAATTGTGAAGGATGTCATTTCCCTAATTTCTTTCTCAGCCTGTTTATCCTTCGAGTATAGGAATGTTACTGATTTGCTTGAGGTACTTTTGTACCCGGCCACTTTGCTGAACATGTTTATCAGCTGTAGCAGATCTCTGGTGGAGTTTTTCGGGTCACTTAAGTATATCATCATATCATCTGCAAATAGTGATATTTTGTTTTATTCCTTTCCAATTTGTTTCCCTTTGACCTCCTTTTGTTATCTAATTGCTCTAGCTAGAACTTCAAGTACTATATTGAATAGATGAGAGAGGGAAGCCTTGCCTAGTCCCTGATTTTAGTGGGATTGCTTCGAGTTTCTCTCCAGTTAGTTTGATGTTGGTCACTGGTTTACTGTATACTGCTTTTACTATGTTTAGGTATGCTCCTTGAATTCCTGATCTTTGCAAGACTTTTATCATGAAGGGATGTTGAATTTTGTCAAATGCTTTTTCAGCATCTAACGAAATGACCATGTAGTTTTTTTTCTTTGAGTTTGTTTATGTAGTGGATTACATTGATGGATTTCCAGGTATTGAACCATCCCTGCATCCCTGGGATAAAGCCTACTTGATCATGGTGAATAATCGTTTTGATGTGTTCTTGGATTCGGTTTGCAAGAATTTTATTGTATATTTTTGCATCGATATTCATAAGGGAAATTGATTCAATGCAATCCCCATCAAAATTCCAACTCAATTCTTCATAGACTTAAAAAGAGCAATTCTCAAATTCATTTGGAATAACAAAAAACCCAGGATAGCAAAAACTATTCTCAACAATAAAAGGACTTCTGGGGAAATCATCCTCCCTGACCTCAAGCTGTACTATAGAGCAGTAGTGATAAAAACTGCATGGTACTGGTACAGTGACAGGCAGGTAGAGCAATGGAATAGAATTGAAATCCCCAAAACAAACCCACACACTTATGGTCACTTGATCTTTGACAAAGGAGCTAAAACCATCCAGTGGAAAAAAGACAGCATTTTCAACAAATGGTGCTGGTTCAACTGGCAGTCTACATGTAGAAGATTGCGAATTGATCCATTCCTATCTCCCTGTACAAACTCAAGTCCAAGTGGATCAAGACCCTCCACATAAAACCAGATACACTGAATCTAATAGAAGAGAAAGTGGGGGAAAAGTCTCCAACACCTGGGAACAGGGGAAAGTTCCTGAACAGAACACCAATGGTTTGTGCTCTGAGATCAAGAATCAACAAATGGGACCTCATAAAATTACAAAGCTTCTGTAAGGCAAAGGACACTGTAAATAGGACAAATCAGCAACCTACAGATTGGGAAAAGATCTTTACCAATCCCACATCCAATAGAGTTCTAATATCCAGTATATACAAAGAACTCAAGAAGCTAGACTCCAGAGATCCAAATAACCCTATCAAAACATGGGGAAGAGAGCTAAACAGAGAATTCTCAACTGAGGAAACTCGAATGACTGAGAAGCACCTAAAGAAAAGTTCAACATCCTTAGTCATCAGGGAAATGCAAATCAAAACAACCCTGAGATTCCACCTCACACCAGTCAGAATGGCTAAGATGAAAAACTCAGGTGACCACAGATGTTGGCAAGGATGTGGAGAAAGAGGAACACTCCTCCATTCCTTATGGGAATGCAAGCTGATACAACCTCTCTGGAAATCAGTTTGTTGGACCCGCAGAAAATGAACATAATACTACCTGAGGACCCAGCTATTCCGCTCCTGAGCATATACCCAGAAGATACTCCAACATGTAGTAAAGACACATGTTCCACTATGTTCATAGCAACCATATTTATAATAGCCAGAAACTGGAAACAACCCAGATGTCCCTCAACAGAGGAATGGATACAGAAAATGTGGTACATTTACACAATGGAATACTACTCAGCAATTAAAAACAATGACTTCATGAAATTTGCAGGCAAATGGATTGAACTTGAAAATATCATCTTGAGAGAGGTAACTCAGTCACAAAAGAATAAACACGGTATGTACCCACTGATAAGTGGTTATTAGCCCAAAAGTTCGAAATACCCAAGAGTCACTTCACAGCAACCACAGGGCTAAGTGTGAGGTCCCAGAGGGAGGAGTTGGAGAAGGGCCTGAAGGAGCTGAGGGAGTTTGCAGCCCCAGGGAGGAAGCAACAGTGGCAACTGGCCTGACCCCTCGATATTCCCAGAGACTGGATCACCAACCAAAAATACACATGGAGGGACCCATGGTGCTGGCCACATATGCGGCAGAGGAGGGTCTTGTTAGCCACCAGAGGGAGCAGAGGCCCTTAGTACTGAGGGTGTTAGATCCCCCAGTATAGAAGAATGCCAAGGAGGGAAGAAGAGAGTGGGTTGGTGGGTGGTTGGGGAATACTCCCATAGTGGCATGGGGAAGGGGAGGGAATGGAGAGGCTCCAAAGGGGAGATCTGGAAAGGGGGAAACATTTGAAATGTAAATAAAGTATGAAGAAAAAGAAAAAAAAGAAAATATCATCTTGAGTGAGGTAACCCAGTCACAAAAGAACACAGATGGTATGTATTCACTGATAAGTGGATATTAGCCCAAAAGCTGGGAATACCCCAGATACAATTCACAGACCACATGAAGCTCAAGAAGGAAGACCAAAGTGTAGATGCTTCAATCCTTCTTAGAAGGGGGAACAAAATACTCAAGGAAGGAAATACGGAGATAAAGTGTGGAGCAGAGACTGAAGGAAAGGCCATTCAGAGACTGCCCCTCCTGGGGATCCATCCCATATAAAGACACCAAACCAAGACACTATTGTGGATGCCAGGAAGAGCTTGCTGACAGGAGTCTGATATAGCTGTCTCCTGAGAGGCTCTGCCAGAGCCTGACAAACACAGAGGCAGTTGCTCTCAGCCAGCCATTGGACTGAGCATGGGGTCCCTAATGGAGGAGTTAGAGAAAGGACTGAAGGAGCTGAAGGGGTTTGCAACCCCACCGGAAAAACAACAATATCTATCAACCAGAACCCCCAAAGATCCCAAGGTCTAAACCACCAACAAAAGAGTACACCTAGAGGGACCCATGGCTCCAGCCACATATGTAGCAGAGGATGCCTTTGTTGGACATCAATGGGAAGAGAAGCCCTTAGTCTTGGGAAGGCTCAATGCCCCAGTGTTTGAAAATGCCAGGGTGGGGATTCAGGAGTGTGTGGGTGGGTGGGGGAGCACCCTCATAGAAGCAGGGGGAGGGGGAATGAGATACGGAGTTTCCAGAGTGGAAACTGGGAAAGGGGATAACATTTGAAATGTAAATAAATAAAATATCCAATAAAAAAATCTTTATAATGAAACAAGATAGTTCAAAATTATGTCACCGGTGGCATAAAATTGAGGAGAAACTTAGACATCAGACATATTTCAAGAAATGTTTGTAGAATCAGGGAGATTGATAAAGGAAGTGAGTTCTTTACAGATATATATTACTTTTGAATACTTTATTGCATTTTGTATATAAATACATCATTTTTCATAGAACCCTTATTTTCAGAAATTTCTATTTATCTAATAATCTTGTCAAATTACCATCCCTGATCTCTTTTTCTGGAATTATCTGTCTCTACCTGGAGGATCATGGTTATCTCCTAGTGACCTGGCTTATCTGTGGCATAGATAGGATGTGAATACCAGAATGAGTCAAAACAACTGAGGCCACCACCATCCTTCAACTAAACTCCTGACTCAGGTGAGACACCCCCCCCCAGGAGAACTTGTTGGTTTGTCAAAGAAAAAATTGTACTCCTGTATCAAACAAGTTAAAACTTCACTTACTCAAGGTGCTCTCACCATAGCCTGCCTGAGCTTTGACAATTGCCTTCCAGTGGGGTGTTTGATTCCTTTGTCTGTCAAACTGGGCTACCCAGTAATAACCTCACTCTTCCAGTGTGATTTGTACATTTCCTTCTCTAAGACCATTGGCCCCCATCTCTGCTGGCCTTAGTTTACCAATGTGTCTGTACCACTGGGTCACAGGTTCCTCCTATAAACAGAAATCCTATTTTATTTTATGTAAAGACACAAAGGGGCTAGCAAACCTCTGTTTTCTAGGGAGATTTAGTTTTAATTATTTTTTTACCAAATTAGATCTAGTTTGATCTTTCACCAACACTGCTTTAGATCTCCTGCCTGGGTGAAGCTTGCTCAACCATAGTGTACTGTCTAAGACACATTTTCCTGAGAACTTGTGCATTTTCCACAAGATGGGTAGGAACTTTGGTCCCCCACATAGCACATACACCAGACAGCTTTGTCCACTGGTACACATATACAATGATGCCATGTCATTATGAATGTAGAATGTGAGAAGTTCCATCGTTAGAATTTTTAAAAATGGGTCTCAAGTTTCCTACTGATTACCTCCAGGCAATCAACTTATGAGGGGAAACAAAGATGATCACATTCATTCTCTGGATTTTTTTCATCCTCATTTTCTGACCTTTCTCCTCTCACTGTTTTCCACTTCGTTGTTCTATTCCCTAACCCTTTCCTATTCCATAACTCTCTCTCTCTCTCTCTCTCTCTCTCTCTCTCTCTCTCTCTCTCTCTCTCTGTGTGTGTGTGTGTGTGTGTGTAATCCCTCATGCTTCTCTTTCTCATAGATGTGAATTCAGAGCAAACACAGAGAATTAGAGTTGCCACAGGGAGAAAAAAATCATCTGAGTTGTTTAAAAAAAAAAAAATCATCCTGTCTTATATAATAGGAAAATAAGAGCACACAGTGTGAAACCACTAAGTCACTGAAGACTTGAAATTTCAAAGTGACTTTGTATATACACTGGTGTGTTCATTTCTGCCTTATAGTTCACAAAGTAGAAAGGAACACATTTTTCTTTGCAAATAGAATGTAAGCTTATTAGAGAATTGCCACAATATTCTCTACAGTAAAAGCTAAAAAATCATTACAGATGGCTCAGAAATGTTCTTTTAAAACACAGCACTTATAAGCAAATAGAACCATTTGAAACATAAGAAAAGCACAGAAGAAAGTCACCAATAAGAAAAGACAACCGTTTCATTTGGTCTAAGATGAAGTAGCAGTTTTCAGGACAGACTTTCAGCTTCATGAATGTGCTAATGGTAGCAAATGGATGAGTCCCTTTATGCTTTCCACAGAGCAGAAGATACTTGAGATCATCAGTGTATTCTTGTTTTGCATCAACAAAATTCTGTAGCCCTGACTAATTTCTACAGACTTGATAGACGAGGTGTACCACAGACAAGGAGCGCCATCAGTTTCCAAACTTGATGAGGTATACCACAGACAAGGAGCACCATCAGTTTCCAAACTTGATGAGGTGTACCACAGACAAGGAGCACCATCAGTTTAACTTGATAGACGAGGTGTACCACAGACAAGGAGCGCCATCAGTTTAACTTGATAGACGAGGTGTACCACAGACAAGGAGCGCCATCAGTTTAACTAGATAGACGAGGTGTACCACAGACAAGGAGCGCCATCAGTTTCCAAACTTCGAGCATTTATCAACTTTTCCTAACAGAGGTCTACCTTGAATCTTGGGTCAATTTTCAATAAAATACATTGGTGTGTTTTGCAATGGAAAGACAAGGTAAATATGATCCTGCAGGGAATCCTAGGGGAACAGAGGGGGAAGACACGGAGTTCTCTATGAAAAGTGTTGGCTTCGTTCTGGGTCTTACTCGCGATCTAGAGAAGACTACATTTCCTGCAGGCAGGCTTTGGACTGGATTTAAGTGTAGTGGAGTAAGGGAGAAACTGGGTTTGTCTCTTTAGCTAGATACTGAAAACTTTGGGGAGAATTGGAATCCAGGATATATCCTGAATTCTGTTGTCAGACCAAGACGCATCCCCTCTCACATAATTCTGTGCTATTACCATGTTGTGGGCAGTTCAGAACAATCTGGCACAATGGAGGGCTGGCCTAAACAGCAAACAATTATTGCTCCCAGTTGTGAAGCTTTGACAGTCCAAGATTAAAGGACCATCTGATAGCACTCCTAGGGAGTGCCCATTCTTGGTTTAGAAAAAGCCACTTACTAGCTACAGCCTTATGTGGCCACAACAGAACAATCATTTCTTCAGCCATCTTCATGCAAGAACAGAAATCCTATCTATCATAAAGGATCTACCCTTGGGACCTAATTGCCAGTAAAGGGCCCTATTAAAGTTTTGCCATATGAGTTTCAGAAGCAAAGGATTAATACATGGCACTCTCTGTCTCAGTTATCTTTGCACAGCTATGACCACAGTACCTAAGAGAACAGGTTAAATGGGGAAGATTGATTTTTCTCACCATTTCAGAGGATTCAGTCCATGGTTGGTTGTCCCAGGTACTAAGGCAGAACATCATGGTGATAAGCACATGTTGGGGAGGAATTTCATCTCCTGATGGGTAGGAATTGTAGACAAAGACTGGTGGGAGCTGGGGCAAGACACTGCCAAAGACTGGCTCCCCACCTCCTACCTTCTCCTTACCTCCAGAACCCAGCAAAATAGTGCCACCACCTGAAGACCTAGGCTGTAACACATGAGCCTGTAGGAAACATTTCATACGTAACTCTTAACACTACCCGTCTTGGTTACTCCTTGTGTAAGTGCCTTTTACCAAGGAAAGGCCGTAGAAGTGGTCTGGTCTCTGTGTGCCTGCTCCTCCTCCTGGTCATCCTTTCCCACACTCACTCCATGTCACAGTACTGTCCAGTATAGATAGAGGAGCTTAATCAGCCATGGCTCATGCAATTTCTCCTCTGAGTAATTAAGATGGCAGCAGCAGTCTGGAGAAGACATGTTGAGACCAAAAAGATGCTTGGCTGTGAAGATTGTCCAAGTGGAAGGAAGTGAACAGAAAATAAACTTGGTAGTCCCTAAAATAGAATGAGATACAAGCTTCTTCGGTGACTTGAATATTTAAAGGAAGAGTGGTAGCTATAATAAACAGTGATATAGTGAGTAAACAATTCAATACCAAAACAGCATGGCATCTCATCTACCTCGTAAGTCCCTACTCTGGAGAATAGCTGCTCCCATTGCTATTACTAGGGTAATAGTCACCTTCTACAGGACAGTTATGAGTAGAGAGATGAGGGAAAATTTCAGCTTTGGCATCCGTGACCACTGTTTCACTTTTTTAAAAATCTTTGGTCATCAAGACTTTTCAGCAAATTTCATCATCTCTGCTTTTATTTAGACATTCCCCCTCTCCTCCTACTGTTGACAGAATAAAATCTATCTCCCTTGGTCTAATTACATTTCAAGCTATCAGGCTAAGATCATTAAAAACTCTCCTGTAAAGAAGAGACCCTCTTACAGCAACTTAACTCATAGTTGGCTTTCCCACACATAAGTAGGCTAGCTTTAGATCAGGTGTCTACACTTGTTCAGGGGCTGTAGAGGGCAGCCTGGCATTATTTCTGAGAGTGGGATACTGCAAGCTAAGGTTTCAACTTAAGAGGAATGCTGGGAACCAGGGTAGTAGAAATCTTTGCTAAAAACAAGCATACCTTCAAATACCTAAGATAAAAGGATTGGTGAACACACACACCCACATAGCAAAATGTTTCTGCTAAAGGTCATAGAATCCAAGAGAGAGATTCAAGTCCTTATAACTACAATAGCACTTAGAGATGGGGTTAAGCCAATACAGCACAGGAAAGTTGAAGCTCTCACTGTTTAGGTCGAACTCCTAACATGTTATTTGTTGTTGAGCTTTGCCTTTCTAAAGTAAGAAAAATGCTGCCTACTCTTTGCTGTGCTCTATAATAAAGCACAGGGTTGTGGCTTTTACTATTGCAGAGAGAGAAAGCATACTACATGAAATAGTAAACCACAGCTTGATTGTTTCTTGACAAACTATATTCCAGAGAGGCTGAAGTTTATTTATGTAAGTATTGATGACAGGCTAAAATTTTATTATACACAAACCAATTTAAAATGTTCTTAAAGTGAACAACAAAAAAGATAAGTCATCTCTGCTTGCTCAAATACATAGTTTCTAACAATTTCAGAATGTTTGTTTACATTCCCATGGTACATAATTGTTTAAATTACCTGTAGGCAGAATTTTCCTTGGGAATCCAGGGTACACAATGCTAAAATTTGACTGGCTTTTATCTGTCAGTCAATACTCTCAGTCAAAACGGCTTACTGGTGAATAGACTCAAAATCAATACTTCAAGGACCTGATTTTGCAAAGCCCAGGTTCCTGGACACTGCAGTCCTTCCTCCCTTGCAGCTCACCCATTTGATGTTTCTGCAGTCTCAGCCCTGGTCAGTTCTCAGAGCCTTCAATGAGAAGGACATGGGGACAGAACAGGAGAAGCTAGAGTCTTTGAAGATGCTCACTGTTCACTCGACCCAAAGCATATGGCTAGTCTCCTGATGACTCCATTTCTGAAAGTCAGATTCCTGAAAATCAGCTGTGTGTCAAGGGCAGACCACTCAACTTACCTGGAATTAAGTTCGTTGATAGTGAAGAGTGTGTGAAGATATTCATGAAACATCCCACTTTTCCCTTAGGCCCTATAACCCTAGCATTGGAAAAATAATGGGGCAGGATAGTATTTCAAGGACCAGTGAGCTTGCTAAAGTCCCCATGAGTGAATCAGGGGTTAGAAAACTACAACTTGGAGGCCAAATCTAGCTGGCAATCTATTTTATATGAGTCTTTCAAGCAAAGACCAATTTTTTACTTTGAAAATTTGTTTAAACATGAAAGAAACAGGCAACAGAGACCATATGTGGCTTGCAAAGCCTAACATGCCTATTTGCCTCTTTGGAGGAGGACTTGCCAATCCCTGAACTAATTTGTCATCCAGAGTCAGAAAGATGATACAGCCTTTGGCTCACTGTTGCTTTTGCCAACTGAAAGAAACAGATTCCGTGGCCTCTTTGGGGGTATTAGAAAAGAGCATTACCAACTTAATAACTGTATATTGGGCAACAGAATCTGGGCTCATGGGCTTCAGAAAACAAGCTACATATGGAGCCACAGCATCAGTGTGAGTCACTCTCTTACTGTTTCTGATAAATCACTGATACTGTAACCATGACCCATCTATTTTCTCAGTGCTCAAAAAGAAGAGCTAAATGAGGATCTAATAACTGAATGAGGTAGGAAACGGTTAGGGAGAACAAGAGCAATTGGTAGCCCTGCCTTTGCAACTGTCTGATAGTAACACTAAGGCCCCTTCCCCCCCCCCCCCCAGCAAGTGTGTGGTATTGATCTAGGAAGCACCTTGAATGCAGAGGCTTCCATACACCTTGTTAGAGTTTTCACTCTATGGACACAAAACCAATAAAGAGATGCTGAAGAGTGTGTGTCTCACAGCTACAACTATGGACATTGGGAAAGTAACTAGATGCATATTGGCCCACCATAAGGCAATCCCAGATCATCCGCCATTTATACTTCCTGTAAATAGTGGACCACAGCTTCTGCTGGTCTCCTGGAATTAGCACTAGCTAGAGCTTGTGCTGATGATGTCCTAAGATTTGAGTGGCTCATTGGCTGCTAGCCTTCTTAAGAAGAAGAATGGGCAGAAGCCTTGCAGTATATAATTGCAGCATGCCATAGGGTACTTTTTCCAGTTCCTAACCTTCTTTGTTATGAACTGTGTGTGAGTCTATGGGACAGTAGAGGGGCTATAACTCATAATTCCAGTTCCTTGGATTGCCTAAAGGAACTTTTGCTTTATATAGATAAAGGGGAGAATAGGCTGCATAGCATCTCTTTCAGTCCTGGGAAACTTTAAATCAGTTCACCCCTGCCAATGATCCCTGTCAATCAAACCCTGTGACCATTACTCAAGTCCTACTGCCTATGATAATTATGTCTGCCTTCCCTCTGTCACTGAGTCCAATCCCTTGGGACTCTATCACCAAAGAGAAGTCCAAGTCCTTTGGACTGTAGAAACAGCCACACTAGATCTCTGCAACTTATTTCTTGGTGAAAGTGGAAGCTTACTGAAGAAGCTGCCACTGGTTCGTGCATTGGGTTATAATCAGATGTAGATAAGTAGTTCACACATTATCAATATGTTCCAGTATTTCTTTATCTTTATATTCATTTCTTTACATGATCCCAAGGAGTGATTGTAGCATAGCTTTAGCATCAACTAACACTGCACCCACATTTCTATGAAACGCTTTGAGCTGTTCAAGTGAACATATTGAACCTAGAATCTCTGGCAAGTACACTCAACACAAAATATTCAACACAATCTAAAATTACGTCTCTCCCTTCGTTGGTTAGAGTTGCTGGAATCTGTTCTCACATATATTCCAGGTTTCTGACAGTGCAAATGAGCAAAGTCTTATGACTGCTTTTGTTGGGTAAACCTTTTCCTTCCAGCTCATAATTTCTGTTTGCATCAATGCCAGTACGTTGGGAACAGATTTGGATTACTGGGCAGGAGGAAAGTGACAGGGCAAGTAGAAGATTGGCTTCCTGGTGTGATGGTGCTTGTGGGTCAACTTGGCAAGATTAAGAAAACTTAAAGAATGAGTAAATTATTGTTCAGGGTGTCTCTGGAGAAGCTCCTATACGAGTTAGTAGTCTACATACAGAAGTAGTCCACCTTCTGTGTGCACAAGCCCCATTTGATCGACTGGCAGCTGGGAAGGAAAGACAGAGAGGAGAACACTTTTCTCTTTTTCCAAAGCTCTGCGCAAAGGTTCACTGTGGGAAGTCAAGGCCTACAAGAGCAGATTCCAATACACACAGGACTTATACCTTAAACTCCAGACTGGAGGCTACATCAGCCAAGGGCTTGCACTGAGCCAGGATACAGGTATCCCAACGTCTCTCTCTGTCTTGCAGACAACTTGTCATGGACCTTAATAGCTTCCATAACTATGAGCTAATTTCTCTATTAAAGCTAGTTTCTGGTCTCTCTGTCTGTCTACTTATGTGCCTTCACCACAATCTACCAATTGCATCCTATTGGATGTCTCTGAATGATGCTTCATTTTGCCTGGGAATCACCTAGAAGTCATATCTTCTGTAATTCCTTGGGTCTGAGGAGCATTTTCTAAATTTCTGGTTTAACTGAGGAGAGAACATCCACCCTGAATGTGATAGGTACAATCCCAAGAGCTGGGGACCTGGATTGATTACATTTTTTTTTTCCAATGGGGAGAATGAGCCAGTACCAGCATTCTTTTCTCTCTCTTCCTGGCTATGGAAAATCACCTCACACTCCACACCACCATGATAAACTGTATCCTCTCTTAAACTGTGACTTTACATTTCCTTTTGTCAAATATCTGGCATTTGGTCACACTACAAAGATAAGTGACCAGTATAGCAAGTGAGTAAATCCCTCAAGTTAGAGTCATCACAGATCTGTCAAGACAAAAAAGGATCAGTCTCACACATTGGATGTTTGTGCTTCTTTCAAAGAATCCTGACTGATATTTGAGCTTTTAAGAGTCCTGGACGTTTGGAGATCTGTTCTATGTGCCTGTCATTTTCCTTAGTCTCATTCTATCTGGTAAGTGGCCCAATGCTTAAGTCAGAGCCACCCTGCCTTGCAGTTCAGTTCAGCAATAGGAAGTATCGCATTTTACCCCCACCAGGTCAACACAAATGAGAAAGAAGAGACTAAGGAAGCACAGAGCGTAACCTGGCTATCTGACCATGCTTTATGAAAAGAAATTCACACTGTGGTTTATCTTTTTTTTTTTCTTCTTTAAATCCCCTGAGCAGATTGGAAAAAAGTTCTATCCCACTCCAAACACACACACACATACACACAGAGAGAGAGAGAGAGAGAGAGAGAGACAGAGACAGAGACAGAGACAGAGAAACAGAGAGACAAAGAGACAGAGAGACAGAGACTTACATTTTAAATTTTTCCAAATTAATTAATTGGGAAGTCTTATCTTTAATAGGCTTCCTATTCTAAATAATCTCAGGTAAGGATTTATGTTAATACAGAACCACAGGTACCATAGTCCACTTTATGATGCTAATAGGATCTTATTTGCCTTCAGTTCAAGCATCTGGGCCAATCTCTGTCAGAATCTTATTTCTTTGAGAGCCTATGGCTTGTATATCCAGAGCCAGCAACCACTCCATTAGGATTTAATAAAGAGCAAAACAGATCCTCACTTGTGTCAACAGAAAGTAATTTCTTATGTAGAATATTCAATGGCTTATAAAACTGTTTATAAATTAAAGACTATGCTTCTAGGAAAAAAGAAAATCCCGAATCATGATGCAGCAATGGCCCACACAGGATGCTGTTGCCCTGTGATTTGCTTGCTATGATAAACTATAGCCCAGAACTGTGAGCCAAAATAAACCCCTACTCCTCTAAGCTGCTAGTTGTTGTTGTTTTTATGACATCAACAGGAAATTTAAAGAATAAATCACTAGGGAAATTTAAATCAAAATGGCAAAGTAATACCACCTTATCCTTATTAATGAGGCAAATACCACGAACGTGGAAACAATTATAATTATGAAACTGCCTGGTGAATCAAAAACAAAAACAAAAGAACATGGGTCCCAATTTTATGGAAAGGGAGAAAGATGACCTGAGGGATAGTCAAGTACATTATTTACTTGAATGAAAGCATCATTATAAAACCCATAAATATGTCATGTGCACCAATGAAAAATTGAAAGAAGAAAGGAAAAAGAAGACGTGAGCAAGGCTGATAGCTGAAGTTCAAAGCACTGGCACTGTGATCTGTCTGTAGAAATGTGTGCCTCCTTCTCCATTAACTCCCATTCGTTTTAACTTTCCTACTAACTTTCGACCGGGTTATACCGTGCAGAACACAAACTTTACCATCTTAACCATGTTAAGGATGCAGCTCATGCTACTGAGAGCATTTACATTGCCATCGGAACTATTGTCACTCTCTCTCTTCACAACTCCTTCATCTTATAAATTGAGACTCCACACCCACTAAACAATACTTCCCAGTCTCCTCTACTTTTCATGGTAGTTGCCATAGTAGTGAGATGGGGTGGTATCACACTGTCATTTTGATCTGCATTTCCCTAGTAATTCATGTCTTTATTTCCTGTTGCTGTGATAAAATACCCTGACAAAAGCATCTTGAGGGAGAGGCTTTATTTTTGGCTCATAGTTCCAGATCACTAGTCATAGAAAATAAATCACAGTGACAGAAACTGGTCACACTGCATCAATAATAAGGAACAGAGAACAAAGAAGGTATGCATGCCAAGTCTAAACTCACTGTCTCCACTTTTATACAATTAGAGTCTCCTTCCTAGGGAATGATGCCACCTTTAGTGGGTCAGTCTTCCTACCTCAAATAATGCAATCAAGATAATCAGCCAAGAGACATGCCCACGGGCCAACCTACTCTAGTTAATCCCTCATTGAGACTCTCTTCCAAGATGATTCCAGATTGCATCATGTTAAAAATAGAAACTAATCATAACTGGTGATGCTGAGCTTCATTCTGTATGCTTATTGGTCATTTGTGTAATGAATATCTATACATTTCCATTTTTTATTTGTAGCATTTGTTTTATGTTTTACCACTCATTTTAGGTGAAGTTTCTATGAAGGCATTTGGTTGACAGAAGATACGTCACAGCAGAAATGGACATAGAGCAACCTTTACCTCACTAGCCTATGCAGCATAAGAAGGCACACCAGAAGGTGACTGGGCTTAGTTCTGAGCAAGGTGATCTGTAATATTTGCTACAGCCATCTTCTCAGGGCATTAGGTTCCCTGTGGCTGAAACTGTGCTTCATAACAGTTCCTCATGCCAAGTTTCCTGTCTTGACATATGTACAGCTCCACCTATTAGATAATATCACCCAAAGCATGATTTGATATCAAAAGTCCTCTTCAGTGTAGAATACCATGATGACCTCCTTGACATATTCTTTGAGCATGTTTTTATTCTTTCAAGGGTGAACTTTCTCCTACCCTAGGGTTGTCTCTTACAACAAGTATAAGGTTGCACTTACTCTCTAAGAGGACCTAGAACTATGCATAACTATCCCCAATGCAATTTACCCGAACATATTATTATTATTATTATTATTATTATTATTATTATTATTATTATTAAATCCAGTAACATTTTCAAAGTGATTTTTAAAGACATCATTCCAAATATATCATTCTCTTTTTTTTCTTTTAAAAACATTTTTGCTAGTTAACAATTTAATAATTGTTTGTTGCAGTTTTCCTCTTACCCCAGCTAGCTCCCAAATAATTGACACCGTAATATTATATTTAGTTAACAGGCTTTAAGGGCACAATAACTGAGCAAAATTCATCTATTTTACTCTTCTAAGCTAACCTGGCTACCCCCAGTCAAAATCCCAGTGATATTTGCATTTTAGTACTGTAATGGCTCTCTGGGATCCAGGTGTTTTCTCACGGTGTCTCCTGGACTTCTTCCTGAGGTGTATGTCTCGTTTCTCTCTTTCATTCCCTGATCTCTTTGCTGGTAGAAAGTCAAGCCCTATTTTATTCCCTGCCCAGTGATTGGCTGATCAGCTTCTTTACCAACTAATGAGAGAATAATCTGGGAGCAATGTTTTCCAACCAGATATGGAGGTACAGAAATCAGCATTTGAATGATAGAAGGATAATTTCAACACAATGCCCAGTAACATTATGCTTCCAATTTTCTTACTTTGATTATATTCTTTCCATCTTCCAACACACCTCCCCACCTTCCTACCTCTCCAACTTCATATTTTAATCTCTTTTTTAACTCTCTCTCTCTCTCTCTCTCTCTCTCTCTCTCTCTCTCTCTCTCTTTCTCTCTGGAATCTGTTTTGTGTTGGCCAATGATCCCTGGGCTATGGTTGATAGACCCACTGGAAGTGTGCCAATCCATCTCCTACCAGCCAACAACAATGAATACTCAGCAACTCAGGTAAGAGACCTAAATAATGTCTCTGATTTCCCTTTTATAACAGGAAGTGTGCAACAGTATTTTTTACTAATTCAAGTATTTCCTCTTGTTCCCAAGATAATATCAATTGCACAGGGCAGCTATTCTCAGTTAATCACATTTACCCTAACTGAGTCATTTCTTTCCCTCTAACATCCATGACTCTGGAGACTGTATTGAATTTATAATTTTTCTGAAAATCCTATGCAATTATGTAACATCTCTCTATGTATAAAATATTTTTCTATTATGGAATTAAATTTATCCTTAGTACATAACTTTTTAAAGATTTATTTTATGTATGAGTGCACTATCTGAGTGCACACCTGTACATCAGAAGAGGACATCAGGTTACATTACAGATGGTTGTGAGCCACCATGTGGTTGTTGGGAATTGAACTCAGGACCTCTGGAAGAGCATCCAGTGCTCTTAACTCCTGAGCCATCTCTCCAGCTTCCAGTACATGAAGTTTTACACTGTCCATAACAGGGTTTAACAGGAGCTTAAAGAATATAACAAAATTGCTAAACAGTGTTGAATATCTTTACTTGTGCATCACAGAATTTTATTCTTGATCTATGCACAATTTAGATCAAGTTAGAAGCTACATAGGTCCAGAGCTCTGTTTTAGTTTCATTAAAGAGTTTGGTTGGTTAAATTGTTACTTTTGCCACCAATAAAATATGCATTTTATTCTAAAATAATCATTACTCCTTTTGTTTTATTTTGTTTCGTTTTGTTAATTTAGATTTGGGCTCCAACATGTAGTTCCAAAGTTTCTGTCTTTGATACGTCGGAAAATTGGTTTTGTGTAAATGTGTCTGATACATTTATTTCTAAAAATAAATTTTGGATTGTTCCCAGGTTAACCTTCTGAAATTACATAACTTTTGTAACTTATTACTGTCACTCAGAATTTATATTTGCATGCTGTTTTTAAAATTCAACACATTGTCTTCCCCACTAACACCATCATCCCTTAGTTTCCCTTTCTTTATTCTTTGAAGGGATCCTGGCTAGGAGAAGTATTAACTCTCTTCCAGACAGCCATAACAGGAAGATTTAGGCACCTCAAATGGCTCCCAACATCATACTCTGACCTTTGAAAGTAATCATTTCTACTTATTCATAATTTTTTTAATATTATGACCCCACTGTTTTCCAAAGTATATCGTTATGACAGGCTCTACACTCCCAAATGTTTAAACAGAGGTCTGTATGTGGTTAACAGGCACACCAAGGCCGGCAAAATCCATGGCTTTGGTGCTTTGCAGATTCTTTTCATGGTTGATGCATTATTGCAGCTGGGCTAATTATTCCACATTGATACCAGCTATTTCAAGCTATTTTGAGTAGCCATGGTGAATTCCAACAACTGAACTTGCCTTCCTAAGATCCACTGATTTTTGGCCTACAAAGACACAGAGCAATTCAAACACTCTCTGACCTTCCATATGGACTCTTAGGTCCATAATTCTATATGGCACAGAAGAGTGGAGGGAGAATACAGCTAAGTATGCAGAGAAGGATTTCATAAGATATCTTCTTAACTTTTTAATAATTTCTTTTTATTTTCAAATTAATTATCTAAGGATATAGCTCTGTTATTACAGTATTTGCCTAACATTCACAGAGCTCTAGATTTAATCCCCAGGACTACATAAATGAGGTATGGCAATAAATACCTGGAATCCCAGTTCTTGGAGTGCAGGTAGAGGCAGGAGGATCAGAAGTTTAAGGTCATCCTCGGCTACCTTGAAAGTTTGATGCCAGCCTGACATACATGAAAATCTGTCTCAAAGTAAGCAAATAAATAAAACATTTAAAAAGAATAACTCCTCTCCCCAAAGCTTGGGGATAATTATGAAAGAGGAAGCAGAATGATTGTAAGAAAGACCCAGAGGTGATGGATAGCTTCAATGAAAGAGCATCTTCTTGACACATTGGAGCAGTTGCATGTGTGAACTCATTGTAGTTATGACAGCATCCACAAAAGCTGTATGAGCTCAAATCAGACAAGATTCCACCACGGAGAGGGCTGGTTGGCATGAAGTACTACCCCTAGATGAGGACCTATTAATTACAGATAGCTGTTGAGACAAGGAGAGTTAGTTTTCCTTAACAATTTGACCAAAGAGGATATGAGCAGCATAAACTGGAGCTGATGGGGACAAATAGCACGAAGGATGTTTGATAAAACCAAAAAAATCATATTGTTATTTTATATTTACCTAAAATTATATATGATTGATATAAGTGTATATATGTGTGTGTGTATATATATATGTGTGTATATATATATGTGTGTGTGTGTATATATGTGTGTACATATATATGTGTGTATATATGTGTGTGTATGTGTGTGTGTGTGTACACACACACACACATACACATACATATGTATATATTTTATGTAACTTGTGCTGGCAATGATTTCCAATAAGAGCTATGGACTATCTAATAAACCCCTAGTTTGGTTTGTTAGACAGGAATGAGAAATCTCTATTTAAGGTGTTGGTCAAGGTAGACTAGGAAACTCCAAAAACAGTGCAGGCTATTACTCTTGCTTTTGGTTTCCTCTCAGAAGTTGAAGGTAAATGGCTATTGCTGAAGACAACACATTCTTTGGACACAGGATGCATAATTTCAAATTGAGTCTAATCTAAAAGCCTCCTTCCTGTGGTCTAGCTTTCATAATACCAGCAAGTACTATGTAAGCCACTAAGGTAAAGAAGCAACCAGTAGTCCTATCCAGCTGTGAATATAACAATGGCCACCATGCTAAAGAAGTCCTACCAGTACAACAGTGGCATCACATGTTGGCTGTAACCAACGTTTGACTAATTGGACTTCTTAAGGACCACTAGATCGGAGAGAAATAGTATTTGGTACAAGAAACTCAGCTACCTTCCTGGAACTAGTGAAGTCACATATTTTAGAAAAAAACCTATCACTGTCAATGTACTAGACCAGCATAATTTCTAACTGTATCATAAATTATTTTCTTATAATTACAGATATGTGTACCTTTCTCCTTCATCACAGAAGTCTCTCTTCACAGCAAATGGAGACCATTGAAGAAAAACAAAACTGGTCATAAGGTGGATATCAACAGACTACATGGTGAGCCCAGATCCAATAAATACATCTTGAAAAACAATTGCTTCCTCTGAGGCTCAGGAAGCTTCACAGAAGATGTGTGTAGAAATATTACAAACACCAGTCATCCAACAGTTGGATGTAAGATTGTGTCTCTGACACATGGCATGGAAGCAATAGCTGTGACATGTCAACATAAGCTACCTAAGCATGACCTGAGCATCAGCACTATCAGTAGACATGGTCACCCAAGGGCATCTAATGGGATCCTATTCTAGACAAGGAGCTACAGGCAACAGCTGAAAGGGAGAAAAACTACCCTCTTACAGGGTTGAACTCCCAACTGGTTATCCCTACAGTGTGGTCAGCCCTAAGATTGTAGATACAAAAGCCACATGAAATGGATTCTGGTTATGTTTATGTATTTCTGCATAAATGTACATGCAACACTCATAAAGCAAAGAGGATATCAGTTTGGAAGAGAGTGTAGGATGTGGGAGGGGTAGAGGGAGGATCGGGAAGGGGGAAGGGATGTTCTTATGATATGATTTAATTTTTAATTTTTTAACTAAAAATTAGGACAAAACAATAGTGGGTGTGGAAGGAGAAATGGATCTGGGAAGAACTGGAGAAGAGGAAGTAAATATGATCAAAATACAACGTATGAAACTCTCAATGAGTTAAAAATGTTTTTAAAGTTAAGCTGAAGCAAGTGCCAATATTAAGCAAGAATTTAGTTTTATATATTGGCAAGTTGGATCAGCTAATATCATTATGCTTATAAAGTTGATTTAATATCAGATGGATCTTGGCATATATATATATATATATATATATATATATATATATATATATTTAAACATTAATCTAGGTGAAGCCTCAAGGCTCTAGTGATTTTACATTTAAAAGTCAGGTTTTGAATGATTTTTTTCAGTTTTGAAGCCTGGGTCCTATCCATAGGAAGAAGAGGAAAATTTTCACACACTTGGGTGACTGTGGTTCTTTAGTGACTAGCCATATAATTGTATGTACATATGTGTGCATGTATGAATGTGTGCATGAGTGTGAGTGTGTGTGTGCACACATGTGCATCTGTGAGTATACGTATGTGTGTGTGTGAGTGAGTATGTGTGTCTCTGAGTGTGCAAGCTGCTTAGAACCACTGTTTTAAAGACAGGTACATTTGAAGCTCTCCTAAGTGGAAGCATTGCCCAAGACTCTTGGCTAGCCAGGTGTGGGTGAGCCCAGTCTTCCCTGAATAGCTGAACACATCTACTTCTCTATAAGCTTTTTACCTAAAGTAAATGAGAAATGAGGCTCCTCATGAGTGCCATGATAAAAGGTCAAAGTGCTTCATTCCCATCTCAGAAGCAACAGCTCTCAAAGACTCCTAGCTCTGTGTCTTTGCTAAACAAAACAGCTCCAGGGTAGCAATTTTTAATTATAAGACACAAGCTTTTCCTGATGGCCTTTTGGCTTTGAGGCATTAAATATCCTGTCCACTAACAAGACACAAAAAACAGCAGAAATGTCAGTTTAAATGTCACATGGGAAGCCACTTAAAGGTACACAAAAAAGGTGGAATTATATGCCTTATATAAATAGTTATTTATTTGGAAATATCTAAGCTTCCTTTGCTTTCTCATTGTGTATCTGAAGACAAGGATGGCACTTTTGTTGTATACTGAAAACTGCTAGCTAATGTTGGTATGCAATTTTTTATTCGCCACATTTTTAGAATAAACATTTAAAACTAGAGAAAGAAAACTGCTACAGAATGTCCCACAATTTGTACAGGCCTAGTGTGAAAGTTTTTCTTATACTAATAGGATATATTTTAATGAGGAAAAATAAAATATTTTCAGTCACTGAGTCAAAGTTAGTGTCCTAGTTTCATTTTGATTGCTGTGATAAAATACCCTGACAGGAAGCAGCTTATAGGACAAAGGTATTTATTTCAGCTTAAAATTCCAACATACAGTACATCATTGTAAGGAGGGTAACCTAGGAATTTTAAATAGATATTCACACACATCCACAATCAAGAGCAGAGGGAGATGAACACATGCATGCTCACTTGCTTGATTGCTTATGCTCAGCTCAACACCTATATTCTTAAATAATCCTGGAACTCCTATCTAGGGAATATCATTGCCCACAGTAGGCTGAGTGTTCCCATATCATTTAATGTCTTTAATTAAACTCTCCATAGACATACCCACAGGCCAACCCAATGAAGACAATCCCTCATTGAAACTCTCTCCCAGGTAATTCTGGGTTGTACTGAGTTGATAATTAAAGTCAACCATCTTAATTAACAACTAAATTTTAGAATGATACATCAGAATAAGCAAAAATGGAATCTACCAAGAAATTATTCTATGATGTTTAAAAGAATTGTTTTCAACTGCAAAAATATTAATAAGCATTAAGAAAATTCAGGAGGCTATTTGAAATTAAAATGCCCAGACATATTTACTCTTGGTACTTTGACTAATTTATTTTTATTATTGTTGTTGTTAAGTGGTTCTACATGTGTCATCTAGTGACAGATCTAACTACTGAGCCTTTGAGAAAACTATTTAACTCCTTTGTGCTTTTGTTTTGCATCAGTACAATCACTGTGGTAATAGATCTAACACACAAGGTCATTTGCAGCCCATAGCAAGGCTTCAGGGATGAAGCAGCAAGGGAATGACATGATAACACATAGACAGAAAGCTGGGATCACATGGCCTCAGCTCTCACATAAAGAAAGTGCAGCACTCCAGAAGCTCAGGATGTTTCTTATATGGAGCTGACTAGTGTCTTAGTTACTTTTCTATTGCTGTGAAGAGAAACCATGACTGAAGCAACTTATTAAAAAAAGTCATTTAATTGAGGCTTGAGTACAGTTGCAATGGTGAGTTTTTGGTGAGGAGCAAGGTGGGATATTGAAACAGTAACCATGAGGCAGAGAAAGCACTAACTGGGAACAACTAGAGCCCATTGTAACAAATCTCCTCCAAGACCACACTTGCTCCAACAAGACCACACTTCCTTGTCCTTCCCAAACAGTTCCACAAACTAGGGCCAAGCATTCAAATATATGAGCCTATGGGGGCCATTTTCATTAAAACCACCACAACAGATGAGCAGGGTTATGTATAAAACTGAACAAAATCCAGGGTTTTTACATACAGAAAAAGAGGAGGCAAAATTATGAGTATATAGGTAGATCAAGGAGACAGGTTTAGCTAATCTATGTAGGAGCAGCCTCTGCAGGGGAACAGTTTTCAGGTGGTACATATCTGGAGTGAGAAAGGTAAGGTAAACAGTTTCTATGCACACTGTCAACATCAACAAATAGACCAGACAGAGAATTTGCCATTTTTTCTCTGAACCTCACCCTGGCAGAGGGGTAATGCCTATGAAGACTACTATGCCATTTCCTTCTGGGTCTGAAATTAAGGTCCTTGATAAAGCCTTGACCGTGTCAACAGCACACAGTCACTCAGGAATTCACACACATAGAGTCCCCACAGCCATTCATGGGGACTAAATGAGCTAAATAATATAAGATATTCAGGGGGAATAAAAGATACATAGTAAGAGAACAATTCGTGATACCCCTAACTATTATCATAAGGCTTTCTCCCTC
Source organism: Rhynchomys soricoides (assembly GCA_019843965.1). Taxonomy (NCBI): domain Eukaryota; kingdom Metazoa; phylum Chordata; class Mammalia; order Rodentia; family Muridae; genus Rhynchomys; species Rhynchomys soricoides. The sequence goes on from JADRCH010000041.1 coordinate 3,931,895, forward strand.
ATGTGTTTCTTATATTAATAAATTATTAAACTTTAAGAGAGTCATCAACTTAAAAACAAACTCACAAATCTTTTGGACACTTTTGGAAGTATGGAAATAATTAGAAATAAAATTACAACAACTATTGCATTGTCAAATATAACCACCATGTAACTACAGAAGCAGTTTAAAACCATATCCATTCATAAGACCAACCTCAAATTCCTCAAAATAGATAAGAGACAAGAGACATAAAGACATAGAGATATATAATATGTAAGAATAAAATGTAACAACCATGTGAAATATTTTCACACTAAAAATTGCAAACATTAATAAATAAAATTTCTAAATGTTTGGAAATATATTCCATGTGCATTAAAATGCTTGATAGAATCAATACTTACCAAAATTCCACCAAACTAGATTTTGTAGATTTGATGGGAAGGCAGAACAGGAATTGGCCAAGTGATGATATAGCATGTGAACCATTACCAAAGTCTTAGGATGGCCAAAATAAATTTCAAAAAAAGAGAACAATGAGAAGACTCAACTCCAATATCAAAACCTAATGCAAAACTAGAGTTAATAAGATAATGTTATATCAGGCAGACATTCATTTGTAGAGAGTGAGAGAGAATTCATTTGACTTTCAGGAAATGGTGCTTAGACAACTGGATATCCTCATGAGGTAAAAGAACTTATACTTCAAAAAAAGAATTAAAATATTTTCTATGGAAAGCCTGATACTTGGCAAAAAGCATTTATTTAGTTCACAGTCATAGAGGCCTGAAAACATGAAACAAAATTCTATACAGTCGTCTCTGATGAGGGCTTCATGTTGGAGCATACTGCAACAGGAGTATGTGTGCTGGAAACTCTAAGGCAGAACATAAAAGGCCAGAGCCCGGGGACACTGGCCTTTTTGCTCCTATGCAACACTCTTGAGAAATAACTCACTGACTTCTTCCTAAAGACCAGCATTGTTTCCTTTCAAAGCAGTACCCACATGAATCAAATCACTCTGTACTAGTGCCCACCTCTGATAGATTCTACCATGTGGCCATTACCACATTGAAGACCAAATTCTCATTGTAGTGATTTGAGTAGGACTGAACCACAGACTGATATATTTGAATGCTTAGAGAATGGCATTAAGATGTATGGCTTTGTTGGAATAGATGTTGCCTTGTTGGAGAAAGTGTGTCCCTGTTAAAGGTACAAGTTTTGGGGAGGGGTTCAAATACTTAAGGCAGGCCCAGTGTCTCACTCTTCCTGCTGCCTACTGATCCATATGTAGAACTCTCAGCTACCCCTCCAGCACTGTCTGCCCGCAGGCCACCATGCTCTCCATGAGGATGACAATAGACTAATCCCTGAACTGTAAGCCAGCCCCAACTAAATGTTTTTCTTATGAGAGTTGCTGTGCTTATGGTGTCTCTTCACAGCAATTTAAATAAAAGGCACTTGTGCATGTGCCCTTTGACTACAAACCACACCAAACCACAGTATGACCTTACCTCACACCACACATCAAAACTTACGCAAAATTGATCCCAGATTAAAAGAGCCTTGTCAACAGAACTTACAAGATAACATAGAAAATATGTAAGAACTTTGATTGAATTAAGGTTTCTCAAATATGGCTCTATGCTTCTCCCTGTTCCAGAGACAGCATCTTTTCATGCAGTGCCAGTCTTGTCCCTTAGACATGATGACAAAGGTCAGAGTAAATAGATTTTGCCATGTTGGATGCCTGGTTACCAGGGCTGCCAGCTCATCTGGCAAAGTGGATATTGTTGCCATCAATGACCCCTTCATTGACCTCAACTACATGGTCTATATATTCCAGTATGACTCTACCCATGTCAAGTTCAATGGGACAGTCAAGGTGAGAATGGGAAGCTTGTCATCACCGGGAAGGGCATCACCATCTTCCAGGAGCGAGCAAATGGGGTGATGCTGGTGCTGAGTATGTTGTGGAGTCTACTGATGTCTTCACCACCATGGAGAAGGCCAGAGCCCACTTGAAGAGTAAGGCCAAAAGAATTATTGTCTCCACCCCTTCTGCCAATACCCTCATGTTTGTGATGGGTGTTAACCATACAAAGTACAACTCACTCAAGATTGTTTACAATGCTTCCTGTACCAACCGCTTATCCCTCAGCCAAGATCATCCATGAAAACCTTGGCACTGTGGAATGACTCATGACCACAGTCTGCGCCATCACTGCTGCCCAAAAGACTGTATATGACCCCTCTGGGAAGCTGTGCTGTGATGACTATGGGGCTGCCCAGGCCATCATCCCTGTATCCACTGGCGCTGCCAAAGCTGTGGGAAAGTTCATCCTAGAACTGAATGGGAAGCTCACTAGCATAGCTTTCCATATCCCTACCTGCAATGTGTCTATTGTAGATCTGGGATGCCACCTAGAGAAAGCTGACAAGTATGATGACATCAAGAAGGTGGTGAAGCAGGCATTTGAGGACCCACTAAAGGGCAACCTGGGCTACACTGAGGACCAGGTTGTCTCCTACAACTTTAACAGTGATTTCCACTCTTCCACCTTTGATGCTGGTACTGGCATTGCTTTCAATTACAACTTTGTAAAGCTCTTTTCCTGGTATGACAATAAATACGGCTACAGCATGATAGACCACATGGTCTACATGGCCTGCAAGGAGTAAGAATCCCTGGTCTACCCACCCCAGCAAGGACATGAGAGCAAGGGAGAGCCTCTTGGCTGCTGGGGAGTCCCTGTCCCAACTCAGCCCCCAACAGTGAGCATCTCTCTTATAGTTTCCATCCCAGACCCGAGAATAATAGGAGGGACCTGGAGAGCCCTACTCTCTTGAATACCATCAATAAAGTTTACTGTACCCACCAAAAAAAAAATTACTAAAATCATGGTCTATAAAAAATAGCTGATTTTCTTCTAAGTCTAAAAATATGTGTACTTAAAAATATACCACTAAGAAAACAAAAACACAAACCATAGAAAAGAAAAAAAATTGAAAAAGCATACATTGTACCATATGTCCAGCTGATATAAAGGACCTTTACAGTACAGTAGTAAACAATCTTAATAGAAATGTTTAAAAACATAGACAAAAGATTTCAACAATTGACCACAATAATATCTGAATGAACACTAATCTCATGGAAAGATGTTCAGGACAACTAACTAGTAGGGAAAATTTTGGCAACTAGAATGGCTGTAACAAGAAAGGTAACCACTAATGTTGTTCAAGTTGTAGAGAATTAAGAAGGTAAAGTTGTGTTAGTACCTTGTCAAACACTTTGGTCCTATCTCATGAAGTTAAATGTGAACTTACTACACAACCCAGACATTCTATTATTTGCTATTTTCCAAGAAAAACAAACAAAACATATATCACATAAAGATTTGGACACAAGTGTTATTAGGCATTTTATTCATAATGTCCTTTTCTTTTCAAACAATCAAAACATCAGTCAACCAAAAATATGTGTAGAGAAAGTATATGGTGCCTCTCTAATAAAATACTGTTCAGCAACCAACAACAGGAATGACCACAGATACCTCTATTCTGAGTCTTTGCATTCATCTGTTATTGTTGCTCTGTAAAATCCTCCTCAGTAAAGTGGTGTTTAAAATATTTAGGAGTCAATAAGGTAGCTTACAGTAAAAATTGCTTGAATTCAATCCCTGGGATCAAAAGAAAAAGAGAGGACAGAGTCTCATAGTTGTCCTCAGATATCGACAGGCATACATGCACACTCACACATACACACACACATGCACACACACACATACACACACACATGCACACACACACATACACACACAGAAGGAGACAGAGACAGGGAGAAGAAGAGGAGGCAGACAGCTTAAAGGCCCAAGAAACACTTTCAACAAAATCACAGAAGAAATTTTTTTCTAACCTAAAGAAGGACATGTCTATAAAGATACAAAAGCATACAGAACACCAATAGTTTGGACCATTGCCACATAATAATCAAAACACTAAATATACAGAGCAAAGAAATGAAAAGCTATAAGGGAAAAAATATCAAATAACATAGAAAAGCAGACCCATGAGAATTATATCTGGCTTCTCAATCATGATTCTAAAGGCTAGAAAGGCCGAGACAGATGTACTGCAGGCTCTAAAAGGCCACAGATGCCAGACAAGACTACAATGCCCAGCAAAACTTATAGATGGATAAAATAAGATATTACTTGATAAAGTCAAATTTAAATACTGCTTATCTTCAAATCCAGACCTACAGAATGTGCTCGAAGGAAAACTCCAACCTAAGGAGGTTAACTACACCAAGAAAACACAAATAAATGATCTCATACCAGCGAAATCAAAAGAAGGGAAAGGCACACATAACCACCAACCATGCTACTAACACCACAAACAAGAAAATAACAGTAATAAACAATTAATTGTTTTAGTGAGAATTTTGGGATTTTGGCTTCTTTTTAAAAAACACAGAAACATTATCAGAATATGTTTTTGTTTTAATTTCAGGCGTGGGTTATGAGGCTGCTTCAGATTGTCCACAGCAGTTGCCTATGATTAGCCTCATGCTCTAGCAGGGACATGATTTTGCCAGCTACTCATAGTTTCTGTGATTGTGTGATTTTGGGAATTCTGGAGACTTTCAGAGGGTGTATAAATGCTAGAGCTCCATAGGTGTGTTGTTTGTTGGTGGGTCGTTGGTGGTTTGTTGGTGGGTTATTGTTTGCTGTGGATTGTAGTTTGTTAAGTAGTTATGAGCAAAGAAGAAACAAGAGAAAGAAATCAGATATCCTGATGGGGAAGAGCAAACTTATAACAAGGAACTTGATACCGCTAATCAGCAGAATGATAACATTGCCCCCTTTCTGACCCCTGACTTTATTTATGGATAACTTTCATGTCCTTTCTATCCTTTTCCCTCTTATCTAATGTGAGGGGGTTGGAAGAATCAAAGAAAAGGGGTGGAGAAGGATGGAAGAAAGAATAACTCATAAAGCAGCAAAAAGTTAGCTACAATTAATCATCAGTATCAATGATCTCAATTCATTCCCCCAATAAAAAGACACAGTCTAACAAGTGAATTAAAAAATAGTTCCATCCTTCTGCTGAATACAATAAATATACCTGAACATCAAGCATAAACATCCATGTAAACACTTGGAAAAAGATATCCTATGCAAGTGGATCTAAGAAGAAAGCTGCCTGTAGTCATTTTAATATCTAACAAAATAAACTTTAAATCAAAATTAATCAAAAGAGATGGGGAAGACCACTTCATATTCATCAAAGGAAAAAATCCACAAAGAATTGAATGATATTTCAATTCTTAACATCTCTGCTCCAAACACAATGGTACCAATATTTGTAAAAGAACTACTACTACATCATGAATCACATATTTACCTTCATACACTGATGGTGGGAGACTTCAATACCCTACTCTCACCAATAGACAGGTCATCCAGGCAAAAACTAAACAGAGAAATACTGGTGCTAATAGATGTTATAGACTGTGGGAAGGCTCTGCTAATTAAGGTCAGTGTCCACCATGACCAGATAGCCTTTGGGCTCAATGCAACATGGGAAACTCCATTCTTTAGCAGGTTCTCTCCTTCTCTAACCTGTTGGGGAATACTAAAACCCAATACTCATCTCTACCTGAGAAATGTCATGTAGCCTCAATTAGTACATAGGACCAATTTTCTTTCTCCTGACAAAATCTGTTCAGCCAGCACCTGAGATTCCTGAAATGCTTACCCTTGCCAATGAGGCATTCATATATTCTAAGGCCCAACCAATGACCTTTGCCCATCCTGGATGTCCCTGCCCTCGATTCCCCCAAAATTTATAAGCCTTCAATCACCCTAAGTAAAGCTTATCTGCCTACAGACTGTGGGTCTCAGTGTAGTTTATTCACCATAAGCACTCACAGGGCTTATGAACCCCCTGTTCAACATCTCTGCTCCAACTGCCCTCATCTGTATCAGCATATAATGCATGAGGGCGGGGAGACCCACAATAGACCAATTGGACTTAATAGATATTTATAGAATATTCTACACAAAACCAAAATAATATACTTTCTCCATACCTCATGTAACTCTCTCCAAAACTGACCACATACTTAGACACAAAACAAATCTCAACAGATACAAGGAAATTGAAATGAACTTCCTGTATCTTATCAGACCACAGTGGATCAAAGCTATATATCAACAACAACAGAAACTACAGAAAGCTTACAAACTCATGGATTGAATGAAAAATAGGTCAAGTCAGGAAAAAAAGACTTTCTAGAATCCATTGAAAATGAATACACAGAATACACAAACTTATGGGACACTGTGAAAGTGTGTTATGAAGTAAGTTTATAGCACTAAGTGCCTAAATAAGTAAATTGAGGAGATTTCATACTAGAAGTTTAACAGCATTCTTGGAAGCTGTAGAATAAAAACAAGAAAACAAGTAAGCACACCCAAGAAGAATAGACTTCAAGAACTAGTCAAACTGAGTGGTGAAATCAATAAAATAGAAACAAAGAGAATAAAATAAAAAATCAGTGAAACAGAATTGGTTCTTTAAGAAAATACAAGATAGAATAAACCTTATTCAAACTAACTAAAAGGTAGAGAGAAAATAGCCAGATCAATAAAAATCAGAAACAAAAAGAGGGCCATAACAACAGACACCGAGGAAATTCAGAGAATCATTAAAGAACGTATGTTAAAAATGTCTACTCCATCAAATTGAAAAATCTAAAAGAAATTGATAATTTTCTCAATAGGTACCACCTAATAAAGTTAAATGAAGATCAGATAAACCATTTAAGTAGCTCTGTAAGCCCTAGTGAATTAGACACAGCCATTAAAAGTCTCCCAACCAAAACAAGCCAGGACCAGATGGTTTTAGCTGAGAATTCTCCCAGAATTTCAAAGATTTCAAATTTCAAATTTCAAATTTCAAATACCTGTACTCTTCAGATTATTACACAAGAAATATTTCCCAATTCATTTTGGGGGAACCACAATTACCCTGATACCCAAACCACATGAAGATTCAACAAAGAAAAATTATAGACCAATTTCCCTTATGAACATAGATACAAAAATACTCAACAAAATACTTGTAAATTGAATCCATGAATGTATCAAAAAGATTATCCACCATATTCAAGTAAGCTTCATCTCAAAGACACAGGGATGGTTCAGTGCATGAAAGTCAGTAAATACAATCTCCCATATAAACAAACAAAAAGATTCATGTATATGTAAGTTACCCTAAAAATTCTACCAGGGAATTCCTACAGGTAACAAACACTTTAAGCAAAGTGGCTGGATATAAGATTAATAAAGAAATCAGTAGCCCTCCTACATACAAATGACAAACTGATTAAGAAAGAAATCAGACAAAGATCATATTTTATAACAGCCTTAATTAAAATAAAAATATCTTGGGGGTAACTCTAACCAAGCAAGTGAAGTACTTGTATGACAAAAACTTCAAGTCTCTGAAGAAAGAAATTGAAGAAGATATCAAAGGATGGAAAGCTCTCCCATGCTCATGAATTTGTAGGATTAACATAGCAAAAATGACCATCCTACCAAAAGCAATCAACAGATCCAATGCAATTCCCATCGAAATTCCCAGATTGTTTACATACCTTGAAAGGAAATTTTCCACCTTCATATGGAAAAAATAAAAAACTCAGAATAGCTAAAACGGTCTGCTAGAGCATGCTAGAACTGCTAGAGACATCTCCTTTTCTGATTTCAAGTTGTATTACAAAGCTATGGTAATAGAAACCACATAGCATTGGCATTTCTAAAAAGGCAAGTCTAACAATGGAATTGAATTGAAGACTTAAACATAAATCCACAACACATGAACATTTCGATAAAGAAATCAGAAACGAACACTGGAGAAAAAAAGCATCTTCAACAAATGGTGTTGGTCAAACTACATGTCTGCCTGTAGAAGAATGCAAATAGATTCACATTTATCACCCTGTACAAAACTCAAGTCCTAGAGGATCAAAAACCTCAACATAAAACCAGATACACTGAACCTGATGGAAGAAAATGTGAACAGTAGCCTTGAATACACTGACTTGTAAGACTTTCTGAACAGAACACAGATAACACAGGCACTAAGATCAACAATTAGTATATAGTCCCTCATGAGACTGAAAAGCTTCTGTAAGACAAAAGACTCCATCAGTTGGGCAAAGTAACAGTCTACAGAATGGGAAAAGATTTTACCAACTCCATATCTATTTATTTATTATAAGATTTTAAAATGTATTATTTATACAAACGTATGTATTGTATAATACAATGTATCTATAACACCAAGTATGATAGTGCATGCTGATAATCCCAGAACTTGAGAGGTAGGAGCAGAAAGATCAGAGATCAAGGTCCTAGGCTACAGAGCAACTTCATGGCCAGTACAAGCTACCTAAAGTCTTCTTCAAAACAGCAAAACAAGAAAAAAAAAACTGGAGAGAGAAAATGAAACACTCAAACAAAATAGAAATGTAAATAAAAGCATGTTCTTTCAAATAAAAATATAGTACTTCACAGTGATTTTTAAAATATTTACTCTCTCAATGCCCCCTGCCCAGTGCCATATGGCCAGGCAGGCAGACCATGCTCTAGATGAACCCCAGCCTGGTAACACACAGTGCAGACAGGCAGAATATCCCTAAGATTACCCCTGCTGACAGGGGCCAGGTAAGCAGACCAGTGCCACCCAGTATCGGCAGGACATAGCACTCCTGAGACCACCCCAGACACCCAGAGGCCCTGGGTGCCACTAAGATGAGAGGTATGATGTGGAGAGATAGAAGAGAAAGAGAAGCCGAAGGAAGTATGCACAATGAAGAGAGGCAGAGCTAGAGTCACTGGTGAATTCACCTAAAACCATAGTGAAGTCCTTGCCTGTGATGCCACTGAGGGCCATGTCTGGTTCATGGTACTGCAGCAGCAGGGATCTGTTACCACCAGACACAGACTTCCCTGGTCTAGGCAGCCAACTAGGACCATATTGATGTCTAATGGCTATGCAGAACTGCTCCCACCACTTGCCTGGACATCTTGGAAGAGCTGGCCCCAAAGACATGAGAACAGGAGATCTGACCTAGCCCCTCACCAGCTTCAGTACTCGGGAGAGTGGGCCCCACAACTCACCTAGGAAGCACAGTACAGCTGGCCCTGATTGTAGGAGTTGCAGATGAGTGGACCTAGAGGGTGTGAGTGTGTAAGGGCTGATCCTGTTACTCATCTGCCATGTGGTAGCATGGCAGAAGAACTGGCCCTGAGGTCATAAGAGCAGGAAAGCTGTCCCTCACCCTCACCAGCTGCAATACTCAGCAGAGTGGACCCTGCACCTCTCCTGGTCAGCAAAGTAGAGTTGGCCCTGCTGGTGTGGGTGCACATGAGCAGCCCTGAAGGCATGAAAGCAGGAAATCCAGCTCTGCCCCTTGCTGGCTGTGGCATGGGGTGAGATAAATGGAACTGTGCTGGACAGTTTGCCTGGTGATGTGGATGCAGAAGAGCTAGTGAGCTAACCAGCTTAGATCCAGATCCGGAGCTTTGAGCTGGCCCTCCCCAGCATCTACCCCATGTATGAAGTACTGGATTGTGTAAAAAGGCTGGTCGTACAGATCCAAAGCTGCAGGATCTCCATGACACATGGTAATAATAGGATATCCCAGAGGAGTCCCAGTGAGGATCCAGTATTGATGGTGTAGCCGAAGCCAGAGGCCTTAAATTAGAGTAATATCTCATTGTAATCAACATTTGCAAATAAAGAAATATGCACAGAAGGGTCTACTGTGGGACACACATTGACACATTACGGCTTCTCCAATGACAATTTTTCTTTTGTGGGGAGATGCTGCAAAGGCAGAAGACCAGTACAAAGATATGGAGAGATGAGTGGGATCAGGATGCACGTTGTGAAATTCACCAAAACTCAATAAAAAGGTAACTTATTTATGTATACTTTTCACTGGATTTTAAAAGCTCAATGATACGTCTCCAACTGTCAAGTGTGGTCTATACACTATATACACAGAACCATACCAAAGTAGTTTTATTTTGAAAGTCTTGAATTGCTAGGGTGCATGGTTATGTGCAACTAAAAACATTCAAATCGACCATGCTATTTTACATTCCAGCCAAAAATATAAGAGGCTTTCTGATTCGCCAAACCATTGCCAACAATTACTGTCAGTCCTTCTGATTTTAGCTATTCCACTGGGTGTGGAATGAGATGCTGTGTTTTCATTTCCATTCCCTACTGACAAGAGAGGCTCAGCACTACCCCATGTGCTGCACTCCCATGTGCTGCACTTACTCAAATATCCCCTTGGATGAGGTTTCTGCCCAAATATTTTGTCTATTTTTTGTTGGGCTGCTTAACTTTTTTGGGGGGGAAATATAAGAGCTGTGTGCATCTATGAAATGCCCACTCTTTACGAACGCTGTGATTTGCAAACATTCTCTCCTTTTCTCTGGTTTGCCTTTTCGTTTTCATAATGGCGATTCTGGAAGCATAAAATGTATTGAAATTTGATGAGGTTCAATCTATTCAATTTTTATACTATAGAAAATCGAGCTTTATATTGTCATAGCTAATAAATCTTGGCCTTGTCCAATCTCTTAACAGCCCCTCCTATATTTCCCTTCAAACAACTTTGAAGTTCTCCTCGCCATCTCTGACTCACTTTGAGTATCTGTGCAGGAGGCAGTCTGGGTCTATATCGGCACATGTCCAAGCATTATCTGTTGAAAAGTCTTTGAACTTACCTCTATCTCTGATTCCCTTTGAGTGTCTAGTGTGTATTTGGTTTATATTTTCACATGTCTCTGCATTATCTGCTGAAAAGAGGCTGTCCTTTTCTTGTATCGAATTGTAATAATTCCTCTGAAAAATATTAATTTGACCATAAACATTATAGTTTATATTCAGCCCCTGGGTTTTTTGCACTTCCTGTGCCTCTCCTTAAGGTAGTATAATGACATCTCAGTGATGTTATAAAATTAACACCTTTACATTTTGTTACTTTTTATTTGTTTGGCCTTCATTTTTTTCTTCACTTACTTATCCCTGATAAGTTTTTATCCATTTTTAGTAAGCAAGCACCTTTCAATCTTCAGTAGTGTGCCATTTTTATGCTGTATAGTTCATACAACAACAGACAAAGCTGGGGTTATACATACTTGTATACCAATACATGGGAGAGAGAGCAGAAGAGTCAGGAGCTGAAGGCCCTCCTTAGCTGCATAGCAGGTTTGAGGTTAACCAGAGCCACATACAACTTATCTCAAAAACGAAAAATAAAAACACACAAGGAAAACAAGGTGCTTCTGAGTCACTCTGATCAGTAACTACAGAGGTGGAGGAATACAGAAAGTACTAGGTATAAGCACAAGAAATGTGACCACATAATATACTGTCAGCAGTATTATTTCTTTGTGAAGACCATAGACATATTTCTGGTAAACACATGAATAAGAACAACTAAGACAGAAATATCTCTACTTCCTTATGTTCATCATTAATTTCTAGTCTTTGTCATGGCATGAAGATGTTTTCCATATATTGCTCATGATCACATTGCAAAAATATAAACTACCCAAGAAATCTTTGTGGTAAGTACCAATTAATCCATCAAAACAAGTTAAAATGGCTGTGCAAACTGCTGTGATTGCTAAGAAGACGCAGTGGTATCTCTCTGGTAAATATGTCTCATTTATGTTTGCTTGATATGTTTTCAAGGAAATATGCTAAGGAGACCACAAAAATGTGTGATAAAACTGGCCTGGTTCTTTTTACTTGATAGATAATATTGGATGTTACCACTTGCTTATGAATTTATTATCCAATAAATCTTTAGTGGCTTTTTTATGTATGGGTAAAGCAAAATAAACATTACAACCTCTGGAGCTCAGAAATGTACAACCACTAAAACCAGCACAGCAGGTTTTGCAATCAAACCCATGCCAATGGCTCTTGGATAGCACCTACATTTCAGACGCTCCTATGAGCACCCTGCACAATGCTGTTCCTATAATCAAAGTCATCTTAGAGTTGTGGAGAATCTTCTAGCTATCTTTCACATCAGAAAGAAATCTCCCACATAACCCTGCACTAACATTTCCTATGCTGAGCTTCACTATTCATTGTGATGGATAATGGGAGACTCCCTTCTACATGGAGCTTCAAGGCAGATCATAAAATAAGACTTTCTCAGTAAAACTTGCCATTTGATGTCTGTGAGATAGAAAGGTTATCACAGCACCAAATCACCCTTTGACTAGATTCAACTGACTCCCTGTGTTCCTCACTCAGGTGTGAGCCAGAGTGTCACACCCCTCTTCTCCTTGAATCATAGCATGTACCACGTATCACGGCTGTGTGTTCACATGAAAGACACTTGCAGCAAGGGACTCTCTTCATGAATAACTTTGAAAAACATCCTTAAGGTCCTTATTCGGGATAAAGAGGAGCTTTATGAAGTCGAGTGGCTGGTATTTTGACAGGATCTGTATAGTCTTCTATAGCAGTGAGATCAGCTAAGTGACCACTTTTACACGTCTTGAAACCAATGGGCAAAGGTATCTGGCCCATGAGGCTGGTCGGAGAAAAGTATTTCTGTCTGTCTCATTGGTATTGAAAAATAGACCCTTACAAGCTCTGAAGAAACAAGGTTACTCATTGCCTCCACCTCTTGGGTGGAGCTTGTGTGTTGAGTAACAATTACACTAGCAGCAGCAACAGTGACAACATCAGTTCCCACTACTTACACTTACTGGTTCAGTTCCCACTACTTACACTTACTGGTTCAGTTCCCATTACTTACACTTGCTGGTAAACTCTCTAACTTCCCACAGAATTTCTAAATCCATGACTAATTTAGCGCTTACCACATTAGAGCAATTTAGGAGCAATTAATTTTTTTCTTTGATAATAGACCAACCATAATGGAGAAAACCAGGTGTAAAACAACGTTAGATCAGCCATGTTTCCTTCATCCATGCAAGGAGAAATATATGCACTTAGCTGGTAACTTCCAACAGCATTGCAGAACACTGCTTTTAAATTTTAGCCTGTAAATACATCATCTGAGATCTTTAAAAAGATTCAGGAGCAGGAAGCCTGGGTTAGAAACTGAACGTCTGTGTTTAACGAGTTTCGAAATAATGCTGATTCTGCTAGTTTCTTAGCTGGGAACTGAACCCAGACCCTCTACACAAACAGCAAGGGTTCTTAACCACTGAGCCATCCCTCCACCCTCCTGAGACAGCCAATTTCAGGACTAAATGGGTAAGTTCAGAGAGGCACATTATTGAAAAAAATATCTCTGCATGTGCTGAAATATCAGGCCAAGTATGTTACCATTCTTCAGTATTTTATTTTACATTCGGGTTTCTTAGAACTTAAAATACCAACTAAGAGTGTGAGTTTAAGAGAAGAGAGGGGAGGGCACAGGACACGTTCTGAAAGGTTAAACAGCAAATACCTAGCCCTGCTTGATGATTGCATTCCAAAAGGGCAGACATGCATGTTATACTTTGAAGTAGGTTACAAAAGAAGAGAAAGCATGCTGGAGCAGAAGATCAGGGTGGACAGAGAACATGTTCAGAGGGGTGAAAGAGCAAATTCCAGAAACTTCATGTGGCCTATATGTACAGGAAAATGGAGTTCTGGGAAAATTGCTAAGAAGGGAAGAGGCATGTGGGTTTTGTCTGTGGAGCCTACTCAGAGTGACGGAGAAATAGGAAACGAGAAAGGCAACAGTTTAGACTCAAGGTTAAGTTAAATAAATGACAGGAAACCACACAGGGTTGTGCTGAGAAGAAAAGCCAGCCACAAACAGGAACAGAGATGGAGTGGGGAGCAAGATAAGGATTTGACAAATAAAGCTGGAGAAGATCAGAGGTCTAGGTAAGGTAAGATGGGCTCATAGCACAGAAACCTGGGAGAAATGGATGCATTTGCAGTTGTGTCTGCTCTGGCCCACACACCAGGCACACCCTGGTGACTGGCTCCCCCACATCTTCGCCTGTATGTGTATTCAGTACAGTGGAAGATGTAGACTCTGAGATTCCCCTTGCCTCACTCCCAGGTCTGCCTGACAGAGCTGTATTCACTGTCCACCACTGCCTTCATCCAAGGGCATCCTGATCATCCGTTCATCTCTTTTCACCCTAAATATCACCAACTCCAATTTTATCTCCTCTAAAATATCAAGACCAGGATCAGAGTTTAGTCCATTGTGGTAACTTAAAACTTAATGATGACTAAGGTAAAACCAGGAAGGGAATGCTCCCTGATTATTAAAAATATAATGTAGGAGTTCAGAAATATCTTCGAGACAAAGATAGAAAGTTGGTTGTCTTTTGAGAATTTACTCAGCCAACAAATATTTGCAAGGGTTCATTATACTAAATGATTAGTAATCTGTTGAGCAAGAAAGATAATTGTCTGTGGTGCATGAAATTCCTTAAAGAGAAAATACTTATTTGAAAGGCAAACAAATAAACATGTATATCACCATGGCACATCTGTAATCCTAACAACTAGAGGGCTGTAGCAGGAAGACAGCTATTCTAGCGCAGCCTCAGTTGCACAGCAAGACACTGTCTGAAAACACACAGACACAGATGCATGAATGTGCACATGCATGCGCACATGCACGCGCGCGCGCACACACACACACAATGTCAAAGACCAGCCTTGGCACCGCAGGGCTGGCAGTGAGGTATGGCATCAGCGATTGGGGTTAGTGCTGAAAGGAACTGACAGGGGTCAGCACTAAGAAGGGCTTATAGGAGTTGGTCCTGATAGCAACTGACTGGGGCTGCTGCCTATGGCAGCAATAGATTAAAGAAAAATAAATGAAATCAAACATACATGCACACATACATACACACATATACATAGAGTGGCTGAAGCAAAAGCAGGCTCCAATAATTTCATACATACAAATACATACATATATCAGACAGACAGATGGATGGATGTATACACATTCACACATTGAATGAATGGAGCAAAACTCTAACAGGCAGGCTCCAAGCATTTCACACACACTTATGTATATGCATGTATGTGTGCATATACACATATACATGCAATTGATGGTTGAAGCGGGTTCAAACACAAACTTTATTTTTTCTTCCAAAGCTTATAGATCCTAGAAAAATCTTTCAAGCAGTCCAGAATTGCAATGCGATTGCATTCTATTTTTCTTTTAGTGAAAGACTGAAAACAGTATGTTACCCAATACATTCATGTGAAAAAGACAAAATAATACACATAAAGAAAACAAATTATTCCTAGAAACCTGCGAACTTGTTATAGATTAACAAAATGTAAGCAAGCAAGGTAGTTTTCTCAGCCAGTCTCTCCTACTGGTAGGCAGCAATTTTTGGTTACAAAGAAAGGATTAACTATTTTATTATTTATCTTAAAAAGTAATCTTGTAAGAATCTTTTTAAAAATCACATATCTAAACTTTTATATAGAAAACAATCAGTCCTAGCCATATCTACCTTAAATCCTCAGAATACATAGCTACTCATCAACAATTGTTACTAAATCACATGAGGAATCTAGATGCAAAACTGTGTATAAGAAATCAATCATCACCAATCCAGCTTCAGTAAATTACGTCACCCAGTGCTACCATTGTTCCTCTTCCCTGACCATAAAAGGTCCATAGCTTTTTTAATAAGACTATGCCTTTCTGAACTTCAAATTGTTCCTAAGATTTTCTACATCAGAGCCAATAGTAAAAACATCTCAGCCTCTCCTTCCCCTGGTGGTTAACAAGACCCTCCTCTGCTGCATATGTGCCCAGCAAGATAGGTCCCTCCATGTGTATTCTTTGGTTGGTGGATCAGTCTCCAGGAGTATCAGGGGTCAGGACACTTGACACTGTTGCTCCCTCCATGGGGCTCAAACTCTCTCAGCTCCTTCAGTCCCTTCTCCAACTCCTCCATCTGGGACGTCATGCTCAGCCCAACAGTTGCTGTGAAGTGAACCTTGGGTATTCCGAACATTTTGGGCTAATAACCACTTATCAGTAAGTACATGCTGTGTTCATTCTTTTGTGACTGAGTTACCTCACTCAGGATGATACTTTCAAATTCCATCCATTTGCCTGCAAATTTCACGAAGTCATTGCTTTTAATAGCTGAGTAGTATTCCATTATGTAAATTACCACATTTTCTGTACCCATTCCTCTGTTGAGGGACATCTGGGTTGTTTCCAGCTTCTGGCTATTATAAATATAGCTGCTATGAACATAGTGGAACATGTGTCTTTATTACATGTTGGAGCATCTTCTGGGAATATGCCCAGGAGTGGAATAGCTGGGTCCTCAGGTAGTATTATGTTCATTTTTCTGAGGGTTCACCAAACTGGCTTCCAGAGTGCTTGTACCAGCTTGTAATCCCACCAACAGTGGAGGAGTGTTCCTCTTTCTCCACCTCCTCGACAGCATCTGCTGTCACCTGAGTTTTTGATCTTAGCCATTCTGACTGGGGTGAGGTGGAATCTCAGGGTTGTTTTGATTTGCATTTCCCTGATGACTAAGGATATTGAACATTTCTTTAGGTGCTTCTCAGCTCTATGAGCTTCCTCAGTTGAGAATTCTCTGATTAGCTCCCCATTTTTGATAGGGTTATTTGAATCTCTGGAGTCTAACTTCTTGAGTTCTTTGTATATATATTGGATATTGGCCCTCTATCAGATGCAGGATTGGTAAAGAGCTTTCCCCAATCTGTTGGTTGCCGTTTTGTCCAATTTACAGTGTCCTTTGCCTTACAGAAGCTTTGTAATTTCATGAGGTCCCATTTGTCAATTCTTGATCTTAGAGCACAAACCTTTGGTGTTCTATTCAGGAACTTTTCCCCTATGCCCATGTGTTCGAGACTTTTCCCCCACTTTCTCTTCTATTAGATTCAGTATATCTGGTTTTATGTGGAGGTCCTTGATCCACTTAGACTTAAGCTTTTTATAGGGAGATAGGAATGGACCGATTTGCATTCTTCTACATGCAGACTGCCAGTTGAACCAGCACCATTTGTTGAAAATACTGTCTTTTTTCCACTGAATGGTTTTAGCTCCTTTGTCAAAGATCAAGTGACCATAAGTGTGTGGGTTCATTTCCGCGTCTTCAATTCTATTCCATTGATCTACCTGCCTGTCATTGTACCAATACCATGCAGTTTTTATCACTACTGCTCTGTAGTACAGCTTCAGGTCAGGGATACTGATTCTCCCAGAAGTCCTTTTATTGTTGAGAATAGATTTTGCTATCCTGGGTTTTCTGTTACACCATATGAATTTGAGAATTGCTCTTTCTAAGTCTATGAAGAATCGAGTTGGAATTTTGATGGGAATGGCATTGAGTCTGTAGATTGCTTTCAGAAAGATGGCCATTTTTACTATGTTAATTCTGCCAATCCATGAGCATGGGAGGTATTTCCATCTTCTGAGGTCTTCTTTGATTTCTTTCTTCAGAGACTTGAAGTTCTTGTCATACAGATCTTTCACTTGTTTGGTTAGAGTCACACCAAGATACTTTATATTGTTTGTGACTATTGTGAAGGGTGTCATTTCCCTAATTTCTTTCTCAGCTTGATTATCCTTCCAGTATAGTAAGACTACTGATTTGCTTGAGTTAATTTTGTATCCGGCCACTTTGCTGAAGTTGTTTATCAGCTGTAACAGATCTCTGGTGGAGTTTTTCAGGTCAAATACGTATACCATCATATCATCTGCAAATAGTGATATTTTGATTTCTTCCTTTCCAATTTGTATCCCTTTGACCTCTTTTTGTTGTCTAATTGCTCTAGCTAGAACTTCAAGTACTATATTGAATAGATAGAGAGAGAGAGGGCAGCCTTGTCTAGTCCCTCATTTTAGTGGGATTGCTTCGAGTTTCTCTCCATTTAGTTTGATGTTGGCCACTGGCTTGCTGTATCTTGCTTTTACTATGTTTACGTATGATCCTTGAATTCTTGATCTTTGCAAGACTTTTATCATGAAGGGATGTTGAATTTTGTCAAATGCTTTTTCAGCATCTAATGAAATGACCATGTGGTTTTTTTCTTTGAGTTTATGTAGTGGATTACATTGATGGATTTCTGGGTATTGAATCATCCCTGCATCCCTAGGATGAAGCCTACTTGATCATGGTGAATGATCTTTTTGATGAGTTCTTGGATTTGGTTTGTGAGAATTTTATTCAGTATTTTTGCATCGATATTCATAAGGAAAATTGGTCTGAAGTTTTCTTTTATTGTTGGATCTTTGTGAGGTTTTGGTATCAGTGTAACTGTGGCCTCATAGAACGAATTGGGTAGCGTTCCTTCTGTTTCTATTTTGTGGAATAGATTGAAGAGTATTGGTATTAGGTCTTCTTTGAAGGTCTGATAGAATTCTGCACTGAACCCACCTGGGCTTTTTTTGGTTGGGAGACTTTTAATGACTGCTTCTATTTCTTTAGGGGTTATGGGACTGTTTAGATGGTTTTTCTGATCCTGACATAACTTTGGTATTTGGTATCTGTCTAGAAACTTGTCCATTTCATCCAGATTTTCCCATTTTGTTGCATATAGGCTTTTGTAGTAGGATCCGATGATTTTTTTAATTTCCTCAGAAGCTCTTGGTATATCTCCCTTTTCATTTCTAATTTTGTTAATTTGGACACTGCCTCTGTCCCTCTGGTTAGTCTGGCTAAGGGTTTATCAATCTTGTTGATTTTCTCAAAGAACCAGCTCCTGGTTTTGTTGATTCTTTGTATAGTTCTTTTAGTTTCTACTTGGTTGATTTCAGCCCTTAATTTGATTATTTCCTGCCTTCTACTCTTCTTCGGTGTATTTTGTGCTTTTTGTTCTAGAGCTTTCAGGTGTGCTGTTAAGCTGCTAGTATATGCTCTCTCCAGTTTCTTTTTGGAGGCATTCAGAGCTATGAGTTTTCCTCTTAACACTGCTTTCATTATGTCCCATAGGTTTGGGTATGTTGTACTTTCATTTTCATTAAATTCTAGGAAGTCTTTAATTTCTTTCTTTATTTCTTCCTTGACCAAGTTATCATTGAGTAGTGCACTGTTCAACTTCCATGTGTATGTGGGCTTTCTGTTGTTGTTGTTGCCATTGAAGACCAGCCTTAATCCGTAGTGATCTGATAGGAGGCATGGGATTATTTCAATCTTCTTATATCTTGAGGTTTGTTTTATGACCAGTTATATGATCAATTTTGGAGACGGTACCATGAGGTTCTGAGAAGAAGATATATTCTTTTGATATAGGATGAAATGTTCTATAGATATCTGTTAAATCCATTTGCTTCATAACATCTGTTAGTTTCAGTGTGTCATTGTTTAGTTTGTTTTTCCAAAATCTGTCCATTGATGATAGTGGGGTGTTGAAGTCTCCCATTATTATTGTGTGAGGTGCAATGTGTGTTTTGAGCTTCAGTAAGGTTTCTTTTATGAATGTGGGTACCCTTGCATTCAGGGCATAGATGTTCAGAATTGAGAGTTCTTCTTGGTAGATTTTTCCTTTGATGAGTATGAAGTTTCCTTCCTTATCTTTTTTTTATGACTTTTGGGTGAAAGTCAATTTTATCTGATATTAGAATGGCTACTCCAGCCTGTTTCTTGGGACCATTTGCTTGGGAAATTGTTTTCCATCCCTTTACTCTGAGGTAGTGTTTGTCTTTAACACAGAGGTGCGTTTCCTGGATGCAGCAAAATACTGGGTCTTGTTTATGGATTCAGTGTGTCAATCTATGTTTTTTTATTGGGGAATCAAGTCCATCGATATTAAGAGATATTAAGGAATAGTGACTGTTGCTTCCTGTTATTTTGGGTGTTATTTTTATGTTTGTGTGGCTATCGTCTTTTGAGTTTACTGAAAGATTATTTTCTTGCTTTTTCTAGGATGTAGTTTACCTCCTTGAGTTAGCGTTTTCCATCTATTACTCTTTGTAGGGCTGGTTTTGCGGAAACATACTGTGCAAATTTGGATTTGTCATAGAATATTTTGGTTTCACCATCTATGATAATTGAGAGCTTTGCTGGATATAGAAGCCTGGGCTGGCATTTGTGTTCTCTTAGAGTCTTTATGAGATCTGCCCAGAATTTTCTAGCTTTCATAGTCTCTGGTGAGAAGTCTGGTGTAATTCTGATAGGTCTGCCTTTGTATGTTACTTGCCTTTTTTCCCTTATTGGTTTTAATATTCTTTCCTTATTTTGTATATTTGATGTTTTGACTATAATGTGATGGAAGAAATTTCTTTTCTGGTCCAATCTATTTGGAGTTCTGTAAGCTTCTTGTATATTTATGTTCATCTCTTTCTTTAGGTTAGGGAAGTTTTCTTCTATAATTTTGTTGAAGATATTTACTGGTTCTTTAAGTTGAGAATCTTCACTCTCTTCTATACCTGTTATCCTCAGGTTCTGTCTTCTCATTGTATCCTGGATATCCTGGATGTTTTTGGTTAGGAGCTTTTTGCATTTTGCGTTTTCTTTGACTGTTGTGTCAATATTTCCTATGGTATCTTCTGCACCTGAGATTCTCTCTTCTATCTCTTGTATTCTGTTGGTGATGCTTGCATCTATGACTCCTGATCTCTTTCCTAGGTTTTCTAACTCCAGGGTTGTCTCCCTTTGTGATTTTGTTATTGTTTCTATTTCTATTTTTAGTTCCTGGATTGTTTTGCTCATTTCCTTCATCTGTTTGATTGTGTTTTCCTGTAATTCTTTAAGGTATTTTTGTGTTTCCTCTTTAAGGGCTTCTAGTTGTTTACCTGTGTTCTCTTGTATTTCTTTAAGGGAGTTATTGATTTCCTTCTTAAAATCTTGTATCATTATCATGAGATGTGATTTTAAATCCGAGTCTTGCTTTTCTCGTGTGTTGGGGTATCCAGGGCTTGCTGTGGTGGGAGAGCTGGGTTCTAATGATGCCAAGTAGCCTTGGTTTCTGTTCCTTATATTCTTACCCTTGCCTTTCGCCATCTGGTTATCTCTGGTGTTAGCTGGTCTTACTCTCTCTGACTGTGGCTTGTCTTTCCTGCAAGCCTTGGTGTCAATACTCCTTGAAGACCAATTCTCTTTGAGAGGAATTTGGGTTTGGAGATCTGTGGTACAGGGTCAGCTCTGGGGTGCAGACAGAAACCAGAAAGATCTAGTCCCCAGCTATCCCTTGGTTCCTGTGTCCTGATGGCTCTGCAAGGGTACCTCTTGATCCAGTGAATTTGAACAGAAGTAGTGGTCTTGCCTGTGCTTGAAGCTGTGTTGGCACTCCTGGGATACCAGCTCTCTCTCCTGGCACTATTTGAGTATGAAGCCCTGTGTCACAGGATCTGCTCCCTGGCCACAGAGAGAAACCAGAAGACCACTTCTCAGTCCTTGTGTTCTGGTGATTCCAGGTGGGTCCCTCTGAGCAGACAGGCTTTCCCATACCCTTTGGAGTCTAGATTTCTCCCAGCACTATTTGGCTATGGAGCCCTGGTGGCCCAGGCAGAGGTCTTCTGCCACAGATGGAAACCAGAATGCTCCTTCCCCCGGCTGTTCTTCAGTCCCTGTGTGCCAAGGATTCCAGGAGAGTCCGGCTGAGCAGTGTTGATCCTCTTACCCCCTCTCTCAGGCTTTTCCACACTCATGGGCACTAGCTTTCTCCCAGTGCTATTTGGCTATGGAGCCCTGGTGGCCCAGGCAGAGGTCTCTGGCCACAGATGGAAATGGGAAGCCTTCTTACCCTTTTTCAACCCCAAAGCACAAAGTCATTTACTGCTAAGCCACAAATATTTACTGCTCACTTCAGGCTAAATCGCATATTGGCTTTCCTACTCTGATTATGCAGGTGAAGGGGAGCAGAGAGACAGAATTCAGAAGGAAAGAAAGACAATAGACCATATCTTTGTACAAGAGAGCTCATCAGCCACCCAAAGAACTGGATGGGGCTAAAACAGAAGTGGAATAGATGTGCAAAGGTGTGTTTCTTTTACAGTTTTACTCACTTAAACCTAAGGAAACAAAAAGTAAAGATAGACAGTATAATAAATAATGTTGGATTATGTTTAAAAACAACAAAAAGCTACTTAAAATAATTAGCACCTTTAAGACTAAATAAAGGAAGGACAAAAGACTTCTGAAAAAAATGTGTGCAACTTAAGAACTCCCCAAGAGTAAGTGGCACACCCTGAGCAGATGCACCAATGAGCCCTGCTGGAGCTTGGGACACTGGAAACTAGATGTGCTCCCCTGAGCTCTACCAGCTGCCCAGAGCAGTGAAAGGGCAGAGCTGTACAAGGGGCTGGACCCACATGCCACCTTTGCAGGGAACAGGTATAACAGGATGGAAAGAAGTGGGAAAATGATATCATCAATGTAACTGCTGAACAAAATAAAAGCAAAATCAAGATACTAACGACCGAGACACTAAGAATTCTCTTTGAGTCCGCAGATCCTTGCCTGTTACAGCCATGACCTCTAGTTACCCAGGAGAACCTCCTTGCTTACTTCTCTGCACTATTAGCAAAAAAATTCTCATCTTAAAGCTTCTCTGTGTCTCAAAGGTCATGACACAGGCCACAGAATAAGCTATTGGCACACTAAGCGGCAGGAGACACACCAGCAGCATCTCCCCAGCCACCTCCAGAGGCAATGGAGCCAGTGAACCCTGATGTGTGTGTGTGTTCATTCATAGAACATGGCCCACGTGCTGACAGTGCAGGGCAGGGGCGCTGTTACTGTGTTATAGTCACTGTGTTGGAGTCAAAACAAGCAAAAAGGTTCATTGCCAATCAAATCTTAAATTTAACTGCATGTCTACCTCTGCTGTCTTGTGGATAGCTAATAGATTTCAAGAAGCTGGAGTATAGAGTGAATGTCTGTCAAATTGATCCAGGTTTACTATAATTCAGCTATTTATAAAATAGAATAGAAATGTTTCAAAGTAGAAAATCTAAGACGAATACAAAATCAGACAGGATCCCCAGGCAATACATTGACATGTATATGTATATATGTGTATATATATGTATATGTGTATGTGCATGCACATATGTATATGTAAATGTATATGTATATGACATGTATATGTATATGGCTTGTTCTAAGAATACACATTTTAAAAATCAACTTAGTTTGAAGAGATAAAATTAGGTTGGATTCAAATTATTCATAGCAAGATTAACAGAACAATACAGAGAGGCATTCAACAAACTTACCAAAGAAATAACATATACCACCAAAACTTTGGAGAGGGTTAGCAATGAGCTATTTATGCAAATACTACTTAGATATAAAATAAATTAAACTAGTTAGAGATGGCAGGGGTTAATGAAACAGGGCTGTCATAAAATTTAATCTACGTAATATAAAACAATGCAAGACATATTGTTTACAACAATAAAGGGTACAATAAAAAAACAACCTTCAAAGTATGTGCATCAAAAAATATGTAGTGCCAGCATTAATAAAGCATAATGGTGGTAAATTTCGGGAAGACAGAAACAACTTAAGATGCTAACTTTTCTAACATATGAAATTTTAAAGAGATGGTGGCAATGGTAGTAGGATGAAAAGACTCCAAACAACAAGATAAATGTTCCACAACCTTTAAGGACTCAGTGTTCCCTTTCCAATTGTTGAGAGAACTCGTGAATGCACACACACTGAAGTACAGGGATGAAATGCCTACAGACCGTGTGATCCAGGGACGATATTGGTCAGGCAGATGGCAAGCAGGTATATTTTGTAGCTACTAGCTTCCATCCTGGTTGGTAGGTATCACCTATGATCTATTCATTCTGCCATCCATCCCCCAACCTTTAACTTTGGCTAAGCACATGCTTACTCCAAATAGTGGCATTCTCTGCCCTCAAGTGTAATTCTTCATTGACAAGTTATTAAGTTCTGGCCTATGGAATACAAGGAATATGGTGTTTGCATCTTCTGGAAAATGCACTAAAAGGGAAAAGCTCTCCATCTCTCTTCCTCCTCTTTATCTGGGACAAAAACAACATGACTTCAGCTGTGTTAGCTGTCCTGGAGATGAAATGGTCTTAAACTTGATGATGGATGTGACAGTATAAAATCCAGATTAAGCCTGTTTTAAAACAATACAGGGCTGATGAAATGTCTGAGGGTATAAGAACATCACTTGCACAAGCCTGAGCACCTGAGTTCAAATCCTCAGCATCCATGTAAAAAGCCAGGCATGGCTGCAGGTGTTTGTCATCTCAGTGTTGCAGGAAAGAACCAGGCAGATCCATGATGCTTGCTCACCAGCAACCCATGAGAGACTCTGTCTCAAGACAATAATGTGGAAAGCAACAGAGGAAGCTTTCTCTCACTTCTACATGCATACCTGCATCACACATGCATGAACACATGTGTGCACACACAGACACGCACAGAGAGAGAGAAAGAGAGAGAGAGAGAGAGAGAGAGAGAGAATTTATGCAAGCCTCTGTCCACCTAGGGATTTTCTCTGAGAGAGAGGATCTTATATCCATCTTGCTTAAATTACTACTTTCTAATTTTCCATCCAGTGCAACACCACCAATTCCTCACTGATCCATGAAATATGCAAATGCATTCATTTCTTTCTATCTCCAACAGTCATCTGTGGTCAATCAGTAAAATGTGCATTTATAAAATGTTCTTGGAAAAAAAGTGCTTGAAGCCTTCCATTGCTGGGACAATTGTTTTTTGGATTACTTGTCTATTGCACAATCACTTCTCAATTGAAATTTAGTTGTGCCAAAATATTAAAGTTGAACGTCTTAGATATCCAAACACAATGCTCCAGTCTGTCGTGTGGGGCCATGTATGGCCATGTGAGCCTTGTGTGTTGTGTGTGGCTGAGTAAGCTATGTGTGGCCATGTGTGCTGTGTATGGCCATGTATGGCTGTGTGTGGCCATAGCTGCTATCCTGCTCTGCTCTATCTCTGCTGTTCTTTTTCAAAGGGAAGCATACTGCTACCCTTCAAATTCAGATTGTTTGGCTCCCAAATAATTGACAAATTAAATCATGATCTACTGTGCATGCCTTGAGAAGTGTTCCTGAATGATGATGATGTGCATAATGTCTCATCATTTAGCAGCCTACATCACAAGGAGGATGGTTTACATATTGATAAATAGCTGTCCATTTTGAAATATTGAAATTATATGAGAATTTAATAAGTAGAAGTTGAACCAATACACAGGTTACTGTGCAGACATGGCCAAGTCCAATAACCACACCACATACAACCAGTCATGCAAATGGCACAGAAATGGCATCAAGAAAGCCCAGTCACAAAGATACAATCTTTTAAGGGATTTGACACCAAGTTCCTGAGGATCATGTGCTTTGTCAAGAAGTACAAAAAGAAAGGCCTGAAGAAGATGCAGGCCAACAATGCAAAGGAAATTAGGGCATGTGCAGAGGCCATTAAGACCCTTATGAAGCCTAAGGCCATTGAGCCCAGGATGCCAAGGGCCCAGCCACAAACTCAGCTTTCATTGCCCACCCCAAGCTTGGGAAGGGGATTCAAAGCTACATGGCCAAGGGTCATAAACTCTGTCAACCAAATCCCAAGGTTCAAACCAAGGCAGAAGCCACTGCAGCTCTAGCTAAAGCCCAGGCATCAGCTCTGCTTAGGCTCTTAAACATGCCCATGCCCTTGTGAAGGCCCCATAGAAAAGACTCCTGCCAATGTGAAGACAGATGGATTGCTGAGACACACCTTCCTACACATTATTTGCTGATGACCAGTGTCCTGTGCTGTTTTTTGCAAATATACTTGAAGCAAGGGAGGAAAAAAAAAAAGGAAAAAAGAAAGTGTAACCAACTTTTTTACTTGAATTAAATGGTCTGAGTAAAGTAGTGTCCCTATCTAGAATCTGTCTAAATCAAAAATGGCCAGTGTTTAAAAATTAAATTGTATTGTACCTTCATGAATTTTGTCTTTGTTAGGATTACTATTGCTGTGACCAAAAGCAACTTGGGGAGGAAAGGATTTGTTTGGTTTACACTTCCCCATCCCATCACAAAGGAAATCAGGGCAAGAACTTAAACAGGGCAGAAACCTGGAGGCAAGAGCTAAGGCAGAAACCATGGAGGAGTGCTGATTATCGCCTTGTTTCATATAGTATTCCCGGTCTACTTCCTTATAGAACCCAGGACCAATAGATCAGTGAAACACCACCCACAATGAGCTAGGCCCTTCTACATCAGTCACAAATTAAGAAAATGACCTATTGGTGGCATATCAGAGCACCTGTCCCTGGACACCTAAGCCTGCCTGTCTCCCAGGAGGTCTGTCCTAACCAGAGGCACAGGAGGCCTACTCTAGCCAGGGACATAAGAGATCTGCCCTAACCAGAGACAACACTGCTTGCCTCCAGGAGGTGTACTCTAACCTAGGTCACACAGCTTTATATGAATCCAGAAAGGCCTGCTCCAGTCTGAGACACTCAGGTCAGTCAGTCACTACAGAACATTTCACCCCCAAAACAAAAGAATATGCCTGCTTTGCACCTTGTGGAACCTTCTCCAAAATGGACCATATAACTGGACATAAAACAAACCTCAACAGATACAAGAAGATTAAAATAATCCCATGCATTCTATCAGATTACCATGTACTAAGACTGGACTTCAGTAACAACAAAAATAACAGAAAGCCCACATTCTCATGAAAACTGAACAACTCTCTACTCAATGATAATTTGGTCAAGGATTAAATAAAGAACAAAATTAAAGGCTTTATAGAATTCAATGAAAATGAAGGCACAGCATACCAAAACTTATCACAATGAAAGCAGTGTTAAGAGGAAAATCCATAGCACTAAGTGCCTTCATAAAGAAATTGAAGAGATCCTATACCAGCAACTTAACAGCAAAACTGAAAGCTCTAGAAAAAAAGAATCAAACACAAGAAGAGTAAATGGCAAGAAATAGGGAAACTCAGGGCTGAAATCAACCAAATAGAAACAAAGAGAACAATACAAAGAATCAACAAAACCAAGAAGAGTTCTTTTAGAAAATCAACAAGATAGGTAAACCCTCAGCTAAACTAACTAAAAGGCACAAAGACAATATCCAAATTAACAAAATCAGAAATAAAAAGGTAGACATAACAACAGAAATTGAGGGGAAAAAACCACCAGAATTTACTACAAAAACCTATGCTCAAACAAAACTGGAAAATCTAGATGAAATAGATGGTTTCTTAGACAGATACCACAAACAAAAGTTAAATCAAGATCAGGTAAACTATGTAAACAATCACATAACCCCTAAGGAAATAGAAGCAGTCATTAAAAACCTTCCAACTAAAAAACCAGCCCAGGGCCAGATGGTTTTAATGCAGAACTCTACCAGACCTTCAAAGAAGACCAATACTCCTCAAACTATTCCACAAAACAGAAACAGAAGGAACACTGCCTAATCCATTCTATGAAGCCACGGCTACTCTGATACCTAAACCATACAAGTACCCCCAAAAAAGAAAGAGAACTTCAGATCAGTTTCACTTATAAATATCGATACAAAAATACTAAATAAAATTCTTTCAAACCAAATCCAAGCACACTTCAAAATCATCATTTACCATGATCAAGTAGGTTTCATTCCAAGGATGAAATTTTTCAATATATGAAAATGCATCAATGTAATCCACTATTTAAAAATCTCAAAGGAAAAAAAAATCACAGGATCATCTCATTAGATACTGAAAAAGCCTTTGACAAAATCCAGCACCCCTTCATGTTAAAAATCATGGAGAGATCAGGATTAGGCACATACCTAAACATAATAAAAGCAATATACATCAAACCAACAGTCAAAATCAAGTTAAATGGAGAGAACCTTGAAGCAATCCCACTAAAATCAGAGACAAGGCAAGACTGCTCACTCTCTCCCCATCTACTCAATTTAGTACTAAAAATCCTAGTGAGAGCAATAAAATAAAGGAGATCAGGAGATACAAATTAGAAAAGAAGAAGTCAAGGTATCACTATTCTTTGATGATATGATAGACACAAAAGTGATCCACAAAATTCTACCAGAGAACTCCTACAGCTGATAACCAACTTCAGCAAAGTGACTAGATATAAAATTAACTCATACAAACCAGTAGCCTTCCTTTATACAAATGATAAATGGGCTGAGAAAGAAATTAAGGAAACAACACTCCTCACAATAGTCACAAATAATATAAAATACCTTGGTGTAACTCTAACCAAGCAAGTAAAAGATCTGTATGACAAGAACCTCAAGTCCCTAAAGAAAGAAGTCAAAGAGAACCTTAGAAGATGGAAATATTTCCCATGCCCATGGATAGGTAAGATTAACATAGGGAAAGTAACCATGTTACGAAATGCAATCCCCATCAAATTCCAACACAATTCTTCAAATCCATGGAAAGAGTTATTCTCAACTTCATATGGAAAAACAAAAATCCCAAGATAGAGAAAATAATTCTCAACAATAAAAAAAAAAAAACCTTCTGGAAGAATCACCATCCCTGACATCAAGCTGTACTACAGAGCAATGGTCATAAATAACTGTATGATATTTGGTACAGAGACAGACAGGTCGATCAATGGAAAAAATCAGACAACCCAGAAATAAACCCAAACACCTATGGACACTTGATCTTTGACAAAGAAGCCAAAACCATACAATGGAAAAAAGAAATCATCTTCAACAAATGCTGCTGGTCTAACTGTCCGTCTGCATGGAGAAGAATGATCTACATTTATCACCTTGCACAAAGCACAAGTCCAAGTGGGTCAAGGACCTCAACATAAAACCAGATACACTGAATCTAATAAAAGAGAAAGTGTGAAAGACCCTAGAACTCATTGGCACAAGGGGAAATTTTCTGAAGAGAACACCAATGGCTCAGGGTCTAAGATCAACAATTGATAAATGGGACCTCATGAAACTAAAAGATTCTGTAAGGCAAAGAACACTGACAATAGGACAAAATGGCAACCTACAAATTAGGAAAAAGATCTTCACTAACCCTACATCTGATAGAGGGCTAATATCCAAAATATATAAAGAATTCAAGAACTTAGATTCCAGAAAATCAAATAACCCAATTTAAAAATGAGATACAGAGCTAAATAGAATTCTCAACAAAGGAATTTTGAATGGCTGAGAAGCACCTAAAGAAAAGTTCAACATCCTTAGTCATCAGGGAAATGCAAATCAAAACAACCCTGAGATTCAACCTCACAGCAGTCAGAATGGCTAAGATCAAAACCTCAAATGACAGCACATGTTGTCGAGGATGTGGAGAAAGAGGAACACTCCTTCATTGCTGATAGGATTGCAAAATGGTACAACCACTCTGGAAATCGATCTGGCAATTCCTCAGAAAATTGGAAATAGTTCTAACTGAAGACCCAGCTATACCACTCCTGAGCATATATCTAAAAGATACCCCAGCATACCACAAGGACAGGTGCTCTACTAGGTTCATAGCAGCCTCATTTGTAATAGCCAGAAAATGGAAATAACCTAGATGTTCCTCAACCAAAGATTGGACACAGAAAATGTCATTCATTAACTCAATGGAATACTATTCATCTATTTAAAATGAGGACATCATGAATTTTGCAAGCAAGTAGATGGAACTAGAAAATCAGTCTGAGCGAGGTAACAAGATCTAGAAGGACATGGATGGTATGTACTCCCTGATAAGTGGATATTAGCCACAAAGTATAGAATACCCATGATACAACTCAAGGACTGTATAAAGTTGTACAAGAAGGAAGATCCAAGTGAGGGTGCTTCAATCCCACTTAGAAGGGGGAACAAAATAATCAGGGGAGACGGAGGGAGGGACCTTAGTGGGAGGTGGGGGGAGGGGACAGGATCAGGTAAAGGGGAAGACAGGAGAGAGGCCAAGAGGGACAAAAGAATGAATAGAAATATAGAGCTGGTTGGGTTGTGGGGTGGGGGAACCTCTAGAAAGTACCAGAGACCTGGGATTTGAGAGTCTCCCAGGACTCAATGGGGATTGCCTTAGCCAAAATGCCTGACAGTGGAGAGATGGAACCTGAAGAGACCACCTCCAGTAGATAGACAGGGCCCCCAATGGATAGATGGGGTCACCAGCCCACTTTCAAACTTTTTGACCCAGAATTATTCCTGTCTAACAGAATACAGTGACAAAAATGGAGCAGAGACTGAAGGAAAGGTCATCCAGTGACTGACATAACTTGGGATGGATGCCATGGGTGGGCACCAAACCCTGACACTTTTACTAATGCTATGTTGTGCTTTCAGACAGGAGCCTAGCATGGCTGTCCTCTGAGAGGCTCTACCAGCAACTGACTAAAACAGATGCAGATACTTACAGCCAACCATTGACTGAAGTCAGGGATCTCTATGGGAGAATTAGGGGAAGGATTGAAGGAGCTGAAGAGGAGGGCGACCCCATAGGAAGACCTGCAATGTCAACTAACACGGACCCCAGGGAGCTCCCAGAGACTAAGCCACCAACCAAAGCGCACATTTGGGCTGGTCTATGGCTCCTGGCGCATATGTAGCAGAGGACTGCCTTGTCTGGTTTCAGTGAGAGAAGGTATGTCTAATCCTATAGACTCGAGACCCCAGGAAAAGGAGATGCCCATGGTGGAGGGGGCATCCTCTCAGAGGCAAATAGGAGAGGGATGGGATAAAGAACTCTGGCAGAGGAGACCGGGAGGAGGGCAACATTTGCAATGTGAATAAATAAAATAATTAATTTTAAAAATTTTAAAACACTAAAAAAAAAGGAAAAGAAAACAAGAAAATGCCCCATAGGCTTGCCATCTGCCTGAGCTTAAAGGGCATTTTCTTAATTGAGGTTCCCTCTTAGATGACTTTATCTTATGTCAAGTTGACATAAAATCATCCAGAACAAAATTTAAAAAAAAACAAAAAGAAGAAGAATTGAAAAGAAAAGATAGAATTTGGAAAAGATATAGAATTCTGTAAGAAAATTATTTAAAGATCATTGAAGCCAACTTTTCCATTCTGTAGTCAACAAGGTCAGAAGACCTAAGGCTACAAAACTAAGCCCAAGTGCAGACTTCATCATACTTCTTGTACAGCTCTCCATGGCCGTGCATCTGAAAATGAGAGCAGACATCAGCCTAGCACCCAGAAAAGATAGCAAAGCTTCCTCCCTGGAAAACAACAAGGTGCACAGAAGCTGGCCACAAGCACCGAATGCAGAGCTGGGCATCCCGGTGGTCATTTGTAGACATGCGTTTCTGATGTGATGTGACTTTACATATCACAAAAAGTGCAGGTTCACACTATTGTATGCATAGGAACCTAATTACATCCTTCCTTCATTGTTAGACTCAATTGCCCAATAATTAACCTTGGCATATGCTGCATGATCTTTCTTCCAATGAAATGTGCAAGAATTATTGTTTAATTAGATTCTATAATTGAAACAAAAGAAAAATGAGTCAAGGACTCTAAGAGCAAAGCTGTGATTTGTTTGTGCCTTTTTACTTAAAAATGTATCATTGTTCTCCAAAATATTATTTCGGTATGCCCCTTGAAAATGAGGTTTACATTCCCCAACTACAGCTAGGCCATTCATCAGAAGATAGATATGTGGAATACAAAGACAAAAACAACACTACAAACTCTTATGACAGGGAGCCATTGTTATAGATTTAAGCACAGTAGAGAGCTTGACAGAAAACAGGAATGACCTGTGTTGTCGTGGGTACATGGCTTCTCAATTGCTGCCTTCATTTTCTGTTTTTCATATTTGATTGGCACAGAATTAGCACAGAACAATCTATTGCTATGCCTTTTTTGTTTTTTTGGTTTTTTGGTTTTGGGGGGGGGGGGGGTTGCCTCTAAGTCCACAGTATATTTCTTTGGTTTCTTTCTCCACTTAGATTTTCCTCCCGAAGATTCTGGTGTCATTCTGCTCACTGTACAGAATTCAGACACCTGGTTTGCTTTTCCATGGAGTTTATTAGTTCATGTTTGACCTTTCGGTTCTGTCACTTATGTGTCTATAAGCAAACACGCTCCGGTTTTCTCATTTGCCACAGTTATCAGCTTCCTCTCTAGCAGCTAAGCCCTGCTGCCAATTTGCATAAGAGTCTTTAAAAGGGCAGCTAACTCCATGACAATTTACTTTATTCCTTTAAGGGAGGAAAGGGGCAGTCGATCTTTTAATGAAATGGAAACACACGGCTCTTTTCTTCACCAGTAAACAAGAAACTTTGCCTGGCTACTGAAGTTCCTGCCTCTACTGTCAGCCACTGTGGCCACATGTATTAGCGCTGCTATTTTAGGATTAAAAATGAGGCAAAATGCAATAAATCAGTGAGCTTCTGAAAACTTCAGGAAGTGAGATAGCACAGAAGCTGCATGCCTGTAGTTGATAGAAGATATTTATCTTTAAGCTTGGGTCTCTTAACCCATAGAGCTTAACTGTAGTAAGTACTTACCCTGAATGACAAGGCAGACGGATGACATTAAGTTCGCCTGTTATGACTAAGCTGCGGGCTTGAGCACAGCCTTTGTTAAACACCTACTTTTCAAACCAGCCATCAGTGAGCAACGGCTTACATATTTTCTCAGTCTGTGGTTCATTCTAGTCTAGGTCTACAATAACAGAGTCAAGTGGGATGTTGAAACAGCCAATTACATTGAGTCACAATTCTATCATTGCAATGAAAGAAAGTTTGAAAGTCTGAATTTTCTATAGGAATTTATATTTTCAACACAGACTATGCAATTTTAGCCCCTGTTCTGAAGAGGTAGGAAGTGAAATGGCCCACTTGGTTGTCTGCTCAAGCATGCTGTAAGAGAGCATATTTACAGATACCAAGATCTGATTGTATATAAGGCCTACTTCACAAGATGCAAGCAACAACAAACACTGGTTAGGTGACTAGATAGCCCAGAGAAGAGGATAAAATGTAGTAATAAATGAGTCCTAATGACATTCTGCTATATTCATAATCACTGCCTTGTTCAGTCATCATCACAGAAGCTTCTTCCTACAGCAGATGGGAACAAATACAGAGACCCACAGACAGACATTATAAAGAGAATGAGCGACCTTGGAATACTCAACCCTAAATGGGATGTCTCTATCAAGTCCCTCCCCTCAGGAGACCCTGCAGAAGAGAAGGCAGGAGTATGAGAGCCAGGGGGATGGAGGTCACTATTCTTACAGTGTCCTCTAAATCAACCGAGTAAAGCTCTTATGAGTTCACAGAAACTGAAGCAGCAGCACAGGGCTAACATGGGTCTGCATCAGATCCTCTGGCTTCTATTTAATATTGTTATGGGATTTCTCAATGTGAGTCTCTGACTCTTGTGCCTTCTCTTGGGCTCATTTCCTTCTCTTGGTTTGTCTTGTACAGTTTTGATGTGATTGTTTTTGTTTTATCTTGTTCTATTTTATTATTACCTCTTAGAAGCTTGTGCTTTTCTTCTGAGAGACTGAAAGGGTTGGATCCAGAGGGGAGGAGAAGCTGAGGAACTGTGAGGAGAGGAGGGAGGGGAAGCCATAATCAGGATAGTTTATGTAAGAAAAGAATCTATTTTCAATAAAAAGAAAGAAGACTGGCCATTGACAGACAGTCTTTCTATATAGGTACATGAGATACTGAAGACATAAATCCCAGGCTCAAACGGCTCCTAGGTTGCAGTAGTAGGCATAGACAGAGCACTTTTCAAGTATGGGTTCCATCTTGTGGAGTGGGCCTTACATCAAATCAGACATTGCTTGGTTCCTCTCACCAGCTTTGTGTCACCATTACCCTAGCAAATGTTTTAGGCAGGACATAATGTAAATCAAAGGCTTTGTGGCTATGTTGCTGTTTACTTTTCTCTTTTGGTAGCCTAAAGAATACCTTCTAATACCGAAGACACTAGGCTATAGGGATGAAGGTTGTGTGTGTGAGCACCAGCTCACAATCTCCACATGCAGTTAGTTGTGTGGGGGTTGTCTTCAACAATGGGTCTTGCTGTCAGTTTATGGAGAGAAACTTGTTGCCTTGACAACAGCCTGGGTTGTTTAGAATTTCCATGGAACCCCTTTTGGCCAACAACTCAAATGGCTATAACCCAGTCCTTGTACTCAAAGCTTTGTTTGATAAAGAGATGATCAGTTGAGACTCCATCTTCTTCATGATTTGGATACTTCATTAAGCTCACCTTCATATATTTTAGGAAGTTTACAGTGCACTAGGTTTCCATACACCCCTCAAATGCCCCTCAATTCTGGCTGTCTCTCCCTGCATTCTCTCCCTCAATCTTATTTCCCCTCCTCATCCCCCCTGATCCTCCTGTTTCTGCCCCTCCCACCACCACCCCAGTCCACTTGTGAACTCTATCCTATTTTCTATTTCCCCCTCTGAGGGAGATCAACGTGTCCTCCTGGTCCCTTCCTCAATCCCTAATCTCACTGGGTCTATGGATTGTAGCAGGTTATCATTTCTTTAACAGCTAACATCCAGATATAAGTAAATGCATATCATATTTGTCTTTGTGGGTCTGGGTTACCTCACTAAGGATGGTTTTTATCTAGGTCCATCCATTTGCCTGCAAATTTCATGATGTCATTTTTAACAGCTGAATAATATTCCATTTTGTAAATGAACCACTTTTTTTTTTTCATTTTATTTAGTCATCCATTGATGGATATCTAATCTGTTTTCAATTTCTGGCTATTATAAATAGTGGAGCAATGAACACTGTTGAGCAAGTGTCCTTGTGGTAGGATGAAGTGTCCTTTGGTATATGTCCAAGGGTGGTATAGCTGGATCTGGAGATAGATTGATTCACATCTTTCTGAGGAATTGCTATACTGATTTTCATTGTGACTGTACAAGTTTGCACTCCCACCATCAGTGGAGGAGTGTTGCCTTTGTTCCACATCCTCGCCAGCATGAGCTGTCACTTGTGTCACTGACCTCAGCCTACTAGAGTTACTTTTAAAGCATCAACTACTTTGCTTTCATTTTGTCTTTTTTAACTTGTATTTTGGTAGGCTTTGAAGGTGCATTAAATGTTTGGAAATGTGAATTATGTGATGTATTTTTAATACATGAACACTTAGAATAAATAAATATTTCATTGAAAAGTTATTATGAGCATGCTGTTGGGCATGGTAGAATATTTAGTAATCCTAACACCCAAGAGGCTGAGATAAAAGAATCATACAATCAATCCAGGATACAATCAATCCAGGCTTGTAAGACCTTAACTCAAAAAAGAAGAGAAAGACTATAGAAAACACTATTCATTCTAACCTAGAGTTCTCAATATGTAGTTGGCAAAGTGCCTCATGGTTTACCAACTGATCATCTGGTCTTTGATGATTTCAGAGGGACAAAACAATAAAAAATACATTTGTATAATCCTCTTCGATAGTCAGAGCAATATGACCTCCAAACTCTGAATCAGTTTGTGCTCTCACTGGTCTTTGCATCTTTGAGTGCAAGCACACTCTGAAGATGCTTTGCCATCAGCATGGTTCTCAATGAAGAAACAGAGAGTATCTACCTCCCTAACATGTTTTCGTCACTTGTGTGTTTAACGTTTACATCTGTTGCTCTGGGTTTTACTATTTAAGGCATTTTATCATACAACTGCCTAACGTTGTTCTTCTAACAAAAGCAGTCATTCCAGGTGAGGGTTGATTTATCAAAGCACAATAGTACTAATGAAAATATTAATGTAAATGTTGCAACTTAGAAAATACTAGCTTGCTTAATGGATATGAATATACTGAATCAATTGGAACAATTGCCTCTTAGAGTTGTGGTAATTTTGCATACGTTTTGATATTAAGTTTTATTGGATCTTTGTTCCATTTATTTGTGGTCCCATCGGCAGTTTCCAGTTCCTGACTGAAACATTTTAAAAGCTTCTCCTTCATTTTCAGACAAAGCACTGGGGCCACTTGCAAATGAATTTTGTCTTTTCTGAACAGTTACAGAATAATATTTCTGAGGAAGAAATTTGATAATGTTTCATACTAATGAGAGGGAAGAGACGGCACTGCAGAAGCATTATTCATTATTACACACTTTCTGGTGACAATATACAGATCATATTGCTGAGAAGTCTCCAAAGTTAATGAAAAACTATGGTGCTGGAAAGAAAGCAATGCATCATTGGCAACATTTGTTTCTACCAAAAGTGCGTTTGTGGGGTATCCTGCAATATCCATGGTAAACAATATGGAGCTATGTTACATCCTTCCTTGTATTTAGATGAATTGATTGTGGGGTTTAGCGGTTGTTGTGGTTTTTGTTGCTGGTGATTATTGTTGTTGTTGTTGTTGTTGTTGTTGTTGTTGTTGAAACTATTTTTTGTTTTTGAGATAAAAATCTCACATAGCCCAGGGTATTCTCAGTGTCACTGAGTAATCAAAGCCAACCTTGAACTTCTGACCCGGCAGCTTTCATCTCCAAGGGCTGTAAGTACAGGTGTGCACCACCACTTCTGGGTAGTGTGGTACTGGTGAGAAACCCCAAAGGTTCTTGAATAATAGGAATGCACAGTACCAGCTGAGCTACAAGTACATCGCAAATCAGTTCTTTACATAGAGTAGATCTCAACTATTGATTACAGTTGGGTATACGTTAAGGCAAATTTAGAACACTCTAAAAACATATAACCTAATGGTAGATATTTTCAATCAAATTTTTAAATTTTAGAAATTATGAAAATTAATATTTATGAAGATCTCTTGTTACATTCAACTTGGACTTCATACTAGAAGAGGAAATGACTTTTCAAAAATTAGTTACAATCTTTTGAGAAGTGAAGTAGCCTCAAAATGATGTGTTAGGATTTGCTCTTAAATAACTCTCATAGCTATGAAGCAAGGAAGGCTGCTACTAAATTTTTGCGCCAAAATATTGGTTAAATCTTCTGCTTTGTCTATTCCTTTTTGGAAGTTGTAATTGATTTGGTGTTGCAGAAAATAGAAAACATTTTTAATATCATCGGGTCAATTTTCTTTAGCAAAAATCAAAGAAACCAATTTCAGGCTGACTTAAATAAGTGTAAATGTCTTTGGCATTAACAAGAAACAACGGCAGGGAAAGCAGCTGGCTTGAGCATGCTCAGCTGGAAATGACGGTGGCTGAAGCTCTCTGATGGAATCCAGCAAGTACAAAGATCAGGTCAAGTCTGCCCCTGCGATGGGACAGGAAGCCAATCATGTAATAGAAAGGCCCTGTTAGTATCCACCAATTTATAATGTAGCCATTAAATCAAAGTGCTGTTGTAGAGAATGGAAAACAGAGAAACATGACAAACGTCCAGCATGGACAGGCTGAGAGCTTTATTTCCACAACTACAAAGACAAGAGCCAACCTGTCTGTGTTTCATTATAGCAAGAAGCCAGAGCTCTGAAGAACAGACGATGATGCACACCATGAGCTCAGCTTCTGTACTGCTCACTGCTAATCCTCTTCCCACTGTGGCTGCTGTTGACTGAACACTTTATATGTGGTGAAGCCTGACACAGAACAGAGTTTAATGAAAATTCAAACCAAAGCCAGGGGTCTACTGACTTCTTTTTCCCTAAGCAAAATATTTACTAGCTCTTCTACTCTGTGGACACTTCTAACTATGGTGGATAGCTTCACATCGAGGGAGTCCTGGGTGATGTCACTAAAGGCCTATAACATCACAAGATGCAGATTTGATCAGAATGTTTAGAATCATTGATATCTATTTGCCAAATTGCCATAAGCTGAGGATTCTTTAAAATAAAATAAAGGAGAAGGCTGTTTTGTCTGTCCAAACGTTCAAACTTCCCACCCTGAAATCAAAGCCGTCTTACCTTCATAATTAGATAAAACAATTATTGTAGAGGGAGGTGCTGATTCCCTAATTGGTTCTTGATGACATCAATAAAGGAGGCGGAAGCCAATTGCTAGGTGAAGGAGAAAAGGCGGGATGTCTGGGTCCCACTCAAACCTAAAGACGCGGTGCCAAGTATCCCCATAGATCATGAATACAAGCGTCCAAAAGTCAATCTAAGAACTTGAGCATCCTCAACGTTCTTTTGAAAAATATGTGCTAGGAAATATTGAGAAGTAGACTAACTTTGGAATAACAGATACTATCTCAAATATAAATTATTATAATTCGTGTTATATTGTAGTGAGGGCAGGTCAACAACACAAGTTTGAACCCAGAAGTTGCTTTATTCCTGTTTTCCCTGCCAAGTTAAAGTCTTTCATGCTTGAGTTAGTGTGCTAATCTCCACCGTTCACCATACTTCCCCGCAACATGGGAATGCAATACCCTCACACAGCCTGTGAAAATCAAAGACTTCTCATCGGGCACACGGAAACGCAATCTAAAGATATCGCTGAATGTTTGGCATAATTTTTCACATCTTCACTCTGCTTAGCCTGGAGAAATCAGATTAAAAGGGTGTTTTAATCTTCTAGAAATGACTCACCTTTTTACTTCACTCCCTACAGTTAAAATTGAGGAAGAGAGGCATCACCCAAAAGGATAATGTCACAATGATGTGATTCATCATCCTTAAAATGTTTCAAGTGTCAAAACTCATCTCTCTTTGGCATCAGTTCCAACATCAGCCAGGAACGGAGACGTCAAAACCACCACTGTGCCTTTGATTACTGTGTGCACTACACTTTTAATATTGCCTTCCTTTCAAACTCTTATCAAATTATTGTGAATGATTTTCAATAGCATTTAGATTTTCGAGAATGGAGGAGTAACATGTCTCCCACTATATGACTGAAGGAGAAATAGAAAGGCTTAAGACCTTCATCAGTGCACTGAAGTATAAAGTTAAGGATTCTTTGTAGAGTGAGTTGTGTTGGATAGTGTTTTGCTGGGGCAAACCTATGAAGGAACGGTTCTTTAAAGTGGACAGACTCCTGAAGAAACATTTCGCTGAAGCAGACACAGGAAAGAAGATGTTCTGCTAAAGCAAGCCCGTGAAAGGACACATGTATTGGTCTGCCTTACATTGCATAGTTGAGCTCCAATTGGCGGGACTCCACAGAGAGAAATGCACCAAAAACCTTCAGATGGTGTGCTGCAGTTTCTAGCTGCTCACTCAGACTCGGGCTGACTGGCAGAGTGATGGCGGCTGAGACAGACACACATGCTGAGGCAAAACACTTGCAGGATATGTGATGATTGGAGGGTGGATAAACAGAACTTGACACTCGCACAGTCAAGTGTGAGCTAGGCTCACGGGAGCTGAGCTTGCTTATAGAGGTAGCTGTGCAATGCTTGTGGGTCTTGAATCTTTGCTTCCCTGAGAGAGGTACAGCCTCCGAGAACTTCTTCTGGTCCCTCCTGCAGACTGAAGCCAAGGCTGAGGCCTGGCTGTCTCTGCTAGGTAGTGCCACCACTGCTGATTCTTGTGTGCTATCCCAACTCTACTGAACTGGACTGCTGGTGTATCCATGAAGTGTTTGCAAGTGGATCAAGCTCCTGCTGCTAACCTGTGAACTGAACTGCTAATTTCCAGACAACACAGATGGAAGTTGCTCTGAAGAACCTTCCTAAACAGGTCCACTTCTCCTCTGCCCCACCCCTGTATCCTTTCTTTCCCACTACCTCTGGTGGTGGTGGGCTAAAAGGGAGGTTAAAGCATTTAAGAACCATCATTAAAAATAGATTTTGAAAAAATTAAAATTACAGTACACAATGAAGATCTTTCCAGAATGTGGAAATATTACCTCTGCTGAATGGAGTAAATTGTTCTTAGATACCAAGAATCCTCTTAGGTTCCTGACTTTTCGTTAGTGCAGATGCTAGCTGAAAAGATTAATTTAAATATAAGATATGCTCCAATACCAACTGGACAAGATACTGGAAAAGAGCTGTTCAACAACTAAAGAAGAGCACCTACTATACAGCTACCTCTGATCGATAGATATGCTTGGGTTCTTTAATAATTATATTAGAATCCTGAAATAAGTCTCCATGAACTAGGCCCAAACTCAGTTCTCCCAAGCATATCAGATGTAAGGGCCATCAAGTTCCCGCCAATTTTTCTTATAGGTTCCAGATATTTGCTTAAAGCACATTATTTGAAGCAGCAACAGGAAATTATCACCTAGAAAATGGTCACTCCTTCGGTTTTGTAATAAAAGCTATGTGACATTTTTGGTATGCGAGCACCCAGATGACAGCTTTCTGTCCAGCCTCCTTGAAGTGACATGTGACTAGTGATAGTCTTGGTGGGGGATGTAGGAGTAGGAACAGCTAGGACGTCTCCCTAGAGACAGCACTGGCTGCACTATGCCTTCTCTCTTCTCATCAGCTTGGAATTGAGATGCACAGACTAAGAGTTAGACTAGACTAGCCACTCACCACCAAATATTTAAAACAAAAAGAAACCAACCACAAGACCTCTATGTACATGAAGAACTGCAGGCAACTAAGAAATGTTAAGAGTGGGAGAAAGTCTTCCCGAGGAAAGAGCACACCAGTTGGTTACCCAATACCAAATGGTCAAAATGGTCAGCCCTTAAAACATATTTAGGTGTAATATTATGTTATATATTATATACTACATATTATATATTGTACATTGTATATGATACATTTTATGTTATATGTTACATGTTACATATTGTATATTATGTTATATGTTACATGCTGTATGATATATATATATATATATATATATATATATATATATATATATATAAACAGTTAATGAGAAAGGAGGCCATGAATTTGAAAGAGATCAAGGAAGAATATATGGGAGAAATGATGCTATTATAATCTCAAAAATAAAATAAAAGAAATGATCAGCTGCTCTTTCAATGGGGTTGTGATGTTTAAGGTCCCTTAGCTACACAGTGTAACCTGTATTCTAACTAAAATTCACACCATCAGCTGCAGAAGATAGGATAAATGGGTATCAAGGTTGTAAGCCAGCATTTACTAGGAGCATTCACCCAGAACCACAACACTAGCAATACTTGGCAATCAGTCAAAAGTGAAAAGTCTTGAGACTGGTTCCAGTACCTGTCAATTTCAAAACCCCAGCAGGAAGGCCTAGGATCCTGTGCTATAGAAGCCTTCTGGGTGTTCAATACTTCTCAGAACCACAGGCTCATACTAACTCAGTGAAGGTCATAGGCTTTACTTGGGGCATTAGAGGACATCAGCAGAAATTAAGTCTGTTAAGGGAGGGCATGGCCAAGCTCTGATACAAAGATGGCTGAAGGAAGGGGGAATCATCTAGTTTCAGGGAACCCAAATTCTAAGCTATCCTGGTGTGTTCTCTAATGATTTTAAACACTAAAATCCATAAAACCTAGGAAATGAGTCTATCTTAAGTAGCAAGGAGTGACCTGACCCAGAAAACACTTCCCAGTCACCTCACCAATTAAAATAATAGCTATGAATGACAACTTGGATGTCTAGCATTCAGTAAACATTTGAAAAAGCGAAAGAGAAGGGAAAATAGGAAAAGAATAAAAACAAAGAAGAAAGAAGACAGAGAGGATGGATGTGGATGAGGGTAGGGAGGAGGAATGAGGACAGGGAGGAGGGAGGAGGATAGGGAGGAGGGAGAAAGATAGGGAGGAGGGAGAAGGATAGGGAGGAGGATAGGGAGGAGGGAGAAGGACAGGGAGGAGGGAGGAGGATAGGGAGGAGGATAGGGAGGAGGGAGAAGGATAGGGAGGAGGGAGGAGGACAGGTTAAAGAAATGGGACAGGAAGGGGAGATAAAGACAGGGATGAACATAGCTAACAAAGGCAACCTAAGGAAGATTTTAATCTGGATTACAATTTCTGAGGATTGTTCCATCGAGGCAAGGAAGGCATGGCAGCATTTGTAGGAAGCCGACTGGTCACATGTTTGCATTTATAGCCAGGGAGATCAATAAATGCTAACACACAGCTCACCCTTTCCTTTTTATTAAATCTAGGACTCCAACTCACTGAATAATTCCACTCACAGTTAAAGTGGATCTCCTGACCTCAATTTACCTAACCTAGACAACCTATAGACGTTGTGGTGTTTTGAATAGGTATGGGCCCCATAGACTCATGTGTCTGAATGCTCAGCCCATGGGGAGTGGTACTATTTGAAGAGTGTCACTGTGGGGTGGGCTTTGAAGTCCCCTATGCTTAAGTTCCACCCAGTATGTAACGCAGTCTCCTTCTGTCTTCAGATCAAGGTGTAGAACTCTCAGATGCTTCTACAGCACCATGTCTAACTTCATACTGCCATGCCCCTGGCCACAATGATAACGGATTAAACCCCTGAAACTGCACATCAGACCTAATTAAATGTTTCTCTTTGGTGTCTCTTCACACCAATGAAACCCTAAGATAAACATGGAGTCTTGTTTTAGATTATTCTAGATCCTGTTAAACTGACAATCAGTGATAATCATCACAATAGCTAAAATAAAGAGATGTCCGATAATCCCTAACTAAGAGTTATTCTGTGATATAATTTTATGCTTAAATAAAATATCACTGAAAATGCCCAGAATTGTCAGTAAAGACAAAGGGGATACTGAAGAAATGTTCTAGACATTGAAACGAGAGATGTAAGTCACTGTGTTCCTAGACTGGAGATGAAAAGAAGATGGAAAAATTAAAGAAATTTGAACACACAGAAAGTTAGTAATAGTATTACACAAATATCAAGTTTCTGATTTTTTAAAATAAGCATTTAATTTCTTAGGAAATATATACAAATTATTAAGAAAAAGGGGGGTATAATGCCTCAATGTAAAGAGTTCAGAGAAAAGTTCACACACACACACACACACACACACACACACACAAAGGTTAAGTATATGTATATTTAAATATATGTACACAAGTTTTGTTTCTGAACATTTACAATTGTATAAAATCATCTGTTCTCCTTCTTACTGGACTGTACTTCACTCCAGATCTAGAAGTGGCATCTTTCTGGCAAATCTTTTCCTCCGTCTGATTGCATGGCACTGCTACCTCTAACCTCTCAATTGGTCAAATTTCTCTCTCCATTCACTGGAAGCATGCAAAGCACATATTTAAGGCACAGACTAGCTAAAAAATTTTTAGTTTATTTACTCTGGGTGGAATGCAATGGTGTGCATATGGAGAGCAGAAAACAACTTGCAGAAGACCCATGTACATCCCAGGGCTCAGACTCAGACTGGCAGCCTTGGTGACGTGTGCCCTCACCTTCTGAACCATCTGGCTACTGTAGAATTTTTTAGAGCATGTTTCTTTATACTCTTCCCTTTATGACCGTAATATTCTATGGTGTCACTATTCCCATTGAAAGAGTGTCTCAGCTCCTCTCCTTTTGAAATTCAGGGAGTTCTTTAATTGAAGGGAAGAGCTTCTAATTTACTATTGGAAGCTCATGAGCAACTCAAGAGAAAATAAACCAGGGAGTCAAGCTTACAGCTATCAGGCTAATGGTAGGTCAAAAGTACTAAAAGTTTGCACTGTACTAAGTCCTCAGCTAAGAATTCTACATTGTTTCAAGAAATCTCATTCCCACATGAAATCTATGAGACAGGCAAGATTATTTTCCTTAGTATGTAGCACCAAGAAACTGAATTTTAGTGTACTGGATAAAGTTCTTCATTTATTCTTCCAAATTCATTCTCCATCCTCAGCCTTCCCCTTCCTGCTGTTTGTTTTAGGTAGTAGAATGGATTTCATCAATGGGCTT
Organism: Rhynchomys soricoides; assembly: GCA_019843965.1. Lineage (NCBI taxonomy): Eukaryota > Metazoa > Chordata > Mammalia > Rodentia > Muridae > Rhynchomys > Rhynchomys soricoides. The sequence goes on from JADRCH010000041.1 coordinate 3,975,612, forward strand.
CCAATGGGTTTCAACTAGTGGACATCATCATAAAGAGTAGAAAACAAATAGGAATAGAGTTGTGGTATTAATTCCTGGAATCTTCCTCTTGGGTTTTGTGCACCAGATTTTTCCTCTACCAGATCATAGCTCCCAAATTCTGTGCAGCTCCCCGTGTACTTTCTGTGCACCCTCTCCTGGAGACTATAAGCCTAAGATGGGGAAGAGACCTCGGTATAATGAGCCTTTGAGTGGTGCACTATCTTTAGTGTTTCCTTTATGCCCTTCCCTGTCCTTAAATAATCTCTTTTTCAGTTATCGTCTAATTAAACATTTGTCATTTGAAAGTCCAAAAATCTAGCCTTAAATTCTGCAGAACTGCATTAGTAATTAATTGATCAACATTTCCAAATGTAGAGTCCCAGAGAAGAAAGAATAACCTAAAGTATGGAATGGGACATATGCATGGAGACCAGGAGTCAATGCTAGATGTCTTTCCCAATCTTTCTCTACCTTATTTTTCAAGATTGAGTCTATCATTGAACCTACAGCTCACCAATTTAGCTAGACTGGTTAGGCAGAAACTCCAGAGATCTTCTTCCTTCACCTTCCAAGTACTTAGGGGTTATAGGAGTAACCCCCTCTCAGCTGGCTTTTTATGTAGTTGCAGAGTTCTGAACTCAAGTCCTCATATTTATACAAAGAGCACTTTACTGACACACCCATCTTCCTAGAACCCAGAGGCTACGGATTTTGAACCCACAACACTAGATTCCTAGTTTGCAGAATTCAGGAAACTCTCCCTGAAGAAGGCCCAACTTTCTTACCTCTGAAGAAAACTATTTAGTACTGAATTAGAGCCTTTTTATGACTGACTAGGGAAAGTTTCTGCCTTAGGAGATCTACCATTATCAAGGTCAACCTTAACCTCTGACCCTCAACAAAAGAACTGATAAATCAAAGGCCAGACCCAAAGGAGAGTTGGCACACTAACAAGGAGAGAAGAGGTCCTGGGCTGGGAGGCATATATAGAAGTAGATTTGGAGGATTACATCTTGAAGAATGAAGGCCAAAGCTTGATCCAACTAAATCAATATAAGACTCAAAATAAATGCACTCCATCATGAGCATGGCAGCCAAGTTACAGCTGTCTTAAGTTAGCCAGTTGAAGTAGGATCTAAAGGTACCCACAACAGAGCCCAACAAGCTCTGATACACCAACCGAAGCCCACTACACCTTATGATTTTGTACATAAAATTGTAGAGCAACAGCCTCGGTTTGTTTATTTCAATGTTGCCTGAGATTTGCTTTTGAGTAAAAAATAGAGCCAATCAGTTAAGATAGAGACTGAGTCAAAAATATTTACTATCCAGTCCTTTACTGAAAACACTTGCTCACCCCTAATCTACATCACTAAGATCAAAATATTAAAACACTAGAGAGAGAGATGCACCTGTGTTAAGTGGAAGATCGGAATAGACCCATTGTGTGTAATTTGTTCACCCTTAGTCACATGTCATGAAAATGTTTCTCCCACCAAGGCACTGATGCAAAGGACACCAACATGTCCTAAAGCCCATGCTGGCTCTCTTCTGTAAGCCGGAGATAACAATGGATGATGCTGCATAAAAATTTGGTTTTCTGATCTCAGTGACAATAATGGAATCCCGGAGAAGAGACCAGATGTTGGCACTTAACCATCAGTGATAAGGTGAGTTCAATTAAACAACAAGCCTCTAGGAAAAAGCAGCCAGACGATTTTGGCCCAAAGGGATTTGTGCAGATAGTGAATCGATCACAGGTTCCCATGAAGCAGATGGGCTGCAAATGAAGGGTTTTCTTGCATGCATTAGCAGAAAGTCTATTCGCAGAAATATTCTAGATCTGAGTATCAAAACTTAACTCACAATTAGTGTGGATCTAAAGCCCATTCATTATCCAGTTCATGATTCAAGAGGCCCTTCCTCAGTTTTGGGAAAGGCCCGGGGCCCTTGAAAGAGAACCATGTCCTAGTCTTGTGATCACTTTCCAAATCTGTGTACCAAAGAAAGGAAAGGAAAGATCTCAGACCTTCAGAAGTTTATAAGACCTTCAATGAACAGCATTTCACTACGGGAGGGATTCGGAAAGTCCTTTTCAAATCTCCAACAACTGAACCAATGGGTCCACCGGAAAGAATGGGATTAGGGTAGTCATTCCACAATAAACTCTGTGATAAAGATATGCTCTAGACTCTTCCCTTACCTCAGCTGTAAAGCCCTGCTTCACAAGCTTCTCTTTTTACAGTTCTAGTTGCCCACTTCTTGCTTCAGGCCTGAGCATGCCTGCTTCAGATTAGCAAGCATTGCTTCAGAGTCCACTGTCAGTTAGATGTCATTCAGGTTCATGTGTATGTCTGACAGCTGCCCGGTGTCCAGCCTCAGTTTCATGTCTGCTCTTGTGTACCTCAGCCTTTAGAAAGTTACTCCAGACACACATCTATTGGCTGGGAGAAGCTCAAGGAAGAAGCCCCAAGCAGAATATACATCCCAGGCTTTTGTTTTTACCCTTCTGTTAACAAGGCTAAAGTAATCACAGGGTCAGCCCAGTGTCGGGGGATGGGGGGGCTGTGTGGCAGGTCAGTCCCTCAATAAAGAACTCTGAAGAGTCACGTATTAAAGGAAATTAGGAGACTGGGCAGTGGTGGCGCACGCCTTTAATCCCAGCACTCGGGAGGCAGGGGCAGGTGAACCTCTGAATTTGAGGCCAGCCTGGTCTGAAGAGTGACTTTCAGGACACTCAGGGTTACACAGAGAAATCCTGTCTCACTCACCCCACAAAACAACAACAACAAAAAGTAAATTAGGTACATGGGTGAAGATTTGAAGCAAGCATCGTAAACCAGTTCATTTACCAACTAAACTTGAACTTGCCCTGTCTTAGTGATCGAACTCTGTGAATTCATTTAGAGATCAGGGCTGGGATGGTCACTTGAGTTTACCCACTAATAACTCAAAGCTGGGAAATAAACCAGGCAGACCAGCCTAGAGCACCCACACCAGTAGCCGTCATTTTGCCTTGGTTATGCACACAGCCAACAAAGAAAAATCCAGGAAAGGCATTTCTGGGAGCAATTAAGAAGCTCTACCATTAGTCAAGTTTAGCCATAGAGAATGGGAAATACAGCACAATGGTGTGTGACCCTGATTTAAATGCAGGTCCTCGGGCAAATGTAGCATAGGATATGAAAGAGAAATATGAAGATTCAGAGATGAGAATTGGAAACATTAAATATGAACAACATGCCGAAGCCTGGAATTTAAATGTATCAGCCTCTGGCTACATCTTGGCTCTTGTTCATTTAAAGGTATAGGCTCATTTAGATAGTGGGGGAATGAAACAGTTTAAAATGTGGCATTATGGTTTGAACTTGAACTGTCCATGAGGGACTCATGTGTTAAACCTTGTGGCCTCAGCCAATCATGTGATTCTGGAAACCAGGTGGGAGCTTGCTAGAGGAAGTGGGTCACTGGGAAAGGCCCTTGGGTTGTAGTTTGTCCCTGGCCAATTCCTATCTCTATCCCCCATAAAGTGATGGCCTCATTTCCTCTGCCCCTGACACTGGATGTTCTGCCCAAGCACATGAGCTCCAGCATGAACCTCTGGTCCTGTGGGCCAGAGTAAGTTCTTCCTCTTTTGAGCTATGCTTTTAAGTGTTTCTGACAATAGCCATTTAAAGGAAGCCAATACGTGTCAGACAGCCATGGAGACATTTTCAGTAACTGTGACTTGTCCAGGTCATTCCTGCTCTGTTCCCTTCTTGAATTCCCAACTCCATCATGACTATCTCTCTTCTCCCCTTCATAACATTGCTTCTCCCTCCTCAGCTCTTAGCCTTAAAGCTACAGACATCTAAAGGGAACCCATGGATGTGTTCCAGAATGTATTTACGTATTTCAATATTCTCTCTTTCTCTCTCCCTCTCTCTCTCTCTCTCTCTCTCTCTCTCTCTCTTCTTCTTCTTCTTCTTCTTCTTCTTCTCATTGGAGTCTTCTCTCTTCTCAGTCTCAAATTTCTTATTTACTACACACTACGAATCTCAGAAGCCAAGCTGAACCTGGAGAAATACAACATACAAAGTAGGTTGCTGCCTTCACCCAAAGAAAGTTCTCATTTAAATGCGCTTTTTTTTCACATTTTTATTAAAGTAAACTGGTATGGCTATTTTTAACGCAAAGTTAAGAGAGAGGGAGAGAGAGAGAGAGAGAGACTCTTTCCTGCACCCTTTTAGGTCAAGAGCAGCGGCAAGTAGAAATCAGATGAGGGCCAGAGAAGGATAATACTCCTCATCACAAAATTACAAGTTGTGGTGTTGCAGGGAATGCTTACCCGAAAGTCTCTAAATTTTCTTTCATCATCAGAAAAACCTATTCCTGCAAACAGGAACAGGCTACAATTTTCCTTGAGTCCTTGTTAATGTTTGGGTTTTAACAGAGTAACAGGCACAAGCCACAATGAGATGTCAGCTCCAACCATGTAATAAGATTTAAAATCCTGTTCCTTGCCTACATGATGGATAAGCCTTCACAGGAAGTTTCCTCTGTTACAGCATTCTACATCCTGGGTAATGGTGCATATTTTGCATTCTATAGCCACTGAAACTCATAAGCAGAACATCCTCAGACAGGAAAATAGTAAAATTATTGCCAGCTATTAAACTTTTCTGGATACAAACAACCTCCTTTATTAACAAAATAAATCCAGCACTTTCAAAGCTAGGACTAAAGAAGCTGTTCCCTGTAAGGACGGCATCTGGATGGCATGCTTCCCTCTGTTCCCCTCTCCCTAATTCCCTGTTACCACCATCGTGCAAAAGATTGTTCCTCGTTACCTGCTCTGGTCCAAACCCAGTCAGCTAAACCACAGCTGAACTCACACTGAAACGGGCAGATGAAATTCATGAATTGAGCATCATTAACAGAAAATACACTCAGGAAGTAGCATTAAACTACATCTCTGGTTAATGGCTGCCATATCTTGAAACTAACATCATGTATTTTGAAATCCTGGTCATTCTCTCAGGCACTGAATTCAGAACTTTCATCTCTTTAGGGAAAAGAAAACCCTATAATGCCTAGAAAACAGGGATTGTCTGAATCTGAGTAAATAAAACACATCTGTTACTTGTATGGTGAGGAAGAGCCCCGAAAGCCTGGTCTCCTCCAGCTTTTCTCTCCTCAAGCCACACACACCACTCGTTGCCCCAGAGTTCCAGAAGCTTCCCTTCAAACACTGAGAAACTGTTTGGAAGAGATTTTTGTTTTGCTATTGTGTTTGTTTTGTTGGTAGGTTTTTTTGTTTTTTGTTTGCTTGTTTTTTAAAATTGTGAAATCAAGACATGCTTGAAAAAAAAAAAAAAATTTGGCCCAGTGGCTGCACCTTCTATAGGAAAGGGGGAATTAAGCAGAGAAGAATGCAGGACAAGCACTGAACAGACCGCTGTTCCTCCCTTGCCACTGGGCCCATTTTCTGCTGTTGGGTGTTGGGTGGGGTGGTCAAAGTGTGAGTTCTGAGTCCTGTCAGCAGGAAGTCTCTTTGTTGTACAGGCTCCTGCAAGACACCTTAGCAGAACTGTAGACATGGATGAAGCAGTTAGACAGCACTCATTGTCCTGGGGTCCATATAGAGGAGGTTCCACACTCCTAAGTCATAGGACCCATCGCCAGCAATGCAAGCTAGCCAAGCTGCTGGAAGATGGTGGTGGGAGGGTCCCATTATAAAGAATGAGTGAACTCCAGAGAGGATGGGCTTGGTGAAGTACCCAGAGATTAAACAGTACCTCACCATGCTTTATAAGACCAGCAATATTCAGAGAGCAAACAAGGAGGCTCAGTGATCACAAAAGGAGCCCTGACCTTGATCACATGGAAGAAGATCTCTACCCACCCTAGCCAAGGGCTTGACTGCCTTGCTTGCCACCTGGCCACCCTAAGGGCAGCCAAGCTTCCTATTGAGAAGCATGGAAAGAAAACATTTAGAGATGGCATGAGCTTTGAATCAGGATCTATTTTACACCCAGACAGCTGTAATATAAAAGACGTGAAGTACCTCTTAGGTGTCAAGGGGGAGGTCTTTACTGTTGTCAATCATTAATAGCAAGAAAGCTGGGAAGACGTTGAGCTCAGAGTGAGACACAAAGCTCCATTGCTTGCAAAACCTCGTTTTTAACTGTTAAATTTAGACCCTGACTTCAAAGAATGTGACTTTTTAGATGTCTTGTTTGTGTTCTACAGAAAATACGGTGAGTGGTTTTTTTCCCTACTCAGAAGGTAATGAATTAATTTCCCTCTAATGGTAATGCTAATGTACTACCCAGCATGATCCTTTAAACACTGGCCCATGCTTCTGAACACAGGCAATGGCTAAAAGCCTACATTTGGGAGTTGGACAGGGCTGACTCCAACCTTAACTGCGTGGTTTCACGAAGTGTGATCCTGTGTGGTCTGACTTAGTCTGAGCACTGCGAAGCTGAGAGACTGAGAGTTGTTCAATCAAAGAAGCAATCCTAACTTGATGCTGGACTGGATGAATCCTGGACAGTGGTAGCAAAACCAAGGAGATGCACTCACCAGCAAGAACCAAGGTAAGCAGGCAAACAAGATTGCTTTGTCTCTCAGACAGGTGTGGAGCACTGCCACCTGCTCTGAGGGACGGTCTTCATAGTAAATCTTTTCTGGAAATGTGTCCACAGACCCACTGGAAAGTTCACCTCTGAATGAACTTCATATCCTATCAAGCTGCCGAGCAAGATTACCCACCACACATATAGAAAGAGTTTAAAAGAATGTGAGCTGCCTGTGTACGCTGTGTTGCTCACAAATACATCTACAATGCTACCAAAATTTGTCCGAAGGTAGCCTCACATTAATAACTCCAGTGATATGATCATCTGTGGAAGGTGGTCTGTTCTTAGTGTGGTAATTTCTCAAACACAGAGACACTCCCAAGGCCTGTCATAGCTCCCCACACCCTGCACCTGGTGGCTCATGTGCAATCTTACTGTGAGTGTGGTATGGTGGTGTTCTTGGGCTTTGTCACAATGGCTGGCCCTTACTGAGCTGCGTTGCTGTGTGCGGCACACTGTCTTAAAAGCTCCACATATACTAATTCATTTACTCCCACCACAATCTTAACAGATAAACACACGGGCAGTAAGGTACAGAAGAGGAAATGGAGACATAGACTACTCCCTGAGGCCATTAGCCTTAGGTAGTGGACCAGGAGTTTGAATTAAGCAGTCTCAATTAAAAACAAAACAAAACATGCTTCTAGCTACTTGGGCCCTCTGCTTGGAAATGTCTCTTCTCTCCACTCTCTGGCATTCTAGAATTCCATCTTCTGTAATGTTCCTTGCCATCTTTAGAATGGTATCTCTGTGGAATTTTTTTTCTTGGTCTCTTCTTTTTATTCCTTTTATCTTCCTGACAGCTCAGTTCAGTAGATTGTGAGCAGCCAATGAACAGCACACTCCCATGAAGAAACCTGACAATCATCCTCTACTGAATGCTGTTACGTGTCTGGGTCTAAGCAAGGCGGGCTTGTGCTCTGAGACTCTTCTGGTTACAGCTGAACTCACAGCTGTCTCCAAACATCTGAGCCAGCTAAACAGCTCTAAACTCCTTTCCCTGTAGACTTGACTCAATAAAACCTCCAGATGTGTCAGCTGGATCCTGAAACCACTGAGCAGAGCTGTGGATGCCCAGATGCCTCGTGGCCTAGCCTCAGGCTCCTACTTGTGGTAGACCTCTGCAGGTCTGCAGTGCAGCACAGATGGTCCTGCTGATGTCACTTCTGTTTACAAGGCCATAACTGTGAGCATGTGGACACCTGGAGCCAAAGCAGACTTGCCTGGCTGACTCCAAGGGGCCAGAGATATACTGCTTTGCAAACCCGCCAAGCTGAGTGTCTCCCCACTTGTTATAATTTATAAAGGTGCCAAATATGAAGACCTGAGTGTCTCAAGATATGCCACCTTGCGGCTTCAACACACAATGCTGCTGAGTCAGAAAGGGTTAATTAGTGTCCAAGACATTGTCCTTGAGTTGTCTGTGCCCCCATCTGTGTCATGATCATCTATAATTATGTATTTATTAATTAATAATAATCACAATCATGTTAAACTGGCAAGGAACAAATCCATACAGGCTGGACTAAATATTTTGTATGGAGATGAAAGGTTTTCCTGAATTACAAAAGATTTTTGCTGGCCATCTGGCTTCCAAGGCATTAGCTGCTGCTATAGAATTCTGGAGAGCATGGTGATGTTCTGAGAGGACTCTGGCTGTACTGGTCAGGGTTGGTTCCCAGTGTGGCAATGTTGAGGTGGTGTAATCCCCAAGAGGTAGACTTACTGGGTGGTCTTTATGCCACAGGGCTCTGCCCTCCTGGGTGAATGGATCCATCTTATCTCTTGGGAGTGAGTAAGCTATTGAAAGGCAGGGTCAACTCCCTTGAATGTTGTTTTTTATAAACGAGCAGGCACAGCTCCTCCCTGGTATTTGGCTTCCTTGCTCATATATGCCTTTCCTTTCTGTTTCTCTGCTGTCAGACCACAGCTTAACAACAATGTTGTGCTGTTTTGGACTTCTCATCCTCAGAACTATGAGCCAAATAAGCTACTTTTCTTTATGCATTACCCAGGATCAAGGATTCTATGACAGTAACAAATGATGTGATAACTTATTGTTAACAAATTATCTTTAGATTGATAAAAGTGACCTTGTTATGATAACATGTCTGTAATACTAGCACTCAGGAAACTGAGACCGGGGGGACTTGAATTCCAGGCTAGTTTGAGCTACAGAGACTGAATCTCAACAGAACAAACTCCTCACACCAAAAGAAATGGGGGACAAAGGGCGGGTGAATTAATCAGGGTTCTCTAGAGGAACAGAATCAATAAAATGAACATATAAACACATCAGTACCTCTGTCAGATAGGATCACAGTGGCTGTCTTCCACTGGTGAGGCCGACAGCCTGGTAGCTGCTCAGGCCATAAAGCTTGGGTGCTTCAATAGTCCCAAGAGCCACTAGTCCTTAGTCCACAGTGGAAGCCTTGAAATTCTGGTTCTAGTATCAGTGAAGGAATCAGCAGAATAAGTAGAATAAATCAATTGGGTGTTAAGAGGAAGAGACAGAATCAAAGTGGAAGTCATCTTCCCTGTTCTATATCATTGTTATCTGGTCTACTATCAAAGGTAAGGGCCACATTTGTGATAGGTTTTCCACATTAATTAAGGAGAGCATGGCAATCCCTTAGTTGAGGCCTCTACTTGGATAAATCTAATTTGTGACAAATTGACCTTAAAACTATCATCGTAGGAAGGGAGAAGTAGTCTTGAACGTATCTTCTTGAACTATGGGGTCTTGACTCTGTGTGGGGTCAGGTTGTCAAATGTCAAGAGAAGTATGTGAATAGTAAGTGTTATGACTGCAACCATCTAAACTTAATTCAAAAGCAAGTGCATAATGAATCTAAAGTGGATGCTCACACATTGAACAGCTTGGCATGCCTGTGTGTCATTGTGCCAGAGACCCCAATGGATGCAGCTCAGAGCTGAGACTGTGGTGTCTCATGAATTATCATGTTCTGCTCTTATAGAAACTATGTTTTAATTTCAAAAACTATTTTTCAATATTTTCACACTATCATCCCTCAGTATCTTTCAACTCAGTATATCTTTAGAGTGTATTTTTAGAATATGTGACTTTTAAGATTCCTGCTTGAGTTGCTGACTGTAAGTTCATTTAAAAATTATTAAATAAATATGGGCTTGCAATCAGGAGAGAAATTCCAAATATTTCTGAATTTGTTTGTGTAATTTGGTACTGGGTGTTTATGCAAAGTGACAGTCTCAACATTGGGTAACAAAATTAAAATATCACTCTTGCTCCACATTTCACAGGATCAAATATTCATCCAAGATTTAATTCTTTATGCAAAAATAAAGAAGCACATGCACATCATTAACATGTAAATGTGCTTTCAATTTTAATAAATGGTAAAAATTATATGTGTCCCAAAGAATTGTTTTTAGTGCTTTTATATTAATAGTAAATGGTTTATTTTATGTTTGTACAATTTATATAACTATTTATATATTTTATATATCTATATACCCAGGGTCAGGCTATATCCTTCTCAGGTGTGAAGGGTTAAAAGCATTATTAGGAAGCTCTGATCTAGAGATCCACAAAAAAGGAAGGTTTCCTTTGCTTACTGCACTTCACATAGCCACCAAAGACATAGTTAATTTCCTCATAAACAAAGTTAACACCTGTGTAGATAGCTAAATTTTTATATGCAAAATTGCATGAAAAAACTAATATTCATAAATTTACTTCATGCTCTAATTTTTGAGACAAGGTAATTTCAAAGAATAATTCTATGAAATATAAGCACTAAAATATTAATTAACATTTCTATATTCTTTTAAGTGGCTTTTAATCTTTACTTCAGTATTATATTTATTACCAATAAAAACTAATGTGCAATTTAAATATTTTGCATATAATTTTGATTTCAATATCTACAAAATGTTTATTATCATATTCTAAACTCAACTGAAAATCAAAATACTTTAAATAGTTAGCCATGATTCTAAAGAAAATATTTCCCATTAATATTTATAATTTGTAATGATTAAGCATATGTCCTGAGTCTTTTTCTTTTCTCTTTATGGCTATGTAGTCCAGGCTAAATGTGTGATCCTCTTGCCTACAACCCCCCAAGGGTTGGAATTATAGGCATGCACCACTACCCTCCCAACCACATGGTGGCTCACAACCATCTGTAACGGGATCTGATGCCCTCTTCTGGTGTGTCTGAAGACAGCCACAGTGTACTCATATAAGTAAAATAAGTAAATCTTTTTTAAAAAAGCTTCTTCATAGCAAAGGAAACCATCATTAGAGTGACCAGACAGAGTAAAAATGAAAAAATTACACAAATTATATAGCCAACAACAAATTTAATATCTAGACTCTATAAGGAACTCTAAAAATTAAGCACCATAAAAGGGCCTAAACAATAAATGGGATAATGAATTGAACCAACAGATCTCAGATGAAGAAATCCAAATAGCCAATCAATATATTTTTAAAAAATGATCAACATTCTCATACATCAAAAAAATGCAAATCAAATAAACATTGAAATTCCATCTCACCCCCAGTCAAAATGTGGCTGTCAGCAAATACTGGTGAAGGCACAGAGCAAGAGGGAATCTCACACACTGATGATAGAGCTATAAACTTGTGGGCTTAGATATTTCAAAAACCTACTTTAATAAGGGTTCTTAAATGCTTCAACCTCCCTTATAGCCCACCAACTAAAGTAGGGGAAGAAGATGGTTAAGTGAACCAAGGGGCTATGGACCTGTTTGGAAGTAGTTCTTTGGAGCAATTCCAATTTTGGTTGTTAGCAGTACAGTCCACTAGCAAACCACCAAACATGAATCAGTGGCAGCAGCCCGATCCAGAAGAAACTGTGAGGTGCCTATCAGCACAAGTCTGTGGCAGCAGCAAGAAGCAACTGGAATACCACCAGAAGTTCTTTGATACATTTTTCTCTACAAAGTCATGACAATTGAAGATTAGCAAAGAAGAAAGATTAGCAGTGCAAGAACATCCTCAGTAAAGACCAGTGGTGTCGGTGAAATCCAACAAAGACCAGCAAAGAGTTCAAGGTAAACAAATACAAGAGCATAGTCCGCTGTCTGTTGGGTTATGCTTATACTCTTTCCAAACATCACATGTCCTCTCAAGCATCTGCTCCAACAAAACATTACATGCCCTTTCACCAGGCAGCTTCCAAAAACCACCACACCATGTGTCTGTTCTCAGTAAAACATCTTCTCACGTGTCTGCTTCAGCAAAACATCCTCTCATAAGACAGCTTCCAGAAAAGCAGCACATGACACAACTAGGTCTCCAACAAAACCAGAAATCCCCACTTCATAAACTAGTGTAACAACTTGAGGAATATGTTTGGGGCTTCTCAAAAACTAGAAGTAGAAGCACTACATGGTGTAGCTAACCCACTCCTGGCTATATCCCAAAAGGATAACAAGGTGAACCTGAGTTACCATGTTATAGATACACTTGCACTTCTGCATCTACAGCTGCACTACTCACAGTAGCCAAGACATAAGCTCAGCCTGGATGCCCATTCATAAATGAAGGGACAAAGAAATTATGGTATATACACAAGAGAATTTTATTTAGCCACAGATAAGAATGAAATTGTATCATTTGCAAGAAAAATGGATGGAACTGGCTATCATGATGTTAGAAAACATAAGTTAAATTCAGAAGGACAAAAATTATATTTTATTTCACTTGTGTTATCTTGAATATAGGATAGGAAACTGAAGGGAGACATGAGAAAGAAGGAAGATGTCCCAAGAAAGAATAGAACAAGAAATGTAATAAGGATGTAAAAAGGAAAATAGTTAATATTTGTCATATATAGAATGTATACAATATTATATGCACACATATATGCATGTATATGTGTAGATGGATCGATAGATACATACATACATATATACATACATATGTAGATAGATGATAGATAGTAGACAGATAAATAGATGATAGAAAGATAGATTATAGATAGATGAAAGATAGATAGATACATAGATACATAGACACATAGATAGATGATAGAATGGTTATTTAATCTTCTCAATTCCCTAGAACATAAAAATAATAATGATGATAATAATAATTACTGACACATAGCAAGTGGTCAATAATGCTAATTACTACCGATATAAAGTAACTCTGATGCATCTCTTTGGATGATGTTTGGGACAAATTAATTCACATACTGTGAGCATCAATATCTTCAGGTAAGCACCAAAGATTTCACATCCCTCCTTAATTTAAATCTAACGACTGACTTTGGAAGCTTGTCTGTCCCCATTGTGTCGAATGCTTTTGTGCTTGTTTAGAAATGGGTCCCTTTGATTTCTGGTCAAGTCCCATGATGGCTCATCTGCAGTTAGTGAGCCTCTTCTGGGGCCTGTTTTTCTCTGTCTCCATGTGACCAGAGCCCCTATTTGTCACCTGTGAGGCCCAAAATTAACCTGTAAGCCCCACTTGCCCAAGGACCAGCCAATATCCTGGAATTATGGACATTGTAGTTCTTGGAATATTACAAAAGCCTCATGGGAAAGTATCGTGCCCTATAGGTTTGTCTTTAATAAACCCCTGTAATGGATGTCTTGAGACCAGTCAGTTGGAAAATTCCAGAAAATGGTGCTTACCAAAGCATCTCTTGGTCAGTACTTAATATTTAATGAAGCTTGCTTTAAATTTGGCCCAAATGGTGGAATTGGTTTTTCTCCAGTGAATTTCAAGATTAATATATGGCCTATGTAGTCCAAGCCCAACTTTCAGAGTCCCAAAGTAAGGAAGAGTCTGATATGTCTTTCTCAGTAAAATCTCTGAAATTCCTTGCAAAGATGGTTACCCTTCTTTGTTCACCTTCACCTAGAATACAGAAAAGCTCATTTATAATCTAAGGTGACTTTGTACTCAGATTCCAAAAAAGACAAAGCAGCAATTATGAGTGGAGTTTCTTCTAGGCATCTTAGTAGTATTCGTAAGGATCTGAGCAGGAATGTGTTTGTCTCCCTGTTCTACAAGCACGAGGAACATTTATTTACTGGGAGAACACTCTTCACTGTTCCTAGTTTTAGGGAGCAGGATGTACAGGGAAACATCCTACACCCTCCACCATCCCCTTGTGAAGGTGCATGGGGGCAGCTAGTGCTTCCCTGCAGGCTTCCTAGGTAACACAGAGATCAAGCTGGTTTTACTGCCCCTGTCCAGGGAGGCATCTTCCTCCACATAGTTTAGAACTTTCCTGGGATTTATCTCACTACTATCTACAGAGTATTTTGAACCTTTTGAGAAAGTCACTGTCACCCTACAGCCAAGACAGAATAGCAGGCATGATTGTTTAACATGTAGCCAAGAAGACTCTTAGTAGCTCTTGTCTTGATCTCCCCTGATCCCCATTTAGGATAAATGTTGGGACTCAGTCCTGAACACCTTTGAGCTATAGTCACTGGCTGAAGCCTTGCTGGGAGTGTTGTAGGGCTTCTCACTCCCATCACCTCTTTACCTCTAGCAGATGAATGAGGAGACTTTGATATTTTGTCAGATTATCCTGCCCTAGAATACCCTACTCAAGAAAATCCCAGCCAGGGTCCACCTGAGAACACACAGGATAAAGCCTTTTCCTACAGAAGAAGAAATAAAAGCTATAAATCAAAGTCCATCTTCAAAAATATCATCTGAGAATTAAAAGAAAAAACAATTTGAGCATAAATTTTATTTTTGGTTAAAGATTTCACTCAGTTCTTCATCCCCTACACACTAATGTTCCATGTTCTGGGCACTAAGCCAGGTGCTGGGGTTCTAGCCAGAGGAACATAGCAGTTATCCCGAGTTTCATGTGCTTAGAGTCTGTCTAGAGCATTGGAGGGAAGACACAAGAGCACATTAACATGGAATCATAAGTGTCGGAAATGCTGTGATGGAGGAGGGAAGCTTCTCTGGTGGTGGATGACCGTCACTCACTCCAGTTCTACTCTGGCCATGGGAAGAAAGGTGCCCTAGGACAATGTTGACGGAATAGAAATATACTGAGAGAAGAAGAAATACAAATGAAGGAGAGTGGGAACATGAAAGCCACAGATTTCCTGAAGGAAATCAGTTGTAAGTGGAGGTCTGCATGGTGTCTTCATGGCACACATCCAGTGCTGCACGCATTACGACTGCCTGTGTGCCTGTCGGTACATAGGATATGAGCAGAGCTATTTTGTTTTCAGAATTACCAACAATAAACTTTTCAGTAACTTCAAAGGACAAGTAAGGAACAATGGGTCAATATGAAGGACCTTAACGTCATTATAAAAGGTGGGAAGAGCAGAGACTCTGCTTTTAATTTCTCAAGACCTAGCACTGGCTCTCCATGAACTAAGTGACCATAAGCATATCATTCAGTCCTTTAGACTTTCATTCCTCACATCTGCAAGCTAGACACATTATCATGCACTCTCCTGGATGTTCTTTCAAGTTCCAACGCTCTGCATTCCTGTAACTGTTCTCAGTGGTTGGTATCTGGGGACCTCAGACTAAAGGGTAACAGTTGTCCAACCTCTTGTGTAGTATGTGCCTGAAGAAAACAGCTTAATGAGGCAGGATTTGTTCATCATTTCTTAGGTTGAAAATAGTTTGTTCTTTCAATCGGGCACTTTTAACATAGGATAAAAATGAAACATCAATAAGGTCTTTCTAAAAATATCTGTTTTTGTAAAGTAGAATCATTTTGAAAGTCTGTCAGAAATATTGCTGATGGAGATACGTATGTAAAGAAAGTAGAAACATCTTACCACATCTCCATCCATTGAAGAACTCACGAGACCACAGAATACAGCAGCCGAGAAGCAAACCAGGCTTGGAACACTAGTTTCTTAATTAAACTCTCTGTTCAATTCACTTGAAATATACAGTTTATTTTAAAACATAGAAGTAAAAACAAAATTAAAAGCAAACATTGGGAAACCCCCGCTACTTATCCAAGCTGCTCATTCTGCTGCTTATGGCTCAGGTCACACACTCACGATGCCATTAAAAATATAATGAAGAACTGTCACCGAGAGTTTTATAGAGTCTGCAGATTGCTTTTCATGCACCAGGCTTTTTTCTTATTTAAACTTTGTTACTGTCTTCATTTTTCTAGCTGTTGAGTTTAACCTTTGAATACCACCAACCACGCAGGCCCACAGAGCATGCTAGCAAACGAAGTTACTGGACTCAGTGATCCATGGGGCATGTCATTCCCCAGAGAAGTTTGCATGAAATGAGCCCCCTATATTTGTCCGCATGTTTTAAGCCAGGCATAAACTGCCAAATTTATAAACCACCATCTATGAATTCAACTGTATGACTCCTATTAGCAATAAGGAATGTGATTTAAAGGCTATACTACACTGGATATGGCAGGAAAGGATTAGAATAATCATCAAATCCAATGACTGCATCATGCTTCAAGGTCTTAGGAGTTTGTGCTCCCTCTATATATCTGGAAATAAACATCAACTGGAGCCTTATGGAGAGCTCATAAAGGGCTGAATGATGAGATGGGTTAGGCACTTGCTGCACAGGGGAGGGAATCTGAGTTTGAATCTCAGGAACTACCAGTGGCTACAATCCCAGAGCTCCCATAGTAAGTAAGATGGGAGCAGGAGACCAGAGAATCCCCAGAAGTTCATGGCTCAGCCTGCCTGGTGTACACCGAGCTGAACAACAAAGACACTGTCTCCAACAAATAAGGTGGGAGACAAGGTTAATGACAGAGGTTGTCATCTGACTTCTACATGTGTGTCATATACTTAGACACATGAACACACACACACACACGAGTCTCTTATAAATACACATACTGATACCACATGCATGTTCAAAGAGTTATTTTTTTTTTTTACTAAAAAGTAAAAAAAAAAAAAAAAATGACTGGGTTGGTACAACTGAATCAGAACCCTGCTGGGAAAAGCTGTAAGTAAATCTCACAGATACTCACAGGTTGATCCTGCTCAATTATTCTGCAACTTGAAACTGTACACCTTAGACGACTCAGTTGAAGTCTTGATTAATTTAAGTTTTGAAATCGAGCCTAGTGTTGCTTCCACAGATAAACTGAAATCATAACCTCACAACATGAGTTGTAACACGTCATTTTACATATCAATTTGATGGGACTCATGGCTGTAAAACAGAGTCCCCTGGTATATCTGTGAAGAGATTTCTGAAAGAGATGGGCATTTGATTTGTCAGGCAAAATACAGAGGTTCCACCATCTCTAGTGTGAGCAAGCATCACCCAACCTGCCGAGACCCACATAAAGCAAGCAGTGGAAGAAGGTGAGTCTGCTCTCTCTCCCCCTGCCCATCAACACTTCCTCACGTGTCTTTTACCTCCAGGCTTGGACTGAGCCACTGGCTATTTTGCTTGTCTAGCTTTGGGATGACACATTGTGAAACGTCTCAGCCTCCATGATCAATTGGATCAATTCCTCAAAATAAATCTTTTTCTATTGCTTTCCATGTGTTCTGTTGGGTCTATTCCTCCAGAGGACCTTGAATAATTCAACACCTTTATAAACTGTTTTGTTCGCAAACTTATTAACAGTCCTGAAATGGGAACGACAGCCAAACTGCCTTAGAGAGGCCATGGCTTTGTTTACCCCATCTTTGCTTGAGCTTCTCTAAGCCAAGAGCCTTAACATGATCACAAAGATCTTGCTTCCACTACAGAGGAAAACTTCATCTAAGAAATGATCTTTCCACTTTTGCACACATACAAATACAATCAGGAAGGAAGCTGATGCCTGGGTTCCTATTACTGATGTATTGGCAGTAACTTGTAGGTATTTTTGTCATCTTTGACATCTCTTCAGCAATATGGCAGGAGGAGGAAGAAGTGGGGAGCCATCTAATCAAAACGTGTTGGACTTGGCAGCACCCACAAGACAATTAGTTAAGTAGCTAAATTTTTCAGTGCTAACTGATAAAACAATTAAAAATATGGCTGAATACAAAGTAAAATCACACGGTCTTTCTTCTTTATTTTCTCTCTCTCTCTCTCATTTTGGTGCTGACCCCCCCAAGCGGGTGTGTGCTTTAATTTCAGTCTGAACTGCATTATGCAAAAGGCACACTGTCACATTAGCATGCATCAAAACCGACAGCCCCCAAATGGCTTTCCAAAGCCAACAGCCCCATAGTACTGAGTGTATGAAGCTTTGCAATGTGCACAATCTGTGACCTTGGTCCTATGGTCCTGGTGAGAGGACAGCAGCATCTACCAAGTGTTGCTGCTTCAATCAGGCTGCTGACAGCAAGAGCCATCCTGTGAAGGCCACAATGTGAACCATTTATTCAACATCACACATCTTGAACTCAGCTGTTTGAGAATCTCTTTGAAGAAAATTACTGTGACAAAATACACAACAAAAACAGCTTAAAAGGTGGCTGGAGGGATTGTTCAGTAGTTAAGAACACTGACTCTTCTTCCTAGAGATCCTGAGTTCAATTCCCAACACCCACATGGTGGCTCACAACCATCTGTAATGGGATCCAGTGCCCTCTTCTGGTGTATCTGAAGACAGTGACGATGTACTCACATATATAAAATAAATAATTTTTTTAAAGCAGCTTAAAAGCAAGGGAGTTTATTTTGGCTCATAGTTTGAGGGGACAGTCCATTGTGGCCATCATGGCTCAGAAGCCTTGGCAGTAAGACCATGAGGGAGCTGGTCATGATGTATGAGCAGTCAGGAGAGAGAGAGCAAGCAATCAACACTGGTGCTCAGATCACCTTCTACTTTATATTCTGTCTAGAACCACAGCTGTGGGATGGTACCATGAATGGTTGGAGTGAGTCTTCCCTGCTTAGCTTACCTCATAAACAAGCCAAGAGGTATGTTACTATGGTGATTCTAACTTGATGTCTTGGGCCTTTCTAGTAACCTGGAGAATCACTCATGTTTCCTTTGTTTTTCAGCAAATGTGTGCTTATTATGTTCCAGTATTGGTCTGGGCATGCAGCAGTAAGCCAGATCATTCAAAGGCCAAATCCCAGCCCACATCCTCATCTTCTTTTTGGCAAGGAATAAGAAGGAAACAACTTACAATGGACTTAATATATAATAAAATATCTGGCAAAGAGGAGGCTGTGAGGAAAATGAATCAGGATATGCAACTAGAGAATAACTCGAAGACTTTTATGGAACACAGCCCCTGGTGCATCACCATTAGCTGGCATTCATTAAGATGATTTATAGACATGTATCATCTTCATTCAGATATAACTTTAATGATGCTGGAAATGCTACTTTCCATATTTATGGATCTAGCTTTAAAAAGGAAGACTGGTGCCCACAGACTGCTCCAAACACTGTCTGTGAGTGCAGAAGCAGTCACTGTGGCTGGCTTTCCTTGCCTCACAAGCTGCTCAATACTTCGAAACAAAAAGAGCCACCCTTCACAATACTCTGTGCCACTTCTGCCACATGGGAGTGCTCCCCATTAATCACTTGCCAATAGCAACCCCCTCAGTGGGACTGATATCCACATTTCACATGGACTCTTCCATGGATGCTCAGTCACGGTGTCTCTTATGTCTCACAGAGGAGCAGCCACTGGGGTCCTGCTGCCATTCATGCTCAGCCTGGATGCACTTGTGCAGCGCTGTGTGCACTTCAATTCCAGTGCCCACTGCTTTCTTTATTTTCCCTTCCCCCTATTTTAAGAAATGGACTCTTTGTGTAAAGTACACAAATCACATTTTCATGCTTACAGTTTGTTCTTTCTTTCTTTGTTTCTTTCTTTCTTTCTTTCTTTCTTTTTTTGAAACTATTCTCCCCTCCACCACCACGCCCAGCACCATATCACTGATGTTTGCTTGGATTCCATAAAGTGTGCTGGAAGTAACATACAAATAAATGTGCTGTTTGGAGTATTTTGTTTGGCTTCTCAGACACACATTGTAGTGGTTAATGCTAATTGTCAAATTGATGGCTCTAGAATCACCTAGTAGACAAGTCTCAGGGAATACCTGTGAGGGGTAGGTTATCTGGATTCAGGCTAACCCCTGAGAACATCTGTAAAGGCCATCTACATGATGTTAGTTGATCCCCTGGGAGGATCCTGAAGTGCATGGAATGGAGAGAGTCAGAGAGGCACAGGCACGCATTCACTCCCCTCTCCAACTGGGCCAGAATAACCATGCAGCAAGGAATGCTCTTCTCTAACCAAGCTATTCCAGTAGAAAGCCAGCTCTAAATGCCTGGAAGGAAAGACAGAAGCAAACGTAACTATTTCATTGAAAATGTCACAGGCTAGAAGATACACTTATGAGGAAACAATGAAATAATAAAGTACGGATTAAGACAGCTATCTCCCACCCATCTCCCCTGAAGCATGACTTTAGAATCTAAGTGTTCTGTGAGAGATAAAACCACTTCATCATCAAAAATGTTTGGAAGAAATCTGGGCTAGGTGTGAGGATGTGTGTAAACTTCCAGACTTCTTGAAGCCCTTTCTACATCGTGTGAATGGTGGATATACAAAGAAATACTAACAAACGAATCCCACGTCAATTTCAACTCATTCTTTTGCTATGGAAGCTATTACAAGCTCATCTTAATCAAAATGCTTAGCAATATGTCAAGGAAAGTACTAAAGCTGAAATAATTAGCTCCAGATATAGGCATTACAAATTGCACCTCTGATTCCTTAGCTAATGAGATGAACTTACACCATATACAGGACGCATCATGCATTGCTGAGTTCCAAAATCACATAAGAAAGTTTTCAAGATCCCAAGGCAATTGCTACCTCTCTGTTCACCCTAGCAGGACTCCACATATCCAGGTACCCTTTCTTCCATCTTATTAGTCCATGTTTATGATTGGTAATTTAAAAATATCTGGTGTTTAAATGGCTAACCGAATTGTCTCCCTTTAAGGAGTTTCAGATTGATAGATTCTCAGTACAGAATCTGGTGTCTTCTAGATATGATTATAATAAAACACTATGCACAAAGAAATATGTAGCTAAATTCCCAAAGGTCCCAAAGTGTCCATATTCACAAATAAAGTTGTTGACATGTAGAAAGTAAATTTGAGTTTTATTAAACGAAAAAAAACTAGCTCTAAAAGACTGCATACAGGTAGGAGAACCTGTGTGTGCAATATGTAGAATGCTTATTTACTGACACATGCATGGGTATGTATGCATATTTGAATCAGGAATCTCATTTTTCCTTTCCCTCTTCATTAAAAGAGGTAGGGGCTTTTAGTGGAACACAGTGGAGAATCAGCTCTGTTCTTTCCTGGATTCCCAGTCCTTAGGAAGATACAACAGATACTCTGAGGTCACAAATCACATTGCTCCTGCAGGCAGAGATGTAGAAATATGTTCCCTTTCTGAACTATTTTGAGCATCCTACCATGTAGCCATGTTTTGAAAAGCTTACCAGACCTTAAAATGGATCAACTACAAATGGATGCTAATACTTTCTAAACATAGCCCCAGAACAAAAGGTCAACAAATGATAGTCTTTGGGTCAAATCCAGATGGAAGCTGTTTGTATGTAAAATTTTCCTGGAACACAACCATCCCATGCATTTAAATATTGTCAATGATTGTTTTTATGCTGCAGTGAGTCCTGCAGAAGTCTCTTTTATGAAGAACACCATGCGAAACGTTACTATGCACTACTTTACTTAAAAAGAGGAAATGTCTGCCAAGCCACAGAACAAATTTCTAATCAGGCAAATCTTCTGCTGACTGTCACAGCTGTCAGTCTCTTTCCTTACCCTCTGTTTCAGAGATGCCTGCTCTTCTGAAATTGATGAAATTTCCAGGCTCAATTCCTGGAGAAATAATCAAATGAAAAACATGAAAGACTCCCATATAGAGATGTACAAATTATCAATGCGATAAAAATTTTTAAAGAGCGAGAAGAGGAGAGGGAGGGGGAAGAAATGAAGAGGAAAAAACAGGGTAGAGACAGAGACTGAATATAACCACAAGGTGAAAAACTTGACATTGATCAGATTGATCTATAAGTAGAATACCAATGAAAACCCCTCAAGATATTTTGGTAGAAATTAACAATTTGATTCTATACAAACAAATAAAAAAGTTAAGACAATTTTAAAGAAAATTTGAAGGATTTGCATTCTCTGATATCAAGATATATTACAACCCCAGGTGACGAGGGAAAAAAAGTTTCAACAAAGAGTGCCAGTGAACAGATGCCCGACAAAGAAGCAAGCACAAATTCACCTGAGGCATGGCCTACACACAGTAATGAGTTGGTTAGCCATATAAAATAAAAATGAATGTTTTAAAGGTTTGTTTATTTATTTATATGCCATGTGTACAGTGTTTTACCTGAGTGTATATGCCATGCCCACAGAAGCCAGATCCCCTGGACCTGGATTTATGAGCAGTTATGAGCAACCGGTGGCTTATAGAAACAGAACCTTCATTCTCTGTAAGTGATCTTAAGCAATGAGCCATCTCTCCAGCTCCTAAAGGTGAACTTTAAACGCTAACTCACCTAAAAAAGTTATTCCAAATAGTTTATGAGATTAAATGTGAAATGTAAAGTTTATTCAAAGCTGGGTGTGGGGTGGACTAAGACTACACACAGCTAATGGTTACTGGAGGATGGAGTGTCATTTCCACAGAGAAGTTGCCCTGGCGCCACTAAGTAGCATCTCACCCACTCTAGGGCAAGTAGCGCTAATTAAACTCAGCAGCCACACACAGAAAGACCAGAAGGTAGGAGAGGAACTAGATGAAAAGGGTCCAGCCAGAGAAAGAGAGCAGTGAAAGCAAGGAATACAGTGTCCAGATGACTAAAACATAAATGTATAAAACTGTCAAACTCTAACGTTTATTAGATCACCAAGCCTGTCGGGACAGCACCTGCACTAGCCTTGTTGTTGGCTCAAGCACCATCCTTACCTTATCTGTATGGGTGTGACCCGACGTAACTAACTGCACATGGCACAGTACACAGATTCGTATGTAATTAAAGCTTCAAATAAGCTGATTTAGAATTATTATCAAAAGTAAGATCCCATGTGAGTCTGACTTAGGTGAGCACCTTCAAAGGAGGAACTGATGGGGCCAGCAAGGTGGTTCAGCAGGGAAACACCCTTGCCGTTAAGCTTGACAACCTGAGTCCAAGCCTTGGAAGACACATGGTAGAAGGAGACAACTGATTCCTGCAAGTTGTCTTCTGACCTCTACCTGTGCCCATGCCATATGCCTGTGTGCATGCACACACTCATAAATAAATAAATAAATAAATAAATAAATAATGTAATTTTAAAATTTTAAATAAACCACTACACATCCATCTAGTAGGTAACAGTTTTGGTTTATTTTTTTAAACTAAATAATTAGCTAATCATAGTGTCACATGCCTCTACTCACAGCACTTGGGATGCAGAGGTGGGCTATTCTTTGTAAGTTCAAAGTTACTCTGACTACATAGAGAGTCAAAGCTAGAGAAACCCTGCCTCAAAAAAAAAATCCAAAAAGTAAAAATAAAAATCAATAGTCAGAGTATTGTACAAAAGACCTCATACACTGCTAGTATTTGCATAAAATATCACCACTGAAAATGGTGCTGATGTGCTTATCAATATAAATGCATATGTGTATTCTCTGGTTGTTAGACTCAGCTTCAAGGTGTCTGACAAGCAAAAATGTGTATGCACAACATGTCAAAGTTTATTCTTCAACATTTGGCTATGCTTAATATTCAATATAAACAATCCACAAATCATTAATTACTGCATGGGTAGTAAATTACATTCATATGCTATTAAAGATATTATTTGAAAATGAAAACAAGCAAATAATTTTTATGTGTGAACCACAGATCTTTGAAAAGAAAAGAATCCAAGTGCAATGAATTCAGGCATATGGCCCATTTACATAAAGTTTGTAACAGTCTAAACTACTATGGAGTTGAAGACTCCAAAAGCTGGCGACTTTGGGCTAGGGTAATGTGGAAGCCTTTGGAAAGAGGTTTTCTGGATGCCACTAAATGTTACAAGTTGGGGTCTTCTGTGTACACAAGAGAGTCTCATTTTGAAAATTCGTAGAGGAATAAACTTAAGATGTGTGCACTTCCCTGTATGCACGTTAGGCTTTAATAATGCCTTGTAAAGGTGATAAATAGATCCATCGGGACGCTGCATGTGAAAGAGGACTGAAGGTTTGAGTAAGTTCAGTGCGGTTTGGGCAGCAGGATAAACTCAGATCTATGGAACAGAATGGAGCTTATTCTCAGAAACTCACTCATAGGATCACTTAATTTAGGCTTCTAGACCATGACATGGAGATTGTCAGAGCCCAAGGAAATGCAAGAAATTCAGTAACAGAATCATTCTGTGACATGGATAATAGTGAAAGGACCCAGAGAAGCAGAGCAGATGGATCCCAAGTAGAAGTGATGGTTGTTCGCCCAAGAAGGAGCTCTGCTCAGTTTTTTGAGAGTATCCATTTGGAAAGTCTGCCAATAGAAATATTCGACAGCAGGAGACATTCATAGGTGCAGGACCACATAGCCCACTCTGTTCTCTGGAGGAAAGGTGACTTCCATGACAATGAGTCACCATGCTCAAAGAACGTACCAACCCAACGGAGCAGAATCAACTTGTACAAGGAGCAGGATGAAGCCAGCTCTGAGGTGTGAATGAGGTATCGCCCCTACTCTTGCTCTGGCTGTCTTTTCCTGAAGGATGAATTGTTTCATATTCTATTGCTTAAAAATAAGAACAGCTTTATTATTTCACACGATGCTCAGGATAGAGAATGGATTCTAAGCATTTTCTTCTCTAGTGGTGTCAGCAAGTTCAACTTAATGCTAGTCAGTTTGTGAGTGGATTTGCA
Source organism: Rhynchomys soricoides (assembly GCA_019843965.1). Classification (NCBI taxonomy): domain Eukaryota; kingdom Metazoa; phylum Chordata; class Mammalia; order Rodentia; family Muridae; genus Rhynchomys; species Rhynchomys soricoides. The sequence continues at coordinate 4,000,130 of JADRCH010000041.1, forward strand.
TAGAGGAACTAAGGCTCACTCATGTCTATGTCTAGTATCATGTGTCTAGTGTCTATGATGATTAAAACTGAGTGGATTCAGACTGTGTGCTGGTTGTTTTTTGGTTTTTTACCTTGACACAAACTAGAGTCATCTAGGAAAAGGAAACCTCACTTGAAAAATGCCCCCAGCAGATTAGCCTATGGACCAGATCTATGGGATATTTTATTGATTAAATAGTGATGTGTGAGTTCCCACCCTACTGTGGGCGGTGCTACCCTCAGCAGGAGGTCCGGAGTTATACAAGAAATCAGACTGAACTCTCTTGGGGAGCAAGTCAACAAGCAGCATTCTTCCATAGTTTGTGCTTCAGTTCTTGTCCCCAGGTTCCCAGCTTAAGCTCCTACCCTGGCTTCCCTAGATGATAGACTGTAATCTGCAATCAAATAAACTCTTCCTTCCAAAACTGGTATAGCCTGTGTTTTATCAACACAATAGAAACCAAATCAGACATATTGTTACTCAGATGGTCTGCCTGGAGAGTCTCAGGAATGGCAGGTTTAGAGTAGCTGGACAGAAATAACAATACTCCCTATGACCCAGCGCTAGAAATCCCAGAACATCACTATCACCCATTCATTGGTCAAGCAAGTCAACTGGATGAGCCTAGAGTCAAGGAGAGAAGGGTGAATCTCTCCGTTGCTTACAAAGACTAGCAGGGCAGGACAAAAGTGATGGAACCCATCTTAGAGACATGTCATCAAACCCATCGCTGACGTGTCACAGCAAGGCATCTTTCCAGCTGCATCAATGGTGTACTCAGCACCGCAAGAAGAGCTGCAAGACTCCAAAAAGCAAAGGTGTCATATAGATGACAATCAATAACTGGAAGTGAAGAGCTGCTGCACAGCAACAAATGCCAGGGATGCCTGATAGCTGAATAAGGGATTCCAAGGATGATTGATAGCTGAATGAGGGATGCCAGGGATACCTGATTGCTGAATAATGAATGTGCTGCCACCCTCCTGCTAAGCACAGGAGGGTAGCTTCAAAAAAATAACAAGAACAAAAACATACAGATAAAAACATACACAGAGAGAGAGAGAGAGAGAGAGAGAGAGAGAGAATGAATGGAAAAGAGAAAATCCTGAATGGCCTGGTGAATTCTTTCATTAAGTTTGTCATTAAAGTTTTTCTTTTTTAATATAGTTTTTTATTTTTTATTTTTTTGATATTTTATTTACATTTCAAATGTTTTCCCCTTTCCAGATCTCCCCTTTGGAACCTCTCTATTCCCTTCCCCCTCCCCCTGCCTCTATGGGGGTATTCCCCCACCCACCTACTCTCATCTTTCCTCTTTGGCATTCCCTATACTGGGGCATCTAACACCCTCAGGCCCAGGGGCCTCTCATCCTCCTGATGGCTAACAAGACCCTCCTCTGCCACATATGTGTCTTAAAGTAACAGTATGTGCATTTACTCCTCCAGACAGAATGAGCTAGAACAAAGACTAACGTCAGAGGTAAGAAAATAAAACCATATTTTAGCTTCCTAAATCTGTGGGAAATTAAATTCAGACCTGTACGGTTGCTTTAAGGCACTGTTCTTATGGCTTGATTATCTTAATTCTTTATATGCTTCCAGTCAGGAATGGCTCTCTCCTGAATCTTCAGGTGCTCACACCCTCACAGGAGTGAATGAACTGCGGTATTATTTGCTTCAATTCCACAGTCTTGATGACTTTTAAAATCCAATTTGTCTTACACATAAAATATTTACTATTTTAAACACTTAGTTAATTCCTATTGACGCACTCTCTTCTCACTGCTCTCCTGAGGCTGTCTAGTCTATTACTCCTGGAGGGGCCCTTAATGTATACCTTCCCTGATTCATTATTTGTTTCTTGCAAAGCTTTTGTCCTTGAGCAAAGTTATAATATTTCTTCAGAGACAGGTAGGTAAATGTTCACTGATATAAACCACTAGATATAACTAAAACAAGAAAAGGCATTTTGAAGAACAGATGAAATTACAAAAATAGGAGCATGAGTTCACAATTAAAGATTTATTCACAATTAATATGAATGAAATCTAAACAACTCAGCATATACCCGTTGCTATCAGTCTACTCGCACTGCACTCATCCTACCTGGCTTGTTCTTCAGTTGTAGAATCCCTTGGAGTTCATTTCTTCTATACAAGAGTCATTATATAAAATGTATCTCACGTCTCCCAGACATAGGAAAGGTTCTGATTATGCTCAAATTCAGACCTACTGTGTAATCCATTCTAACAACACTCTTCAACACGAAATACCAGGTCACAGATATATACACATATACCTATCAATTCATCATGAATTTTCTAAGTCTTCAGCTCTTAAATCATCCAATATAGAGGAATGGTACTGTAACATAACACTTCATGTTGAACTCTTTTGAAGAAACCTCAACCCCTGTTGAAGCCATAGGAACTAATAATATTAAAACAATGAGACTGTATTACATGCCTATGGCAAGGCACTACAACAAGCAATTCCCTTGTATTCCATGTTTGTACATGACCCTCACGCAATATTCCAGCAGTACTTCGCAGCAGACATTATTTCATACCTGGGAAACCAAGGATCGGAGAGCTTAAATAAGCTATCTAATCTGCAGTCATGGATGGCGCTGATTGCCGAGAACTTGCCAGCAGGTCCCCTCCTTACACTGTTGCTTCCCTCCAGTGTGCTTCCCACCAAGATCGAGAAAGTTCCTGTTAAGGTTTGCCCAAGAACTTCTCTTTCAAAGTCTCAACAAAACAACTAACTAACTCAGAATGAACTCTAAGTCTCTTAAACGACCACTACAGAGTCTGGGCCACTCGTCTGGACCACTCGTCCACCACTACACGACGCTTTGCTTCACCCTCGTCTGTCAGCTCTTGGCCCCGTGCTGTCTGAGTGCCACTTCCAGCACACCTTTCCCGCACATTTCCTCTTGGCTTGTCCCCTTCTCATTCTCAAATATGTGCTCAAATGCTATCATTCTTATTTTATTTGTTCATCTTTTGAGACAAGGTCTCACTTGGTACCTCAGCCTGCTCTTTAACTCATCACATTTCCCAGGGTGACCTCCGATCACGTGATCCTCTTCCCTTAGCCTCCCGAGTGCTGAGATTACAAACATGCGCCACTTCCCAGTGCCCTCTTCTTAAAGACCTTCCCTTTAAAATTTCACACTTAATATGCATTAGTTTTTCTCTATTACTTGGTACCCCATAACTTTTTAAAATAATCATGACCTTGCTTTTCATCCCAATTTACCACCATCCAAATGAAAGTTCTCAGAAAAAGAAATTTTCTGTTCACTGATGTATCCCTGGAAACTACTGGAAATACAGCAAACGACCAAAATATATCTGCAAATAAATGATGGCATAGATTATAGGCATTCTTTTTAAAATAAGGAAGGGATAGCTCCCACGTATTACACTCATTGGAGTAGGTTTCGTTTTAGTTAGTAAAATTCAGGGCCTCTGCAGCGAGTCGTGCATAGCTAATAGCTAGTATTTCCATCCTATAATCTCCTGGATTTTTACCTTTATCTTTTGTAAGGCACTATGACATCCACTAGATATTCTTGTAGATCCAGCCTTAAGTTCTGAGATGTACCCTGGCAGGATGTGACAATGTACAGTTTCTCTGTGCACGTTTACATTAAAAGAGTTGCATCCACATGAAAGTCAGGCATGGTAGTGCTCATTTCTAATCCTAGCGCTGAGGAGGTTGACCCAGATTCAGAGCTCCCTGCGCAAACTCGCCTGGCCAATCAGTGAGCTTCTGGTTCACTGGGAGAGCCTGTCTCTAAGAAGGTGGGCAGGGATGGAGGGAGAGCAATTAAAGAAGACACCTGACATCAAGCTCTACCCACCTACTCCCACCCTCCCACCCCACCCCACATACACATACACGCACTCACGCACGCGCACGCACAAATGAACACGCACCCTCATAATGAAATCTTATTATGGTAACACACTGGAAAACCCTGGGAAACCAGCAATAGAAAAATAAATAAGCAATATGTGATAAATCCATATAAAGGAATATCACTAGGTGCTGCAAAGAATTACTGATATACACAATAATTGGATAGATTGCAAATTATTCTAATCATTTTTTAAAAGCCAGACACAAAAGAATACATATATTACTATTATATTTATATGATGCTCTAGAACAGAAAAGGTTAACCTATAGCGTAGATAATTATCTTCCACCAGCATAGATGGCCCTAGACTCCCAGGTTCAGTATTGTTTTACGACATGGATTGGCTTACAAATGTCTGCTTAGTCACAAACCCAGGGATGGGCTGCTATGATTTGTGTAATGTGTTATGAATTGTATGTTCTATATTGCTAAAGCTCATTTAAAAGAAAAACAGTAACTCAGTATTGAATTCCAGCTAATTATATGTATACACTGAAATTCTTAAGGGGAACTGAACAGGCGTCTCAATTTTACATTGACTGTCGAAGAGATGACTGGATTAAAAGGACATGAGGCGGCATCTATGGGTGCTCTAAATGACAGAACTGCAGAGGGTGGGTTGCTTTCAACATAAAATTCATACAGCTTTGCCCTATATTTAAAAATATCATAAGAAGATTTTTTAGCTGTCATCTTTTGCCCACCCTCCCCCCAACCCCTTCTGGACTGAGGCCCTCACTGTAGGTGTGTCTGCTCAGACAAGTGAGTCTGAAAGGAAACTTCGAAGTCATGACGACTTGGGGCTTAGAGATCAAGTAGCTTCTACCACAACATGTGTGAAGGATAGACTGGTGTCTGAGTCACAGACTCCCTGGGGTCCACATTTGAAAAAGCAGAAGACAGTTTCTCTATGAGAAGGTATAAGTCTTTCAACCTGGACAGAGACCAAGTCTGTGCTCACAGTGTTTGTTGTTTGGTTGGTTGGTTTTTTGTTTTGTTTTGTTCGCCAACATTTTGTGTTATCTCCCTTCCCTAAGGCATTACATCAGAGTTACAGTTTCTTATTCCTCTGTATCTCACACATGTGGTTTCCGAAAATCATTTTAACTATTCTAGTGGGTAACTTTTGTATGCATCAGTATAACTCTAAGCCATTTATTTTTTAAGTAAGAGTTTGTTCACATATATATTACCTTTTGAACATGTATCCCATAGCTCACTCCTTTATGTCTTGCCTCTCCCTCGCCCATTGCTTCCCTTTGTGCCTCTTAGTGCCCATTACTATTATTTTTTTATTTTTTATTTATTATTTTTCTTGGTTTTTTTCATACTTTATTTACATTTCAAATGTTCCCCCCTTTCCAGATCTCCTCTTTGGAACCTCCTTATTCGCTCCCTCGTCCCCCTGCCTCTATGAGGGTATTCTCCCAGCCACCCACCCATTCTCGTCTTCCCTCCTTGGCATTCCCCTATATTGGGGCACCTAACACTCTCAGGCCCAAGGGCCTCTCCTCCCCCCTGGTGGCCAACAAGACCCTCCTCTGCCGAATATGTGGCCAGCACCATGGGTCGCTCCATGTGTATTCTTTGGTTGGTGATCCAGTCTCCCAGAGCATCAGGATATCAGGCCAGTTGACACTTTTGCTCCCTCCATGGGGCTGCAAACTCCCTCAGCTCCCTCAGTCCCTTCTCCAACTCCTCCATCTGGGACATCATGCTCAGCCCAACAGTTTCTGTGAAGTGAACCTTGGGTATTCTGAACTTTTGGGCTAATAACCACTTATCAGTGAGTACATACTGTGTTCATTCTTTTGTGACTGAGTTACCTCGCTCAGGATGATACTTTCAAATTCCATCCATTTACCTGCGAATTTCATGAAGTTAGTATTTGTAATAGCTGAGTAGTATTCCATTGTGTAAATGTACCACATTTTCTGTATCCATTCCTCCGTTGAGGGACGTCTGGGTTGTTTCCAGCTTCTGGCTATTATAAATATGGCTGCTATGAACATAGTGGAGCATGTGTCCTCATTACATGTTGGAGCATCTTCAGGGTATATGCCCAGGAGTAGTATAGCTGGATCCTCAGGAAGTATTATATTCATTTTTCTGAGGGTCTGCCAAACTGATTTCCAGAGTGGTTCTACCTGTTTGCAATCCTACCAGCAATGGAGCAGTGTTCCTCTTTCTGCACATCCTCACCAGCATTTGCTATCACCTGAGATTTTTATCTTAGTCATTCTGACTGGTGTGAGGTGGAAACTCAGGGTTGTTTTGATTTGCATTTCCCTGATGACAAAGGATGTTGAACATTTATTTAGGTGCTTCTCGGCCCTATGAATTTCCTCAGTTAAGAATTCTCTGTTTAGCTCTGTTCCCCATTTTTTGATAGGGTTATTTGGATATCTGGAGTCTAACTTCTTGAGTTCCTTGTGTATATGGGATATTAACCCTCCATTGGACGTAGGATTGGTAAAGATCTTGTCCCAATCTGTTGATTGCCATTTTGTCCTATTTACAGTGTCCTTTGCCTTACAGAAACTTTGTAATTTCATGAGTTCCCATCTGTTGATTCTTGATCTTGGAGCATAAGCCATTGGTGTTCTGTTCAGGAATTTTTTCTCCTGTGCCCATGTGTTCAAGACTTTTTCCCACTTTCTCTTCTATTAGATTCAGGGTATCTGGTTTTATGTGGAGGTCCTTGATCCACTTGGACTTGAGCTTTGTACAGGAAGATAGGAATGGATCAATTTCCAGTGTTCTATATGTAGACCGCCAGTTGAACCAACACCATTTGTTGAAGATGCTGTCTTTTTTCCACTGAATGGTTTTAGCTCCTTTGTCAAAGATCAAGTGTCCATAAGTGTGTGGGTTCATTTCTGGGTCTTCAATTCTATTCCATTGATCTACCTGCCTGTCACTGTACCAATACCATGCAGTTTTTATCACTACTGCTCTGTAGTACAGCTTGAGGTCAGGGATGCTGATTCCCCAGAAGTCCTGGTTGAAAGTCGATTTTATCTGGTATTAGAATGGCTACTCCAGCCTGTTTCTTGGGACCATTTGCTTGCAAAATTGTTTTCCAGCCCTTTACTCTGATGTAGTGTTTGTCTTTCACATGGAGGTGCATTTCCTGGATGCAGCAAAATGTTGGGTCCTGTTTATGGATCCAGTCTGTCGGTCTATGTCTTCTTATTGGGGAATTGAGTCCATTGATCTTAAGAGATATTAAGGAATAGTGATTGTTGCTTCCTGTTATTTTTGATGTTGTTTATGTGGCTATCTTCTTTTAAGCTTGTTGAAAGATTACTTTCTGGCTTTTTCTAGGGTGTAGTTTCCCACCTTGAGTTGGCTTTTTCCATCTATTATCCTTTGTAGGGCTGGGTTTGTGGGAACATACTGTGTAAATTTGGTTTTGTCATAGAATATTTTGGTTTCACCATCTATGATTATTGAGAGTATTGCTGGGTATAGCAGCCTGGGCTGGCATTTGTGTTCTCTTTGGGTCTGTATGAGATCTGCCCAGGATCTTCTAGCTTTCATAGTCTCTGGTGAGAAGTCTGGTGTAATTCTGATAGGTCTGCCTTTATATGTTACTTGCCCTTTTTCCCTTACTGCTTTTAATATTCTTTCCTTGTTTTGTGTATTTTGTGTTTTGACTGTTATGTGATGGGAGGAATTTCTTTTCTGGTCCAGTCTATTTGGCGTTCTGTAGGCTTCTTATATATTTAAGTTCATCTCTTTCTTTAGGTTAGGGAAGTTTTCTTCTATAATTTTGTTGAAGATATTTACCGGTCCTTTAAATTGGGAATCTTCACTCTCTTCTATACCCATTATCCTCAGGTTCTGTCTTCTCATTGTATCCTGGATATCCTGGATGTTTTGGGTTAGGAGCTTTTTGCATTTTACGTTTTCTTTGACTGTTGTGTCCATGTTTTCTATGGTATCTTCTGCACCTGAGATTCTCTCTTCCATCTCTTGTATTCTGTTGGTGATGCTTGCATCTATGACTCCTGATCTCTTTCCTAGGTTTTCTAACTCCAGAGTTGTCTCCCTTTGTGATTTCTTTATTGTTTCTATTTCTATTTTTAGTTCCTGGATGATTTTGTTCATTTCCTTCATCTATTTGTGTTTTCCTGTAATTCTGCCCATTTGATTGTGTTTTCCTGTAATTCTTTAAGGTATTTTTGTGTTTCCTCTTTAAGGGCTTCTAGTTGTTTACCTGTGTTCTCTTGCATTTCTTTAAGAGAGTTATTTATTTCCTTCTTAAAATCTTCTATCATCATCATGAGATGTGATTTTAAATCTGAGTCTTGCTTTTCTTTTGTGTTGGGGTATCCAGGGCTTGCTGTGGTGGGAGAGCTGGGTTCTAATGATGCCAAGTAGCCTTGGTTTCTGTTCCTTATATTCTTACCCTTGCCTTTCGCCATCTGGTTATCTCTGGTGTTAGCTGGTCTTACTCTCTCTGACTGTGGCTTGTCTTTCCTGCAAGCCTTGGTGTCAATACTCCTTGAAGACCAATTCTCTCTGAGAGGAATTTGGGTTTGGAGAGCTGTGGTACAGGGTCAGTTCTGGGGTGCAGACAGAAACCAAAAGGATTTTGTCCCCAGCTGTCCTTTGGTTACTGTGTCCTGATGGCTCTGCTCTGCAAGGGTCCCTCTTGATCCAGTGAATTTGAACAGAAGTGGTGGTCTTGCCTGTGCTTGAAGGTGTGTCTGCACTCTTGAGATATCAGCTCTCTCCTGGCACTATTTGAGTATGGAGCCCTGTGTCACAGGATCTGCTCCCTTGCCACCGAAAGAAACCAGAAGATCGTTCCTCAGTCCCTGTGTCCTGGGGATTCCAGGTGGGTCCCTCTGAGCAAACAGGCTTGCCCACACTTCTGGGAGTCTAGCTTTCTCCAGGCACTATTTCGCTATGGAGCCCTGGTGGCCCAGGCAGAGGTCTCCTGCTACAGATGGAAACCAGAAGGTTCCTTCCCCCGGCAGTTCCTCAGTCCCTGTTGCTCACAGTGTTTATGTGAACTCATGCACATGCATATGTAGGGCTAAGAAGGAAGATTATTACAACTTTATGATATAATATGTTGTATGTTGCATGTTGTAATATGTTGTATGTTGTATATAGGGCTAAGAAGGATTATTTCTGCCCTATTACAACTTCATATTTCTGTTCTCCTTGTAAAAAAATAATTCACTGAAGTTTATTACCAGGATCCTTATAAAAGCAATGAAGTAATGTAAAGTGATCGTAAAAATCAATCACTTATTTTATACAAAATAGAAGAATAAAATCACCTTTTGTGAGGTGTCAAATGCAAAGAAATTTATCACTTAAGAAAAGCCAACTCCACTGTCCACAGCATGTAATCTCCTCAGTGTCTTGTGCCCTTGCAGAGTGAGAGCCCTTTCAGTATTACCAGCTTACGATAACTACTGCCTGCCCTACATGCTTAGAGAAGTCTTCAGCATGAATTGTCTTAACCAAGAAAATCTCTTCATGATTGTCTCGAACTCTTTCATTCTATTTACTCAGCTCCATAACACACACACACACACACACACACACACACACACACACACACGCCAGTATAAAACAAATCATTCTTTATTGAAAATGTGGCCTCTGGTTAGATTCCCGTGCTCTGGTGACTGGCTCCATACCCATTCACATACAGGCAGCATGAATTAGACACAGAATATTATATAAAGTGGGAGGAGAGACTGGAGTGACGGCTCAGCAGTTAAGAATACTTGTTGTTCTTGCAGAGGACCTGGGTTCCTTTTCTATGTTTGCACTAGTGGCATATTCATTTAAAAAAAAAAAAACACAAATTAGCAACTATGAGATGACTTCCTGACAAAAATCTTCCCCCTCTGCCTCTAACAGTATGTGCTTTTTGGTTTCCATTTCTATTCTGATGTTTCCTATACAGAAATGAGGGAATAAGAGCTAGACAGACTCCCTGGTAAGCAGATAGATAGGGAAGGGGCCATAGCTAGGTAATAAAGACAGTGAACTTCCAAGAGGACCACTGTGGTAGTTAGAAGATGCGTGGTCCATTGGGAAGTGGCACTATTAGGAGAAGTGGCCTTTTTGGAGTGGGTGTGGCTGTGTTGGAGGAAGTGTGTCACTATGTAGGTGGGCTTCGAGGTCTCCTAGTGCTCAAGCTCAGCCAAGAAACCCTCCTTCTGGATGCCTGAAGAAGATCCTGACTGCCTCTGGATAGAGATGTAGAACTCTTGGCTACTCCAGAACTCTTGGGCTGCCATGGTTCCCACCATGATGATAATGGACTGAACCTCTGAAGCTGTAAGCCAGCCCCAATTAAATGTTTGCCTTTATAAGAGTTTCCTTGGTCATGGTGTCTCTTCACAGCAATAAAACCCAAACTAAGAGAACAGCCTTCTTCCTCACCCTCCTGGTCTGAGATAAAAGCGTGACAGCTTAAAACACAGGCCTTGTAAGCTTTTGTCTCCCAACAGCAGACTCCCTGCTCATGAACAGGTTCAACAAGGTCAAGGCCAGATCAAGACTGTTATAGAACAGATGTGGGCCAATCGGCCATCCTGTCTTTTTTGAAACTGACCCCATCCCAAATTGGGAGAGAAAGACTCTTCAGAGTCTTAAAAACCCCTTCAAGAAGATACTGGATGTTTTGGCTTCCCAAGCTTCCAACTGTTTTTCAGAGGGTATGTGTGTGCACGCACATGCATGCGTGTGTGCGTGCGTGCGTGCGTGCGTGCGTGCGTGCGTCTCTGTATGTGTGTGTGTGTGTTTTACATATCTGTTCCCTCAACCTCCAATAAACTCCTTTCTTCAGCCACTGATTCTGTCCACTCCTGTCTGCTGTGCATGAGATTTCTCCACTGCTACCTGTCAAGCTCAAGATTTCCCTGCCTTTTAATTCTTTAATTGGCAGAGAAGATGAATCAAAACAAGGCCCCTAGATGGTAACACAAGGACTTGTCATATCATCCTATATGTGTGGCTAGGAGGTCTCTAGAGCTTGTCAGTGTACAAGGCAGAAGAAAGAAAAGGAGAAAGAGGGTTGAGAAGATGGCTCAGCAGGTAACAATGCTTACCACCAAGCCTGATAACCTGAATTTTATCTCTGGGATTCTTGGAATTGAAGGAGAAAACAGAACTCTGGATATTGTCCTCTCATCTCTCCATGTATACTGTGGTTCTTGGTACACACATGCACACACATGCGTGCACACACACACACACACACACACACACACACACACACTGGTGCAGGGAATACAAAGATAAAATATCATAAGAATGTAAAAAAGAAAGACTAAAGGAAAGAAGTGATACAATGAACAAAAGGTGAAATGGACATAGGAAGGAAGTAAGGAAGTAAACAATTGACAAAGTTACAGCCTATCTTAATGCCCATAGTAGGCTAATTGATAAGACTTGTCTTAATGTCCATAGTAAGCTGATTGATCAGATCTAACTTAATGCCCATTGTAGGCTGATTGATCAAACCTATCTTAATGCTGTAGTAAGCTGATCTATTAGACCAATCTTACTGCCCATAGCAGGTAATTGATTAGATCTATCTTATTGCCCATAGTAGTCTGATTGGAGGGTGTAACAGATGCCCAGGTGTTTCTTCTGAGAAGAAAGCTGTCTTGGCTACAAAACCACAGCAAGGTGTTACAATAAAATTAATGCTCACCAAGGCTTAGATACCAACTAATGAAAGCCACAAGAAGGAGGGCAGTCTGTGTAGTATAAAGACACAGTCTGCAGAAATACAGGCAAGAGGAGCATAAAATAGCAATAAGTTCAGAAAGATAAGAACTTCTTGTTCTTTCACCCAAAAGTAGGACAGTGATGGCTAGAGATTAAAAAGTGTGGGGGAGGGGTAAGTGAAAGGAGGCTGGATCTAATCAAGTATGCTCTATGCATGTGTAAAACTATCACCCTGGACCTCATTAATACATACAATTAATGCATACAATCAGAAACAAAACAAACTATTTGAGGGAGAGAAGGAAGAGGTAAGAGAGAAATGCAGAAAGACCCTGCAGCCTTCAAATAGTCAACCAAGTAGAAAACTTCTGACAGCTCTGTCAATAGAGATTTTGCTGTGGTTTTTACAATCCAATAAAATGATAGAATTCAATTTTTTCTTAGAATTAAAAACGAGAGAAAAAACCTCACAGACATAAAAGTCAAGAATAGGGGGAGAGCTGGCATCTGAGTTACTATCCAGCATCACCTGTGACAGGGGACGTACTCGTCTCTTCAGTGGCAGGAACTGGTTGACACAGGGCATCACCCTTTGTCTGGTAATCGCATACAAGTGATGAAGTCAAGAAACCAGCTCCTGTCAGAAAGATCAGATCAAAGTCATGAAGTCAAGTGCAGGAGATTCTCTCCATCATTGCTTTATTCCAAATTCAGAGACAATGCTAATCCAATTTTATGTTCTCACAGGAACCCAAGCAACTTGGATTTGGTCTTGGCCAGTCTCTTCCTATTCATTTAGACTAGTGACTTCATGGCAGAGACCTAAACACTCTGAAGCAAGACCTGCCTTGAAAATGGGCACCAGCCTATATTGCTCATATTTAAGAAAATCTGTACCAGTTAAGGGATTTGTTGGCCATGTACCAATAATTAACTTCAACATACTCACCTACTCCACCCAAGGGACAAGAAACATTTGTATTCTCATAGCTGGGTCAGATGGCAAGCAGTAGGAGGTGCTTGTGTCTGGTGAGTGTGGGTGAAGGCAGACAATGTCTAGCAACATCTATGAAATACAGTGTTTCTTACTGCTAGGACACTGGAGCCCAGATCCTTCCAACTCATGTTAATGATACCCAGCCTTGGCCTTTTCCTTTCCCCATTTTAGTCTAAGTTCCATAATTTGCAATTGTGTGTGTTAGCACATAAAGCTTGAACATTACAGCTACTTTTGACAGGCTAATGACATACAGAGGTAAAAAATGCCAGTGGCCTGTGATTCTGCAAAGCTGCTTGGATTGTCTCAGATTGAACTGGAGCCCGCAGAAATATGCTGGTGTCTTCTGAAACCCTGAGCAGTGCAGCAGTGGGTAAGTAAGGAGAAGGTTTGCTTGCCCATTGGAGGTCTTCCTCTCTGCTGTCAGAACAATGCTCTGGGCTGGTTTAAGACCGAAAAATTAAGTAAGCATGCAAGAAAAACTCCAAAAAAACACAAAAAAACCAGACAGTCATCAAAATAAACAACAAAACCTCAAGGCCATTTGAAAATTACCCATCTTGTGAAAATTACGGCAATCATAGCCATTGCATACCCGCGGTGTGTGTGTGCTTGTGTGTGTGTGTGTGTGTGTGCACATTACTAATTTTCTGGGCTCTTGGCTTGGTTCCCAGAAAGTACCTTCCCATTCTGTGATGCTCTATGCCATGCTTCTATCCTAAATTAGAAAGCTTCTCCGGATGTTTTACCTTGACATTTTTCGGGTGTATGCTGCCTGTAGAGGCCCAACTGTCCATATAAGCTAGACACCTTTCTCCTTGACAGAGGCAATATCTACCACCTCCACCCTCTCCACATCATGCTTAGGAGTTAGTCTTGATATTATAGCAGTAAAGGGAAGCTCTGGTGTCTCTTTATCTTTCTTCCTTTGGAAGCTTTCCTTCCAATACCCAGAAACCAACATATGTGAAACAACGGTTTCCCTGTGTTCCAAATCAGGAATCACTGAGCAAGCTGTTTAGCCACTGTGAAAAGAAACATGGATCAACTTCCAACACTAATAATACAAAGACTGAATATTGCTTGGTTCTACCTCAGATCCCCTGCTTGGTACCTGGCCTGCTTCCCTCAGTGTACCTAGCCTGGCAGATGAAGATTCTAAAGAGATACTTGTGTCTCTCAATCTCACTATAAGACTGTTGAAACAGTGTTTCCCAAAAATGAGAATTTCCCCAGACTCTCATGCTGGGGGAGGGAAAAGACATCCATCAGAGGGAGATGTTTTCCCCTAGAGATTTCAGATCACATGACAGGATAATGATGAATCTCAGACAGTGATGGGCCAGTGGTGGAAGAAACCACAGTTTGACTGGGATTGCTTAGGTATGTTCATCCTTGGCCCTCTGCTTAAACTTTGATCTCATAGCAGGATCCTGAAGATAGACTTGAGGGGTTTTCTCTGGACCTCCTTGTCTCAGTGTGCCACGTATTTCTGCTTTCCACTTTAAATTTGGCTCTTTTGGTTGGTTTATTGCGGACAAGTAGCCAGACCTGACTTGGGTTACAGCTGTGACCCCCATCACATTAGATAACACTGGCATGGTGTAGAAGTTTGGCCTGGTTCTTCCTCCCAGCCCCATGCTCCAAGAAATAAGACTCAGACTCAAACTCTATTTACAGACACCTTAGCCATATAGCGAGGCTTGTCTCTGACTATATTGTAACTTACTATAACCTGTTCACTCTGCCACATGGCTGGTTACCTGCACCAGGTGCTGGCGTCCCTCTCCTCACATCTTCCCATGCCTCAGTCTACCCTAGAATTCTTTCTCCTCCCAGATGTTCTACCTCCCATTTCCTGCTTAAGCCATAGGAGGTCAGATTTGTTATTGACAGGTACCATCTCCATACACACATAAGATATTCTTTCCACAGCACAACACAAGTTCTCTCAGTGCTCTCCCACATAACTGCCTCAGTTTCCCCAAACCTTACCTCTGTGGAGCTTACTATCCTGCAACCCAGTCAATATGCAACAGAGCAAGCAGAGAGCATGTCAAAGATCAGAAATGCTGTGTATGTGAGGGGTCTTCTCATTTCAGAGCCATTTATTCTTATGCACAACAAGCAGAGCCTGAAGCTTACAGGCAGTGTAGTGTGCTTACTACAGGAACTGGCACTGGTGAAGATGGAGTCAGGTCTTGACTCTGACATCGACCAGTTCTGTGACCTTGAGCAAGTGACTTAAGCTTGGCTCTGCTGGATTGAGCATAGGATAAGGGGAATAAAATATCTCCATGGGGTCATTACAGTGATGAACTAAATTAAAACATGGGAAACACCTAGAACTATAACAGGTGCATAGCTTTTGTTTCATTTCTATTCTCATAAAAATAATGGAAACAGTGAGAAAGGAGAGCAAGAAGGGATCCTATAGGCAACTCCCTTGACACCAGCCAGCTGTTATCAGTGAGCATCTCATAGGGGGACTTTGCAAATTAGATCCAAAGGACCCAAGGGCACCACTTCGTTATATCACAATGGGCAGTGAACTTGTATAAAGAAGAACCTGTACCATCCAAGGACACTACTCTGTTTGGCTCAGAATATAGATGAGGATGGTTATAAAGAAGAAATCAAGGTCTGATTTTAAAGATGCCATAATTTAATGGAAAAGGCCATACCAAAAAAATTCTGTTCAAAGAGTCAATTTTTTTAAAAGTAACTTGATAGGTATATACTCAACTATCGAAGAGCCCTCAATGATTTAATCTCCACAGGATTGCTGTTATAAGAAGATGCTAAAAGCTAAATAGGGAAATTCATGCCTGTAGTCTGAGTTCTTATGAGGCAGAGACAGGGAGACTGCTACAAGCTGAAAGACAGTCAGGGCTACACAGTGAGCTGTCTAAGATGTCTGTGATGGGGAATATTATAAGTTTAAATTACTGTGCTCTTGTCTATAAAACAAAGATGCATCTAACCTCAAAATCCTACTAGCCCAAGGACAGATAATGTCCAGGAGTGCTAGAGACTGTCCATAGAAGATAATAAGCCAAGTGTCTTTTCTTCTGTAATCAAGGTTGGTTGCCCCGACTGCACAGGATCTGTGCTTGCACAAAGGCAGGAAGTATGCAGCCTGGCCTCTCTAAGTCCCTGACTAATGTAATTTGGTGCCATACTCTGAACATGAGTCTCAGGTGTATACCTGACCAGTATTCATTGTCCTGGCCAGTAGTTAATAAAGCCTCTTATTTGTTAAAATTTATTAATTATCAGACTAGTGAATCTCTGAGCCATCCCAAACCCGTAGCAAGATAATATATAGTGCAGCGAGTCATTTTTGAGGAAGTGTAGTAACTGCTAATTATCCTCTACTTTTCGCTCCCTAAATATTCTTTGGAGAGGTTAAAATGCCCTGCATTTATAAGGATTTGAACACACCGCACATATGGAAATGACATTTCCTAAACTTGCTTAAAGCCCAGGGTAGCTATTTGGCCACATTCTCCTCACTGAATGTGAATGAAAATCTGTCGAGTCAATTCTGGTGTGCTCTTTACATGAAAACTGCTTCTCTTATACTTCTTCCTCTCATCACAATATATATTCAGAATACAAAACAAGTAAACCAGCCCCCAGCCCAGTACAGATGGGCAAAGCCAAAAAAAGTGCTGAACAACAATCAGAAGAAATTGTGTTTCCTGATCTGCTTGAGGACAGAGTGCCCTAGCTTTCCTGGACTCTATCCTCTCTCAAGGAAATTAATTTCTATGTAACTTAAGCCAGAAATTTGAGAGGTTGTTGAAGTAGCCTGTCCTTACCTTCATCAACTTATGGAAATAAACTAATGGAGATTAAATTCAAATAGACACCTTACTGTGTTACTCTGGGAAGACACAAAGTAATTAAATCTGTTGAAGCCTGCCCCCCTAGCAAAACTGCAGTCATTTTGTGCTCTGCCAGCTAGCTATTTCATGCTGTTGCTATAATATGCCTTCCAGTCATTGACAAAATAAAATAAAATAAAATAAATAACTTTACTCAGAGCAGAGTCATGCTGACCACATACCCTGTTACGTTCTATATGTTATGAGGTTTGCTAATCTTAAGAAATTCCACAACTATGAACTTCATGTAGGAACCATGAAATTAAAGGTCAATATGAGCTGTTCTGTCTAAAATGGTTTGAGTCAGGGCTGACCAGTGGGCAGCACTACCAGCACCTGCACATGAGCTCATTGTGGTTTTTGAAGTTTTAGCCATTATAAGCTGACTCTGAGAAATATCCAGCGGATAACCTTGAGCTTGTTGCTCTGGTCAATCAGTCATGGGGTGTGTATTCAATAAACTATCCCAGTTTAACTGAGAACAGTATTCATATGGTTGGTGGGACTACTACTAAACCCCAACAAAGCCAAGTTCTGCCTTCAAAAAATCCTCTAAAAGCTTTATAACCCAGATAAATTAACCATCTCCCCAAGTAATTGCATAACCGCAGTCTACACTGCTTGTCACCCAAGAGTTAGCAAAGGCAGTGTGGACTTACAGGATTAGACAGTTCCACTAAGTCAGACCATGGAGTTTGGATCAGGAAAATCTACTCTCCACTTCTCCCATCTTCTCCCTTTCTCTTTCTGTCCTCGTCTTTGTTTGTTTTCGCTTTGTTGGAAGCACCACACGTAGTGTGCAGCTCAGGAGGGCTTGGAACACGTTGAGTAGCTCAAGCTTCTCTTGACCTTTCTGTCTCAGCCTGAGTGCTGGGTCTATGGCCACACCTGTCTCATACTTGCATAACCTCCCTGCAGCCAAGTACAGAGTGCCATCATTTTTTCTAGTACTTCAAGTTTTCTGTTTCAGGAAAGGAAATAGGGTTTCAACTACCATGCTGGTACTGATGGAGGGAAGAAAAATTAGACCCAAGGTTATAAAGAAATTGGTAAAAATTATGGAGTTGTGTAGAGCCCTGTGAAAGAAACATAGAAGAACTCTCTACGGTTTAAAACCTGAGCTTAAAGTTTAGCATAATGAAAGGTCAGGTAATGTATCTTACTAAAAATAACAGGTAAAGATACAGGTAAGGACTTACTGGAATGTTTCTGGAGTCTATACTGAAGATCTCTGCTTTCTCAGGCCCCTGCCTGCTTGAGAGACTTTAGGAAACCAGGCTAAATGCATTTTCTTTTTTGAAAATTAAGAAAAATAAGGCTCAATTCATAAACAAAACAACCTAGTGCTGTGGTTAGCACTTAGTAGGCATATATTAAAAACTAACTAGTGTTGTTGTTGCCACTGTTGCCACTGTTCTTTGTCATAAACATAATGAAAAGCTTCAGCAGAGTGTATTAGGAGGTTTTTTTCATTACTGTGAAAAATACCTAAGGCAGCTAATTTTTAAGAAGAAAAGATTTATTCTAGAAGCTTCAAACCATAGTTATCTGGCTCCATTGGCACTGCAATTAAAAACACAAGGATATCATGAGGTCCATTCAACAGTAAGGAAGCCATGCCTGGGACTGGGATCCTAGCCAACTACTAAGAGCTAGTGAGGCCACATGTCTTAAAGGAGGATCTACTACCAACATAATTCCTAATTACATTCTACATATTTATCCTTATACATACAGATAAGTATAGCTCCCACCCCCCCATCAAAAAAGATTCTTATTGCAACAGAGAGCATTCAGAAAAACACAAGTGGTTGAAATGCAGAGAACAATTATCATACGGTGCATATACCCAGTTAATGCATCTACAATTCCTGCACCTGAGGCTCTGGGAGCACAGCAAAGGAGGAGAAGAATGACTGCTAAGATCCAGAGGCCATGCTAGTGGAATGGAAGACAGGGTACTGAGGGTGACTGGAGCTGTGGGTGCCCAGCTCAAGAGGTTTCCGAGGAGAAGAATATTAGTTTGTGTCCTAAGGACCATTCTTGTGATAGTTTGTTGATGAACATAGCTGCTTTCTGCCTTTGCACCCCCCCCCCCAAAAAATCTGCCTGAGGCTAAATTGAGTTTTGGATTAAAAGCATTGGCAGAAGAGATTTCAAATAGTTTAGTATTACCCATGTGGCATGGTTATTAGTGGTCAGTTTTATGCAGATCAATAATGAAAAGGAGCAAATTAAGAAATGAAAAATGCCAAATGTAGATAAACAGATGAAAGAAAAGCCCAATGCTAAGTGGAATAAAGGCAGTAGTGGCCTCAGGGTAAGACCCCACTTTAATCCCAGCACTCAGGGGGCAGAGGCAAGCATATCTCTGAGTTCTAGCCCAGCCTGGTCTACAAAGTGAGTTAGTTCTAGGACAAAAAAAGCTTAGGCAGTGAAGGAAACGACTGAAAACAGAAAACTGTTGAAGATGTATTTAAGCAAGGGGACCATGTTCCAGCCCCAGCAAGCAGCAGGACTGGGCAGCTTCAGTTATGAAGTTCTGGCTTTATAGTCAAGTTTCCAAAAAAAAAAAAAAAGGGAGGGGGAGGGGTTATGGCATCTCCATTACCAAAGAAAGCCACTAAGCCATATGTCAGGCCTAGAGAGGTATGTTGTTATGTATGTAGGCCTGGAGAGTCCATTGTGTAAATCTATAAAGGTAAAGCCTGGATTGCTTTGGAGACCCCAAGATGTCGAAGATACCAGACCCATGAAAATACCTGCTGAGAAATGCTGCAAATAGAGAGTAGAACCATCCCAAAAAAGAGGAGTGTTTTGCAGTCAACAAAGTTGAAAGGAATTGGAGATTTGAAGAGAGCTTTGACATCCAACATAGAGATGCAGAGTTTGGAGTTTGCCCAGCTGGCTTTCAGCCTTGCTTTGGCCCAGTATTTCCTTATTAAGTTTCCTTTCTTCCCTCTTGTAAATGTAATATATGTCCTGTGCCATTGTATACTGAAAGTATGTGATCTGATTTTCAATTTTGACTTTACAAGGGGTTACAGTTAAGAGATTACCATGTGAATCAGAAGACACTTTAAATTTGGAACTTTAAACAGTGTCGAGACTCTTACGGACTATGGAGACTTTTGAGGTTGGGCTGAATACATTTCTGCATTATGATATGGCTACAAGCCTATGGGAACCAAGGAATGGAATGTGGTGGTTTGAATGGGAATGGCCCCCATAAATTCACAGATTTAAATGCTTGGGAGTGGCACTATTAGGAGGGGTGGCCTTCTTGGAGTAGGTGTTGCCTTGTTGGAGGAAGTAAATCACTGGGGATGGGCTTTGAAGTTTCAGAAGCTCAAGCCAAGCCCAGTCTCTTGCTTTTTCTCTTGCCTGCCCATGCACATGTAGAACTCTCAGCTCCTTCTCCAGCACCATGTCTGCCTGCACGCATCCATGCTTCCAGCCATGAAGATAATGGATTAAACCTCTGAATGTAAGCTAGAACACAATTAAATGCTTTCTCTTATAAGAGTTGCCATGGTTATGGTGACTCTTTACAGCAATAAAGCCCTAACTAAGACAACTCTTCAAAAAGAAACAAGAATGCTAAGTCATGTGATTGATGAATTGTTCTACATTGGTCATCTCTGAGAGTATCCAGGCATCAGAGACACATTTTTTTTTAACCAGAAAGTATCTGTTGGGCCTGTAGACCTCCCTAAAAGCATCATGAAAACTATGTCCTGGGTCACCATTGTAAGTAGAGCAATAATTTTTCTTAAAGCCCCAGGGCAAGAGGTGGATGATGTAGTAAAATAAGAGAGAAACAGAAAAGGCATCTTTTTGAACCATTGTTTAAAAAAATTAGCCAAGTTCCACTAGTCCTGAGATGCTCCAGAAGAGGTTGGTCAAATAAGAAGAACTGATCACTTGGTATAACCAAAGGTTTGTTGAGAGGGAGAAAGGGGAGCACTGAGCTCTCAAAGGTGATGCTGTTAAGGGAATGATGTCAAGTGGGACCTGGAGCCTGCAGCCTGGAGCAGGGTATAATAATGCAAGCTCACAAAGTCACCTCCCCCAAAGCACATCACAGGGGATCAATGCCAGGAGAAAACCAAGAACAAAGCCCACACTGTATTTGAAGACACCTGCTGAATCTTGCCACATGCTTGGATATAAAGACGATTTAACTCTATGCTTGAGCCTGTATCACAGGAAAGAATAAGCCAAAGGGTAGAGAGTAAGATCTGCCACTGTGTTGTGATCATTCTGGAGAGATGGTGAGAAGGCACTAAACAGAGCCACTTACATAATCAAAGTGAAACCATAGGATATACTCTTCATTTTGTGACCAGTGAGATGGTAGGGAACAGAGAAAGAGATCTCTTTCTATAGAACTCCTGGGAATATGAATGGACAAAATTTAAAAGAGGTAATAGATATAATAAGAAGAAATGATAGCTCAAAGGGCCAGAAAACATCTTCAACAAAATCATAGAAGAAAATTTCCCCAATGGAAAGAGATAGCCATAAATGTACATAACACCAAATAGATTGGACCAGAAAAGAAAATCCTCTCATCACATAATAATCAAAACATTAAATGCAGAGTACAAAGGAAGAATATTAAAAGCTGAAATGGAAAACGTAACATATAAAGGCAGACCTATCAGAATTACACCAGACTTCTCAACAGAGACTTTAAAATCCAAAAGATCCTGGACAGATGTCATCCAGACCCTAAAAGAACAGAAATGCCAGCCCAGTTTTACCCAGTAAAACTCTCAATCACCATAGATGGAGAAGCCAAATCATTTCATGACAAAACCAAATTTAAACACTATATTTCTACTAATCCAATCCAACAGAGGAAACTAGAAGAAAATCTCCAACACAAGGAGAGTAACTACACCCAAGAAAACATAGGAAATTAAACATTTCACAGGAAACACAAAAGAAGAGAATTGTACACTCATGATACCACCTCCAGCAACAAAAATAACTAACACTTATCTGTCTTTAACATCTCCCAACATCAATGAACTCAATTCCCAAATAAAAAAGCACAGGCTAACAGACTGGATATATAAACAGCATCCAGCATTTTGCTGCATACATGAAGCTCAACTTAGTGAGAGAGAAAGAGAGAAAGAAAGAGAGAGAGAGAGAGAGAAAAAAAAACCACCTCAGAGTAAAAGTCTGAAAAAAAAAGGTTCCCAAGAAACAAACTGGGGTTGCCATTCTAATATCCAATAAAATAGATTTTCAACAAAATTTATCAAACAAGATGGGGAAGGACACCTCATATTCCTCAAAGGAAAAATCTACCAACAGGAAATCTCAATTGTGAACATCTATGCCTGCCCCAAATGCAAGGACACCCAAATTGGTAAAAGAAACTTTACTAAAACTCAAAACATACATTGAACCTCACACAATAATACTGGGAGATTTCAACTCCCAACTCTCACCAATGGACAGGTCATTGAAACAGAAAATAAGCAGAGACAAAGTGAAACTAACAGAAGTTATGAACCAAATGGATTTAACAAATATCTACAGAACATTCCACCCCAAACAAGAGAATATACCTTCTTCTCAACACCTCATGGGACCTTCTCCAAAACTGACCACATAATTGGACACAAAACAAGCCTGAACAGATACAAGAAGATTGAAATAACCCCCATGCATTCTATCAGATCACCAGGACTAAGGCTAGATTTCAGTGATAACAAAAAACAACAGAAATCCCACATACTCATGAAAACTGAACAATTCTCTGCTCAGTGATAACTTGGTCAAGGAAGAAATAAAGAAAAAAATCAAAGATTTTATAGAATTCAATGACAGTGAAGAAATATCATACCCAAACTTATGGGACACATAAGAGGAAAATTCATAGTACTAAGTAGTTTCATAAAGAAATTGGAAATATCCCATACTAGCAACCTAACAGTACACCTAAAAGCTCTAGAACAGAAAGAAGCAAACACACCCAAGAGGAGTAGATGGCAGGAAATAGTCAAACTCAGGGCTGAAATCAACCAATTAGAAACACAGAGAATGATACAAAGAATAAACAAAACCAAAGGCTGGTTCTTTGAGAAAACAAGATAGATAAACTTTTACCAAGCTTGCTAAAGGGCACAGAGACAGTATCCAAATGAATAAAATCATAAATGAAAAGGGATACATAACAACAGAAACTAAGAAAATTCAAAAAATCATCAGAACCTACTACAAAAACCTATACTCTACAAAAGTGGAAAATCTAGATGAAATGGATGATTTTTTTTTTTTAAGACAGATACTACATACCAAAGTTAAATGAAGATCAGATAAACTATCTAAACAGTCCCATAACCCCTAAGGAAATACAAATACTCATTAAAATCCTCCCAACCAAAAAAGCCCAGGGCCAGATGGTTTTAGTGCAGAATTCTACCAAACCTTCAAAGAAGAGCTAATACTACCTCAAACTAGTCCACAAAATACAAACAGAAAGAACACTACCTAATTCGTTCTATGAAGCCACAGTTACTCTGGTACCTAAACCACACAAAGACCCAACAAAGAAAGAGAATTTTAGGCGAATTTCACTTATCAATATTAATGCAAAAAATGCTCAATAAAATATTTGCAACCAATATTGCAATCCAAGAACACTTCCTAACCATCATTCACCACGATCAAGTAGAATTCATCCCAGGGATGCAGGGATGGTTCAATATATGAAATTCCTTCAAGATAATCTACTATATAAACAAACTCAACAAAAAAGAACACATCGTCTTCTGGACAGGGATAGTGTGAGGACGAGATGTAGCTGCTAGGAGATGTCTCCTGTTTCAGTGGTGGATCCATCCAACAGGAGATGTCTCCTGTTTCATTGGTGGATCCATCAGAATTTGCCTCTGGAGGATTTAGATTTAATAAGACTTACAAGATTATGATTTTAGTTGTGCCCTGCGTTTGGGTTACCGTTGTTTCTGAACTAAGTTTGTGTTGTGTTTTGCTTCACACAGTGGCTCATCTGGGTTCAAGAGAGAAAGGAACAGCGGCAAACTGTGGGTTTGCCTGATGTGTACCACAGAGGCCATGGGGGATTTGAAGCATGGGGCCAGCATGTAGTGACCTGCCAGTGAGAACTTAGCAAGCTGGGTGGAGAGATTTTAGAGCACTGAGTCAGAGAATCTGCTGAGATGAGAACATCCAGCTGGAGCCATGTGGCCAGCCAGTGCCCTACATAGTGCAGGAACTTACCAGCAATAGGTAGTGAACCAACATGTTGGGCAAGAACCCACTAGAAATTTAAGATGATTAGCCTGAGAGTTAGAGTTTTATTTTTTTAAGTGAGTAGCTGGTTAACACTAGAACAAAGTATGGGAACTTTGAAATAAAGAAATTGTTTGCAAGCTCTGAGGTCCCCTGCTGTGGGGAATGCAGGCTGATCTGAGTTAGAGAGCTGTACAATGAAGTTTCCTACTTCTTCAGGCAGAGATTGATTGAACTGTGAATTTATAAAATTGGTATCATTTGCTTTTAGGATAGATTTGTCACCTACGCCCGCATAGGAGACGAAATAGTCTGGACAAGGGCCTGTAGATTGAAAAGACACTCGGGTCATTTGTAAACCAAATGCCAAAGCTGTTTATTTCCAGAGCTCTGATATAGTCATTTACACAAGGTTAAGCAAAACAACAGGAAGCCAGCAATGCTATCTAAGGGAATGTCTTGGTCTCATGATTCTTAGACCACTTGAGCAAAACATCCTGCAGGGGTCAGGAAATTGGCAAACAGTTCTCATGGGAACCAACACTCTTCCTGACCACAAGGGCAGGGTTAGCCAAGTCTCAGCAAGCCAAAGCCTTTCACCCCACATGTCACTCTTTTCTCTTTTATAAAGTAGTCTCTGTCTTAGGAATCAATCTCTGTCACCAGTGTCCTTACCCATCTCTGGATATCACTGCAGCCTTTGGCAGCGACTCCTGTCTTAGGTTGGTACCCTGGCCGAGAAGGTTGCCTGTCATGGAGGTCTACTTGTTTGGCACAGACAGCCATACTTGAGTGGTCTCTGTCCGTTGGGATAAGAGAACCTGTCTCAAGACTGTACGCGAGTGACCCTGCTGTTTAAAGTGACCCTGCTGTTTAAAGAGTTTACATAAACACCAGAGAGCAAAGCAGGCGGCAAGCAGTCCTAAAACTCCTAGGGCTCCCAATCCAGCCCATTCTTTGATGAAGCTTCCCAAGCAGTGAAACGAGTACAAGAGACCAGTACCATCTATTGGAGGAACCCTAGTCTCATTTACCAATAATATTTGGTGTGGCAAGGAATTAGTAAAATTGACAAAGGTAGCATTCCGGGGTCCCAGTAAATACTTATATTCAACTGATGAACCATAAAGGAGGCATTCTTAACATGAGTAGGTAGCATACATAGGAGAACAAGACCCATGACTAATGGCAAATAATTATCATGAGTATTCCATAACCAAGATGATCTTGTTGGGTGAGCAGAGTGTCGGCCACTCAGGAGGCCAAGAGGTCCACAGTTTTGGCCATCTGGACAGAGCTTGAAATTGCCACGCCAGCTCCCACAGCAGCACCCACGGAGAGGGCTATTGCTGTGACAGCTGCTGCGGTGATTCCAAAGTCTCTCCTTTCTCTGACAATGGGTTATGGGGAGATTCTCTTGATCGCTCTGCACAGGCATCATGAGTGGTCGCATCACTCGGACAATCACAGCTCCTTCGTCTCTAGCAGTGTTCCAGCAATTAGTCAACCTACACTCAATCTCAGAACAGTTAAGCCTCTCATTATCAACAGTATTATTGCTATTATTAAGCACAACAAAGTAAAAAGGGGGACTTAAGCAAGGAAGGGATACAAGAATAAAATTTTTATCTTTGATGATTTTTAAGGTAATTTCAAACTGATCACTCTGGTTCCAGGAGCCTGTGCCATTAAAGGCTATGCCCTGTTGTAACGTTATAGGTGAGAGATCCATGCAAGTATAGGGTCCACACAAATAGAACCCAGCAACTATGGAAAGTCGACCAGCTAAAGCTGGGTTGCAATACCAATGTGGGTAAGCCTCCGTGGTCTCATTCTTTACTGGAGACCCAAATGCCAAGGCTGAGGATCACAACATTCGCCCCATTCCAGAGGAGTTTTAAAGTTATAGGAGGTCACTGTTCCCCAGCCACCAGGTACAGGAGGAAAGGGAGGTGTCTGTATCACGCTCCAATGATCGAGAGTTGTCACTGGATGGGGAATCATCAACAGGGCGCACACAGCACGCAGGAACCCAAATTGGTGCCACAGCATCTCTAGGAAAAACACAAACTGCCCCTCATACTTTTATCAACACTGGATCAGGACCTTTCCAGGTACCCGTGTTCAAATCTTTCCATTTCACCTGGATCGAAGGTGCAGCCATGCATTGCCAATGTCTGTCAGCAGCCATTCTACTTCTTTATCCACAATTAAAAAATTTAAAATATATAAAATTTAGCCTGAGGGGAGAGGAGGAAGGTCTTTCCTTTTATTTTTTCTAAATAAGATTTCAATGTCTGATTATATCTCTCCATGATAGCTTGACCCTGTGGATTATAAGGGATGCCCGTTTTATGGGAAATAGAAAAGTATTCACAAAAAGATTGAAAAGCCGGGCTTATATAGGCAGGGCCATTATCAGTCTTAATAGTGGTGGGAACTCCAGCATAGGCAAATGCTGCCAGACAATGATGACGAACATCCTTAACTCGTTCCCCTGTATGTGCAGAGGCAAAAAGCAAACCACTATAGGTATCGACAGAAACATGTACAAAGGAAACCTTTCCAAAGGACGGTATATGAGTAACATCCATTTGCCATAAATCATTAGGACGAAGTCCACAAGGATTGACGCCAAAAGATGGTTGATGAATAAAAGGTGCACATTCTGGACATTGAGTAGTAATTTTTAAAGCAGTGTCCCTAGGGCAGACAGTTAAATATTTTAAACTCTCTGCATTAATATGAAATTTATCATGTAATTGAATTGCATTTTTGCTGGGCGTAAGGGCAGCCCAAATGTCTCTAGTATGTGAACCTGCAACAGTATTGCCAGAAGCAATAGGTCCAGGCAGATTAGAGTGCCCTCAGACATGCCCTACAAAAAGAGGTTTAGTTCTTTGCCAAATTAGACCTTGAAGTAATTTTAAACTTTTAAACAAAGGCATGGAGAGACTAATACAGGAAGCAGTTTCCAATGGCAATATAATATTGCAAACATAAACACTATCAGTATAAATATTCATGGCAGAATCTGGAAAATTTTGTAAAGCCATAATTACAGCTGTAAGCTCTGCCTGCTGGGCAGAGGTGGTAGTTCCCTGAAATTTAAAAACTTGATCCTGGCACACCACCACAGAGTGGCCATTAGAGGATCCATCAGTAAACATACACAGAGCATCATCCAAAGGAGTCGAGACCACTATTTTCGGGAAACACACAGGATGTTCCTTAAAAAACTGCACCAATTTATGCAGGGAATAATGATTATCTATTTTTGCAGGTGTAGCAAACATAAAGGATGCCCAAGAATCATTATGTAAACACAAATATTTAATTTGGTCCATACTCCTGCAGGGGTCAGGTTTTGGCAAACAGTTCTCATGGGAATCAACACTCTTCCTGACCACAAAGCAAAGCCTTTCACCCCACATAGATTTATATACAGATTTTGTCCAAAGCACATGGGGAATTTCACCCTCGGTTTGGATCTAGGATAGGGAAAATTAGTCACTGACTCCAAGTAGAGAGGACAGTGATAATAATTGCCTGCTATGTACAGGTATTAATAATGTCTGTGGATCCAGGTAGAAAGATCAACAGATAGATGATATAACAGGATGGCTGCTCTAGGCAGAGAGATTAGCAAGTAAAAACTTCCTGCTTCCTATAGGCAGATATTAGTGAAAGTTTGAATTAATTGTTTTAAAGATGGTATGAAGATATATTTCTCTACTAAATCTTACAGGATACTCAAATTCTAACGTGGGCTCCACGGGAATTCTGAGTTTAAATCCTGCTTTGGCTAGCTGCCTGCTTATAAGCAGGTGTAGATAGATAGATGATGGGGGGTAGAACCAAGGTCTGACACTATTGCTGATGCTATGATGTGCTTCCAGACAGGAACCTGGCATGGCTGTCCTCTGAAAGGTCCTATCAGCAGCTGACTGAGACAGACGCAGTACTTGCACCCAACCACTGGACTGAAGCTGGGGACCCCTATGGTTGAATTGGGGGAAGTATTGAAGAAGCTGAAAGGGAGAGCAACCCCACAGGAAGACCAGCAGTCTCAACTAACCCAGACCCCAGGGAGCTCTCAGACCGAGCCACCAACCAGGAACATACACAGGCCAGTCCAAGGCCCCTGGCACACATGTAGCAGAGGTCTGCCTGGTCTGGCCTCAGTGTGAGAAGATGTCCTTAATCCTAGAGAGACTTTAGGGCCAAGGGACGGACAGGGGGAGTTCTGGGGGGAGGGGAGCACCCTCTCTGAGGCCAGGAGGAAGAGGAATGGGATGAGGAACTGTGGGAGGGGAACAGGGGGGCAACGACTGGATTGTAAATAAATAAAATAACAAAAGAAAAAAGAAAAAGAAAAGCATAGCATGTATGCTTGGTCTCCCTTTTTCCTAATCCCTGACCATGAGAGGCCCATCTGCTTCTGCTTTCTAGATCCATTCACTCTTGAGTTTGCATAGCTTATTACTTCTGGCATTTGTTTTGGCCATATATTATGATAAAAATATTTATTATTCAGAGGCCCTTGCTGTGCCTCACAGCCAGAATTAAAGACACACCTTGAGGTCACTTAAGAGAAGGATGTAACAGAAACCTCACTACTTTGGATCCCCCCACATAACCAACATTCACAACCTAAGCTATTATAAGGCTGTAATCTTTTATTATTGAAAATAGATTCTTCTCTTATACAGTACATCATAACCACAGGTTCCCCTCCTCACACTCCTCCCAGTCCTCTCCCACCCACTCCCTAATCATTTCTTTCAAAGAAGAGCAGGAGACCTCCAACAGACAACAACCAAACAGGACAAAACAAAATGCAATAAGACAAGGCAAAAGTCCTCATATAGAGTCTGGACAAGGCAACCCAAAGGAAGTAAAGTGTCCCCAGAGCAGGCAAAAGAGTCAGAGACACACTGATCCCACTGTTAGGAGTCCCACAAAAACACCCAAGGAACGGTCATAACATATCCACAGAGGACCTGGTGCGGACACTTGCTGGTCCCGTTTGCTGCTTCAGTCTCTGTAAGCCCATAAGATCCATGCTTAGTTGATTTAATAGTCCAGATTCTCCTGATGTCCTTCATCTCCTCTGACTCCTACAACCTTTACCCCCTACTACCACAGGGAGCTCCAAGGAGAGGAACCCAATAAAGAACACCAATTTAAACACGCTCTCTCTCTGCACCTGCCCCCATCTGCTGCTAGAGGAAGCCTCTCTGATGACGACTAGATAAGGCATTGATCTATGAGCATAACAGAAATTCATTGGGAAGCATTTCATTGGGATTTTGCCAGTCTGCTTCAATTCTACTGTGGTCTCTGGACTACCCAATCTCAGGTTCCTGGCCATCCAGGCAGTGTCAGGCATGGAGCCCCTCTTGTGGATTGGACCTCAAGATAAATTAGATATTGATTAGCCACAAACCAATTTCTGCACCACCATTGCCCCAGCACATCTTGCAAGCAGCACATATATAAATGGAAGGTTTTGTGGCTGGGTTGGCGTCCAGGTTTCTCTTTCCGTAGCCTGGAAGTACCCTCGTGAAACCAAGAGACTAGAACATAAGGGTGAGGGCCCCAAGCAAGTACCAGCTGATCTCTCTACATTCAGTGAGCTATGTGAATGTTGTCCTCAGTAATGGGACACTGTCAGAGAGAAACCCTCTGCCTTAGCATCCTCCTGCATTGTGTAGGGATCTCCACAACACCCTTCAGTCAACAACTTACTCAAATGCAACCCAGTCCCACCACTGGAAACCTTGGCTGGCTACAAAAGATGGTCAACCAATTCAGACTCCGCATCTTACATTACTAGGAGTCCTAAGTCATCCCTATAGATTCCAGGAGGTTTTCACTGTACTAATTTCCATATACAGCCCCAGTGCATTCCAATTCCAGCTATCTCTCCCTGTTCTCTCTCTCTCTCTCTCTCTCTCTCTCTCTCTCTCTCTCTCTCTCTCTCTCTCTCTCTCTCTCCTTCCATCCGATCTTTCCTGCTCCCATCCCCAATTACCCCTTCCCTCCAGTCTATCCATAAAATCTATTTCCCTTCCAAAGGAAATCCAAGTGTCCTCCCTAGAGCCCTCCTCTCTATCTACCTTATCTGGTTTTATAGATTGTAGCTGGTTATCATTTACTTAATGGCTAATATTCCCTTTTAAGTGAAAATGTACTATATTTACCTTTCTGGGTTTGGACTGCCTCACTCAGGATGATTATTTCTAGTTCCAGCCATTTGCCTGCATATTTCATGGTGATGTTTGGTTTTTAACTGCTGAATAGTACTCCATTGCATAAATGTACCACATTTTATTTATCCATTCTTCTGCTGACAGATTTGTTTCCAGTTTCTGGCGATTATGAATAAAGCCACAATGAACATGGTTGAGCCTGTGTCCTTGTGGTACGGTGGAGCATTCTTTGAGTATATGCTCAGGAGTGGTATAGCTCAGTCTTGATATATTGATTCCTAACTTCTTGAAGAACTCCCATAGTGGTTTTACAAGTATGTACTCTCACCAGCAATGAAAAAGTGTCCCCCTTGCTCCACATCCTCCATGGCATGACCTGTCCCTTGTGCTGTTGATCTTAGCCATTATGACAGGTGTCAAATGAAATCTCAAAATAATTTTGATTTCTATTTTCCTAATGGCTAAGGGTATTTGAATATTTCTTTAAGTGTTCCTCAGATGAAGTGAAAATTTCTGGTTTCTTTGGAGACTCAAATGTTA
Source organism: Rhynchomys soricoides (assembly GCA_019843965.1). Taxonomy (NCBI): domain Eukaryota; kingdom Metazoa; phylum Chordata; class Mammalia; order Rodentia; family Muridae; genus Rhynchomys; species Rhynchomys soricoides. The sequence continues at coordinate 4,030,706 of JADRCH010000041.1, forward strand.
CATGGTATTTTTCTGGAAACTGTCTTAGATGTTTTTGCTGAAGAATACACATGGAAAGATGTTTTGCTGAGAACAGACAAGTGATGTTTTTCTGGAAGCTGGCTGGGAAAAGGGCATGTGATGTTTTGCTAGAGTAGACACTTGAGAGAACATGTGATGTTTGGAAATGGTATAAATATAACCCAGCAGACAGTGGCCAGCATTGTATGGTATTAGTTTGCCTTGCCACTCTTTGCTGGTCTTTGTTGGACTTTGCTGACATGCTGGTCTTCACTGACAACACTGTGTGGTATTGGTTCACCATGCCTTCTTTGCTGATCATTTGTCTTGACTTTGCAGAGAGAAACCCACTGAAGAACATCTGGTAGTGTTCCAGCAAACTCTAACCAATTGGCAGACCGTTATGGGTTTCTTCTGGATCAAAAGCTGTTGCTGATTTGTGAATGGTGTTTGCAAGTGGATCTAGCTACTGCTTCTGATTCATGTGAACTAACTGACCTGCTGATATCCTGACAACACAGATTGGATTTGCTCCAGAGAACTATTTCTAAACAGGTCCACATCCTGATTTGCCCTATCAACCTTTCCTTTCTATTACCTCTGGTGGATGGTGGACTTGAAGGGAGATCAAAGCATTTAAGTACACTTATTAAAGTAGACTTTGAAAAATACATGCCTATATTCAGCCTTTTAAATTCCTCTATTAATAATTCTCTGTTTACATTTGTCCACACCGTTTAACTGGATTGTTTGGTTTTTGACATCTAGTTTCTTGAGTTCTTTATATATTTTGGATTATTAGTTCTCTGTCACAAGTGGAATTGGTAAAAATATTTCCCATTCTGTAGACTGCCACTCTGTCTTATTGACAGTGTCTTTTGCCTTACAGAAGCTTTACAGTTTCGTGAGATCCCGTTTATTAATGTGTCAATCTTAATGCCTGTACTATTGGTGCATTGGGCCAGTGTGTTCAAGGCTATTCTCAACTTTCTCTTCTATCAGGTTCAATGTATCTGGTTTTATGTTTGAGGTCTTTGATAAATTTACATTTTCTGATAAATACTGATCTATTTGCATTCTTCTACATGCAGACATTGATCAAAAACATTTGTTGAACATGCTTTGTGTTGTTCCTGTGTGTATTTCTGGGTTCTTTATCAAAAATTAGTTGTCCATAACTATGTGGATTTATTTCTGTGTTTTTTATTCAATTCCATTGATTGACATGTCTTTTTTTTCCACCAATACCATGAGGTTTTTATCACTATATCTCTGTAATACAACTTGAAATCAGGGATGGTGATACCTCCAGTAGTTCTTTTATAATTCAGGATTCTTTTAGCTATCCTGAAATTTTAATTTTTCCCTATGAATGTGAGAATTGTCCTTTTCAAGGTTGGTAAAGGATTTTGTTAGAATTTTGATGAAGATTGCATTGAATCAACAGATTGATTTTGGTAGATGGCCATTTTACTATGTTAATCCTTCTGATCCATGAGCATGGGAAATCTTCCCATCTTCTAATATCTTCTTCAATTTCTTTCTTTAAAGACTTGAAGTTTTTGTCATACAGATCTTTCACTTGTTTGGTTAGAGTTACCCCAAGGTATTTAGATTGTGAGACTCCCTGACATCTTTCTCAGTCATTTGTTTGTTATTTGTTTTTATTTTTGTTTTTTGTTTTTTTATGATTTATTTTATATATAATATAGTACACTGTAGCTGTCTTCAGACACACCACAAGAGGGCATTGGATCCCATTACAGATGGTTGTGAGCCATCATGTGATTGCTGGGAATTGAGCTCAGGACCTCTGGAAGAGCAATCAATGCTCTTAACTGCTGAGCCATCTCTCCAGCCTGTTTGTTATTTGTATACAGAAGAGCTACTGAATTTTTTTTTCAGTTAACCATGTATCCAGCCACTTTGGTCAAAATGTTTATTAGTTAAAAAAGTTCCACAGCAGAATTTTAGGATCACTTATATACACTAGTACATTGTCTCAAATAACAATTCTTTGACTTCCTCCTTGCAAACTCGTACCCTCTTGATCTTGTTCAGTTGCCTTTTTGCTCTACCTACGACTTGATGTACTGAACAGGTGTGGAGAAAGGGCAGCCTTGTCTTGTTCCTGGTTTTAGTGGGATTGCTTTGAGTTTTTATTTCATTCGATGTTGGCAATAAGCAAAAGGTAAATCACCTTTATTATGTTTAGGTATGTGTCTTGTATTCCTGAGATCTCCAAGACTTTAATCACAAAGAGGTGTTGGATTTCATCAAAGGTTTTTTTCAGAATCCAATGAGATGATCATGTGATTCTTTTCTTTCAGTTTATTTATATTTAATTTGGATATCTGTCATTAGTTTGTATCAGGGTTTGTCAATCTTGTTGATTTTCTTTGTTTCATTGATTCTTTGTATTGTTCTTTGTTTCTATTTAACTGATTTCAGCCCTCAGTTTGAATATTTCTTACAGTCTACTCCTCTTGACTGTTTTTTCCTCTGGAGCTTTCAGGTGTGCTGTTAAGTTGTTAGAATGAAATCTCTCCAATTTTCAAGTGGGCATTTAGTGCTACAAACTTTCCTGTTAGAACTGCTTTCATTGTGTCCCATAAGTTTGGGCATGCTATATATTCACTTTTATTCACATCCAAATAGTCTTTAAATTTTTTTTTTTAAATTCTTTCCTGGAATATTTTTTATTCAGTAGAGAGTTGTTCAGTTTCCCTGAGTTTGTAAGCTTTCTGTTGTTGTTGATATCCAGCTTTAATCAATGGTGGTCTGATGGGATACGGAGAGTTATTTCAGTTTTTACATATGTGTTTAGACTTGCTTTGTGTCCTTGTATGTGGTCACTTTGGAAGAAAGTATTGTAAAGCATAAAGAACGCATATTTTTGTGTCTGGGTCTAATGAGATAGATAGATAGATAGATAGATAGATGTTAGGTTCATTTGGTTTGTAACTTCAATTAGCTCCAGTATTTCTCTGATTAGATTATGTCTAGATGGCATATACAATGGTGAGAGTAGCTACTGAAGACTCCCACTATTGATGTGTGAGAGTCAATATGTGATTTAAGCTGTGGTAATATTTCTTTTACAAACACCATTGTCCTTGTGTTTGGGACATAGATATTAAGATTTTTAAATGTTCCTCTTTCTCCACATCCTCAACAGCATCTGCTGTCACCTGAGTTTTTTACCTCAGCCATTTTGACTGGTGTGAGGTGGAATCTCAGGGTTGTTTTGATTTGCATTTCCCTGATGACTAAAGAAGTTGAACATTTCTTTAGGTGCTTCTCAGTCCTTCGAGTTTCCTTAGTTGAGAATTCTCTGTTTAGCTCTATTCCCCATTTTTAAATAGGGTTATTTGGTTCTCGGGAGTCTAACTTCTTGAGTTCTTTGTATATATTAGATATTAGACCTGTATTGGATGTAAGATTAATAAAGAACTTTTCCCAATCTGTTGGTTTCCATTTTGTCCTATTGACAGTATTAGGATGTGGAGAAAGAGGAACACTTCTCCATTGCTGGTAGTATTGCAAGTGGGCACAACCACTCTGGAAATGAGTTTGGCAGATCCTCAGAAAATTGGGCATAGTACTACCTGAGGACCCAGCTATGGCACTCCTGGACATATACACAGAAGATGCTCCAACATGTGATAAGGACACATGATCCACTATGTTCATAGCAGCCATATTGATAATAGCCAGAAACTGGAAACAACCCAGATGTCCCTCAACAGAGGAATGGATATAGAAAATGTGGTATATTTACACAATGGAATACTACTCAGCTATTAAAAACAATGACTTCATGAAATTCCCAGGAAAATTATTGGAACTTGAAAGTATCATCCTGAGTGAGGAAACTCAGTCACAAAAGAACAAACATGGTATGTACTTACTGATAAGTGGATATTAGCCCAAAAGTTTGAAATACCCAAGATTCAATTTATAGACCATATGAAGCATAAGAAGAAGGAAGACCAAAATGTGGATGCTTCTGTGTTTCTTAGAAGGATGAACAAAATACTCACAGGAGGAAATACAGAGACAAAGTTTGGAGCAGAGAAAGCAGGAAAGGCCATCCAGAGACCCCCACCTGGGAATTCGTCCCTTATACAGCCACCAAACCAGGACATTATTGTGTATGCTGGGAAGTGCTTGCTGATGGAAGCATGATAAGCTGTCTCTAGAGAGGATCAGGCAGAGCCTGACAAATACAGAGGTAGATGCTTGCAGCCAACCTTTGGACTGAGCATGGGGTCCTGGATGGAGGAGTTGAAGAAGGGACTGAAGGAGGTGAGGGAGTTTGCAGCCCCATGGAGGGAGCAACAGTGTCAACTGGCCAGACCCTCCAGAGACTGGACCACCAACCAAAGAATACACATGGAGGGACCCATGGTGCTGGCTGCATATGTGGCAGAGGAGAACCTTGTTGGACATCAGTGGGAGGAAAGGTCCTTGGGCCTGAGAGTGTTTGGTGCCCCAGGGTAGGAGAATGCTAGGGAGGTAAGGTGGGAGTGGGTGGGAGGGAGCACCCTCATAGGGGGAGGGGGAGGCAGGATGGGATAGGGGGGTCCCAAAGGGGAGACCTAGAATGGGGGAAACATTTGAAATGTAAATAAAGCAAATATCCAATAATAAAAATAAAATAAAAAAGAATTGAAATGTTATCTTGATGACTTTTTTCCTTTATAAGTATGTATTATCCTTCCCCATCTCTTTTGATTAATTTTGGTTTGAAGTCTATTTTTCACATGTTAAAAATGAATATACCAGGTTTCATGTTTTAGTTCTTTAGAATTATCTTTTCAAACACTTCACCCTAAGGAAATACCTATTCTTGATACTGAGGTGTGTTTCTTGTATGTAACAGAAGGATGGATGTAGGACTGTGAAAGGCAGCTAGGTTTCTGATTGAGCTAAGATTTATAACCCTGGTGAACCAGCAGGGAATAACTGTGCATGGGACAGTAGGCATGTTGCCATGTTCCTTGGCCCCAGGCTCCTGACACAGGGCCTCAGCTCTCCATAGATCTGTGACCATCAGTCATGTAAGAGCAATGCCCCAAGCCCCTCCACAGGTAGAGGATGTGTGGCCATGTAGCCTCAAGACAGATCTCCATTTTAAAGTGTTACCTAGAGGCTTAGCCAATAAACTCCCTTTCTCAGACACTCCTCCCTGCAAAAGGTATTTAACCTCAGGCCCTCCCTGAGAAAGTGGGATATCTCACTCTCCACTCAACACTCTCCACCACGACAATAAACACCCTAAAACCATGAACTGTCTCTTTTCATCAGGATCTGCCAGGGGGAGCAAGGAAACAGGCCTTTGTCTAAAGATCTGTGTCTAGTCTCCCGAAGAAGGCCTCTCAGTGCTCCCAGACATAGCCTCTACCAAAACAAGCCAGCCAGCCACTGACAAAAGGACTCAGTCCCTGGCCTGACCCAGCCAGGCTCCTCCCTGCCTTTCCCCCTCAGCCTGGGGCAAGATCCAGCCGGCAGCCCCCACTCCATTCTCAACTTTTCCGCAGCATCCAGCTGCATCTGGGATGCCCAAGAGCCTGAGAACCAGTCGGTCTTGGCCTTGTTGCAGGCCTGAGACCCCTGACCTAGTTCCATGTAGTCCTCAAGACCCCAGGCTGTGCTCCCTCACCCCCTGGAGGTGTCCCAGCAGCTTTTCACTGCTTGATACACCCACCCAGGGTTACCTTGGGTTGATCTTGGTCAAACTTCCTGGGTCTAGCCTCCCCCAATGGCCCAATCCCTGGGGCAGACATGGGACATCCCCTCCCCTCCAATAACCCAACAGATAGATCCTGTTTCACATCCATTCTGGTAGTCTGTGTTTTTATTGGGGAATTAAAACCATTGATATTGAGAGATATCAATGACCAATGATTGCTAATTCCTGTTATATTAGTGGTGGTGGTGGTGATGATATTGGTGGTATGTGTATGTGTGAGTGTGTGTGTGTATTTTCCTTCTTTAATTTTGCTGGTGTGAGATCATTTCTTGTGTTTTCCTGGATGTAGTTAACCTCATTGGTTTGGAATTTCCTTCCTATCGACTTATGTAGGAATGGATTTATATATATTGTTAAAAATTGACTTTACCAGGGAATATCTTAATTTTCCCTATTTATGATGATAGACTGCATATAGTAATCTGGGCTGGCATCTGTGGTCTTTTAAATCTTCAACATGTCTGTCCAAGCCCTTCTGGCTTTTAGTGTCTCCATTGAGAAGTGAGGTATAATTTTAATAGGTACATCTTTGTGTTACTTGCTCTTTTTTCCTTACAGGTTCACAATATTCCTTCTTTATTCTATATATTTATTGTCTAGATTATTATGTGTCAAGGGGACTTTCTTTTATGATCCAGTCTATTTGGTACTCTGTATGTTTACTGTACCTGTATAGAAAGGTCGTTCTTTAGGTTGAGAATTTTTTCTTCTTTGATTTTGTTGAAATTATTTTCTGGGCCTTTGAGCTGGGATTCTTCTCCTTTCTCTATTTCTATTATTCTTAGGTTTGGTCTTTCCAAATAAAGTGCCAGGTTTCTCTGATGTTTTGTGTCAAGAGTTTTTTAGATTTAAATTTTTCTTAAATTTTCTTTGATTGATGTATACATTTCTTCCTTTAGATCTTTATACCTGAGAATCTGTCTTCTATTTTTTGGATTCTGTTGGTGAAGTGTGCTTCTGTAGTTCTTGCTTGAATTTCTAATTTTGCATTTCTAGAATTCCCTCAATTTGTGATTTCCTTATTGCTTCTATTTTTGTTTTTGGACTTTTTGATTGTGGTTTTTCTGGTTGGTTTGTTTGTTTTATTTCTTTAAGGGTTTTAGTCATTGCCTCAAATTGTTTGTGTTTTCCTGGGTTTCTTTAGGATACATATTCATATTTTCTTTAAGTACCTCTATTATGTTCATGTAATTGGTTTTAAGGTCGTGTGTGTGTGTGTGTGTGTGTGTGTGTGTGTGTGTGTGTGTGTATGTATGTATGTATGTATGTGTGCTTCAACTATGTTGGAATATTCAAGGCTTGCTGTGGTAGGACAGCTGGGCTCTGGTAGAGACATATTGCCCTGGTTGTATTGGTTGTGTTTTTACGCTGGTGTCAAGGCATCTGGGTTTTGGGTGATTATAGACTTAGGTGCTGATTTCTGGGTTTGTCTTTGTTGGGTGGGTTCTTTGTTCCTCTCTGAATTTTCAAGTATGATGGCAACGTTGTCTGTTTTACTAGCCCACTTGACTGGTGTTTTCAAAGTGAATGCTTTCTAGTGTTAGAGGTTGGGGGAAGAAGAGGCCAGGGGGAGATGGTCCATTGCAGCACTAAGGGCAACCCTGAGGATTGGCTCTGGAATGGAGACAGTCTACCAAGAGCCTACCTTATCTTCCGGTTTTTGTGTCCTGTGAATGAGAAGGAGGTGTCCACCCAAGTTGAGGTCTGGGACACAGAAACAAGGCAGGAAGCAGAGGCCAGCACTGATGGTCTGTAGGATTCACAGGAGGTGTCAGAAAGGGGAAGGGGGACTGCACCTGTGTTCTGTTGCAGGACTAGGATTGAGTCTGAGTTTTGCTTCAGGATTGCTATATTAAACTACATACTCTTCCAGACTACTGACCCAAGAGTAATGTTTGTATGTTTGTATGTGGTTTGTGATAATGATTTACTGAAATCAGCAGATATAAATTGAAAGCAATCTTATAAAATGAGTCTCCACCAAAAACGTGGAAAGCAATATTTGAATATTGCTTGATAGTGTTTATTTGTTTCTTATCTGGGTCAGTTGGGGGTCAGTTGGAGCCAGTAGCTTAATCCCTTGTTAAACTTTGTTAAAGACTTCTGTAAAGTGGCCCAGTCCTTTCCCTTGCAATTCTTTCTGTGCCATTCAATAAAAGAAAGAGAAGATCTTTCAGTTAAGAACAGACACACAGGGACAGACACGGGCACAAGGACATATTGACAGGACAGAAGGCAAAGATTCAGACTCAAAACAGACAGACAAGAATGGCAAAAAACAAAGGGAGAAGGAAGTAGATAATCCAAATCTGGGCTCACTCTTGGTCAAGTGACACCAAGGAGATTGATAGTGTATCCTCAATGTGATATCAGTGCATTAATGCCAATGCTGGGTTTATTATTAACATGTTCAAACTGACTGCATTTTGGTGTCCAATGTGAGAAATATCTAATGCATTAAATCTATACACTTTGTTGCCCCATAGGTGGGTCCTTAAGTGTGTCAGTGAAGTATTTTGGAGTATCCAGTGAGAAAGGATAGCCTAAACTCATACAAGGAAGATAAAGAAGATTCTTTGTTGGGAGTGTGAATTTTGGATGCTTCAATTACAAAAACTCAAGGAGCACCCAAAATTTACCCTGTCTACATGAAAAGCAGGCGTGGAGGATGAAGTAGAGACTGAGGGAATGGACACCCAATAACCTGCCCAACTTGAGGCCCATCCCATGGCCAAACACCAATCCCTAGTACTATTAATGCTACTCGATTATGCTTGCAGACAGGAGCATGTTGTCCTCTGAGAGAATCCACCCAGCAGGTGACTAAAACAGATGCACAGAGCCACAGCCAAGCAGTGGATGGAGTTTGAGAACTGTTATGGAAGAATAGGAGGAAGGTTTGAGGGCCCCAAAGGGGACAGGAACTCCAGAGGAAGAACAACAGAGTCAACTAACCTGGACCCTTGGGGCTCTCAGAGTCTGAACCACCAACCAAGAAACATACATGGGCTAGACCTAGGCCTCCCCACTCATATATAGCAGATTTGTTAGGTTAACTGGCAGAGTATAGAGTGAAGTCCTATGTCGGGCCTCTGGGAGTGGCGGGGCACAGGAAGTTTGACCATGCTCACCCCACGGCACCGCCAGGTGTGTGTCAGGCTGTGAGAAGCCACAGAAACACCACCCAGGGGTTGGGGTAGTGTGGCCTGTGGTCCTGGGGACCACCAGAATCGGGGCCCACAGCTTGGCTCTAAGCCCTGGGCCAAAGGGGAAAAGGCAGGAAGGAGCTCGGCTGTATCCCACCGGGTACCAGAGTCTGTGGCTTGGCAAAAGCTAGCTGGCTGGTTTGGTTTGGCTGTGGCTGTGGCTGGGAAAGCTGGGAGGCCTTCTTCGGGAGACTAGATGCAGCTCTTTAGACGAAGACCTGTTCCATTGTTTCCCACAGCAGATCCCGATGAAGAGAGAGAGTCCATGGTTTCAGAGTGTTTATTGTCAGGGCAGAGAGTGGCATGAGTGAATACGTACCCAAGACCTCAGGGAGGGGCAATGTTGAAATAGTGGCTGGGAAGGGGAGTGGCTAAGCCTCTAGGTCCCTGGAAATCCCTCACATCATCTGCCTCCCTTGGTCGAGAGGTCCAAAGGAAAAGTGAAATATCAGGTTGGCTGCACAGGTAGGTCTCAGAAGCAGGGGTCCTATGCTCCAAAAGCCCCTGTTGAGTGTTCACTCTTAATTCCTTATTCTCTTTCTTTGTCAAGTCCAATTTGATTCCACTCTATCTTCTGTCCCAAGGAAAGAGCACTGCTGTCCCTGAAGCATGCCGACATGAGCTTGCCACTTTCCCTTCCTGAATGGAGTCTATGCACACACTGACAGCACTGTTTTCCCTTGGATCTTCTTTCCCATTTCTCCAAAACAATTGAGTTCTGGAAAGAAATTGCAAGCTTACACCACTATATCTACCTCATGTCTGCTTATAATGGTTAGAGTAATCAGCTGGGCTGGGTTGTTTCCACTGTTACCTTGAAACAGCCTAGAAGGTAGAGGGAATTCCAATGCCTCTAATTGTTCTGTGGCAAACTCTTCAAGTGATTTTCTTGAATTATGATTGATGTGGCAACATCCGCAGACAGGTGGGCCTGGGTTGTATTTTTTTGTAAAGCCAATGAGCATGTAAGTAAGTCACATTCCTCCATGGGCTCTGCTGTGTTTCCAGCTTGAGCCCCTCCCCCAACTTCCTTCAGTAATGGACTGTTACCTGGAATATAAGACAAGAAGGAAAGAAAGAAAGAAAGAAAGAAAGAAAGAACTTTCTCTTTCCTCCCAAGATGCTTTGCTTTTGGCCAGTGTTTTATCACAGCAACAGAAAGGAAGCAACAGAACAGGAGCATGATGAGATGAAGGTATGGCTGTGTGTGAGAGGGTGGTTCCAAAAGGATTAATCAGATTAATGAGATCTGCCTAGCATCTGAGAGATACCATGCCACCATTGGTGATGAGTCTCCAGTTTGCCCAACCTCATGTAACCTAGTCACCTAGTTCCTCGGCTTACCAATTTAAACTATTTCTCTCAGCCTTTCCTCATTTTTTTGAAAGGATATGTCCTTTGTTATCCTATGTGATGGCTAGTCTTGACTGCTAATTTGATAGGATTTAGAATTAAAATGGAAAACAATATTTCTGTATTAGGTTAATTGAAATGACAGAATCACCCTAAATTAGGTGACACCATTTCATACAGTCCAGGAGTGAATTAAAAGGTGAAGGTGACCAGCTTCCTCCTGCTCCTGGTGCCGCAGCTTCCCCTCTAGGATGGAACACATCCCCTGGGATAAATAAACCAAAATACAGCCTTCTTTCATTAGGTTGCTTTTGTGATGTGTCATGTTGAAATTACATCTGACTAATACATTCACACATATAACCCTGGAAGAGTCACTGCTTTTTGAAAGATACTAATGCGATACTGGTGCTTTGATGTTTGAGTAGTTTGGGCATTGCTTAACTTAGAAGATGAGTTGTGAAGAAATAATGAAGCAGACACATATTTGTTTTGATTACTTAAAATCACATATTTGAGCTCCTCTAAACTTATTGACATATTCTTGAATAGGTTAAAGGTGAAAAAAGCAAGTCATAAAAAATAAAGCATAATATTGTAACAAAACAGGTAATCATGTCTCTCATGTTATAAGAAATAATAGGCTTGCTTTAAAATGAAAATTACTGTGGATCACCAATGATGGCTTAAATTACTAGGATTTTGCAATGAGTTGAGTTATATGGATGGGTAGATAGATAGATAGATAGATAATAGATAGATTGTGGATGATAGGTAGATGATAGATAGATAGATAGATAGATAGATAAATGATAGATTGTAGATAGTAGATAGATAGATGGTAGATAGATGGTAGATAGTAGACAAATGATAGATAGATAGATAGATAGATAGATAGATAGAGACAGACAGACAGACAGACAGATGGTAGAAAGATAGAATAGATTTAAAAATAGAAAGGAACTGTTAGAGAAGAGGCAGGCGGAAAGACGTCTTGTGAAATGAGACAATTCAGAGTCAAGACAAAAGTTCATGATGGAAGGATTGAATGCAACAGATAAATAATTATCGATAGAACCAGAGTTGAACCCAGTGACCAAATCTAGAACACACCTTTAAAGCATCACACTGAAGGAATGAGATCATTGTTTCCAGAACTACGTCATGCATCCTGGCATCTGCCCCACTGTTCAGTTAAAGAGTATTACCACTATTTGGAGCATAGGCTGATGTGACCATAGTTGGGATTAACAGTGTAGGAAAACCTACCCAGAAGATTGCTCCCAGCAAAAAACCCTACTACTAGATCCAAAGCGGTGGCATTACAACTGTGAACTAAAAGAAAGAAAATTGACAGTGAATTAAACATAAGAAATACAGAAGAACTTTCACTTTTAGGAAAAACATGTAGTGGTGTTAAAAGCAAAATCTCCCCAAGACATTAGAAGAAAGACAATCCCTTAGACTTGAGTAAATTCCCAGAGGGTGAAATTTTTACAGAGAGTGAGAGATTTTTTTGACTAATACACTAGAGTTTCTAATAATATGTGAATGGATATTCAAGCAAGTGTCAGTGAGACAAATAAAATGGGGCTGGGAACGTTAGCTCCTTAGCAAGTGTTTGCCCAGTATTCACAAAACACCTTGGGTGCAGCCCAGAACTTCAACACAGACAGTCAGGTTGGTGGATAACAGAAAGATAGATAGATGTATGCACGCATGCATGCACATACATACAAGATAGATGATAGATAGATAGATAGATAGATAGATAGATAGATAGATGAGAGAGAGAGAGATACATGCATGCATGCATGCATACATACATACATGATAGGTAGATACTCCTTTGAACTCAAGCTGCTGAGTAGACCATATTAATAACCCAAGAACTATGCCCATAGTTATCTTCAGGAACTCTCAGAAAAAGCAAATAAATCTCACAGAAAGCAGAACCCAAGAAGCACTAGGTCTCTTGGAGCCTTGGACTCGAATGCTGTCATTTAGAACTTAGGAAATGAACAAATTCAAAATATTGTCAAAAGGAAAACTGAGTCCTAAAATTCATGAGAATTAAAGATTTCTCTTCTTGCTTCTGAAATGACTTAATATGCTTAGTCCTTTACTGCATGCATGTATGACAGCATTACGTTTAAATCAGAGTTTAATTATGCTCCCCAAACACCTTTGTTGTACTAACAGCCCCTAATGAGACTATGAGTTGAATATATTAAATTTAAAACCATTATGTTGAGGATGGAACAAAAAGATCATCAGTTATTATGCAAATGTGGTGATCTTCCAGACAGGAGCTAATTGCAGGACCAGCCTTCATTACAGAACAAGCATTAGGTCATGACTTAATGGCTGCCTCTTCCCATGCCTCAAGGGTTATGGAGCAAACTCTACATCATTCCTGGGCAAAGAGGTAAGGGCAGGAAATCAGGAAGGTTCTCGGGGTACAAATTGTTTCTGGATTGAAATTACCAGGATTTCTGCTGCTTAAAAAAGGAGATCTCAGCCAGGCTGCTTGGCAGCTGCTGGGCCACTTTGCTAACTCAGTGGGTCATTCTGTGATTTTATTTGCACACTTAGGAGAGTCTTGAGACACAGCCTTGTATAGACACCTTAATTTGTTTCTGAAACAAAATGTGGGCTAATTTTTCCAAATAAATTATAGAGAGTAATTCAAGCTTGGATCAATCCTGTTTTCTGTGACTTTGTTGCATGCAGAAGAACATCTAAATCATTAAATACACTGTATCTGAGAAAAAACAAAGAATTTTAAGTCTGTGTGTTCTACCTTCTGTTAAGTTTCATAATCCCTATCGATTTACTTTGCTCAGAAAAACATTTTACTGTACATAGAAGCAAGCTTGGAAGCTTCCTACAAATCGAATACTATGCTTCACTTATGAGCTGCCCCTGGAGGTTTGAGCAATAATAACTTTTCCTCTGACCGCCCTATTTACTGGAAAGGAAATATATGAGTTTATAAACATTTATTCCTATGTGTATCATTGCACACTAATATAAAACTTTAAAAGATGAGATACATCACTTCTCTATAATAAGTAAATATTAGACTCAGTATTCTCATTCCAGTGGCCTGAGGTGGGCACACTCTGGTCTGATCACACATGCACTCAGTCACAAAAGCCTTTGCCATCCTTAGTGAGCAAGCAGCTAAAGCCCTCAGGTAACATGGGTGCTACAGAAACATGGTCTTCTGAGGTAGAAATTCCTATCTCAAGTAACAGTCTATCTTGTTTGTACCTACAACCTTATAGTTTACAAGGTGTATCCCCTAGACCTACATTTATAATGAATGATGATTTAAAAAAATAGCTGAGAGATCAATGGTGAATTAATTTAAAAGAATAAAATCACCTCAAGAAATGACAAAAGAAAACAAGATTAAAACATGGTGCAGGGGAAATGAAATGGAAAGCTAAGCAAACTGTCAAAAGTCTAAAGCAAAAATAATGCAAATTGATAAACACTGGTGAAACAGAGAAAAAACAAAATAAAACACTATGAAGTCATAAGCAAGGCCAGGAATGATACTATTTCTAGGAGGAAAAATAGTAAAGCTTACAATTTTAATGCACAAACAAAAATTAAATTTTTGAATTTTATTTAAAGTAAAAATATAAAATAGTTTTTTGGTTAGAACACAAATCTGTACCTTTAAGATTTATGATCCAGATTCCACAGCCTGAAGAGATCCAGCCACACATCCTTTTAGCTCGCCCTAAACAGAGTTATGAAGCTATCTGTGCGTGGCCCAACAGCAGTCCCTGATTTACTGTCCTAATCAGTACCTAGATCCTCCACACTCTGTATGTTGAGCTGAGTCACGTGATGTGAAACTTCCCATCACTCCTGAACAGTTAGACAAAATCAGGACTTTTCCTTTGCTCTGGGCATTGGTCAGGAACTCAGAGGAAATAGTTCTGAAGGCTATTCTTGGAAGAGGTTCCTCTGACCTACACCGCGTACTATACATCTTCCTCTCATGGCGGTCCCCCCTCCTTTTCCCTCTCCCCTTCCCCCCATCCTTTTTCTTAATGAAGCCCCTCTACAGGCTTTAAAAAGAAGCCTCATTAAATGGACTCACATGTCCACTTCCTTTCAGAATGTACCACGGTTGCTGTTCTCTTCTATGACATAATAGTTTTAAATTGCTTTACAAATGCATTTACAGGTAATTAAATTAAAATCTCATGGGCTCTTGCCTTTCACAAGTCTTATTCTTACCCGCTGCAGTTCACTCTGGTCTTCTCCAGCAGCTACCATGATAGTTTACACATACAGTCCCCGCACTGAAGATGATAGATAGGAGATTGAAGTTCATAGTCAGCCTGAACTCCAAAGTCACATTGCACACCTCCCTGGAATGTATAATGAGATCCTGTCTCAAAACAAAGCAATAGCTTTTTTTTTTCCCACAATCTTCCCCTACATTAGATTTTTAATGTTGTTGTTGTTGTTTTCATTGACTTACGTTATTTATTTATTCACTTTACATGACAATACCATCCCCCTCTCATCCTAGTCCCTCCTTCACACAGACCCTCCCCCATTTCCCTTTCCCCTTCTCCTCTAAGAAGGAGACTCCCCTGCCTCATAATCACACACATATGCATGCATGCGCACACACACACACACACACACACACACACACACACACACACACACACACCACATCAAGTCTCTGCAGGACTAGGCTCATCCTTTCCTACTGATGCTAGACAAGGCAGCCCAATTAGGAGAACAGGATTCACAGGCAGGCAACAGATTCAGGGGCAGCACCCACTCCATTAGACCCACATGTAGAGCAAAATGCACATCTGCTATATATATGCAGAAAGCCTAGGTCCAGTTCATGCTTGCTTTTTGCTTGGTGGTTCAGTCTCTGGGAGCCCACTAGGGTCCAGGTGAGGTAACTCTGTTGGCCTTCCTGTGGAGTCTCTGATCTCTTCCAGTCCCTCAATCCTTCCCTCAAGTCTTCCACAAGACTCCCTGAGCTCCATCTAATGTTTGGCTGTGCGTCTCTGCATCTCTTTCCACTGACTGCTGGGTGGAGCCTCTCAGAAGACAATTATGCTAGGCTCCTGTCTGCAAGCATAACAGTATCATTAACAGTGTCAGGGATTGGCTCTTGCCCATGGGATGGGTCTCAGTTTGAGCCATTCACTGATTGGTCATTCCCTCTGTCTCTACTCCATTTTTAACCTTGCACATCTTGTAGGCAGGACACATTTTATGTTGAAAATTTTGTGGGTAAGTTGCTGTCCTTATCCCTCCACTGGGAGTCCTGCCTGGCTACAGGAAGTGGCCACTTCAGGATCTATATCCCCCACTGCTAGGAGTCACCGCTAGAGTTGTCCCCATAAACACTCTGGGTCCTCCCCAACCTACCCCCATCCCAGGTCTCTGGCACACCTAGAGATGCCCCACCACCACTGGTTTCTGTTCTCTCTCCCCTGCTCTCTTTATACCTGATCCTCCCTCCTCTGCCTTACTCCTCTCCCCGTCCCCTCTCCCACTAAGTTCCCCCCCTCCATCCACCTCTGATATCTATTTCATTTCCCCTTCTGAGGAAGATTCAGCCATCGTCCCTTGGGATCTCCTTGAACAACAATAAATTCTATGCTTTAGCTTCGTTCCCTTGCAGTTTTATAATAAATGCTGACTACGCAAAATGAAGGCCACCAATTATTAGATGTCAAAAGTCTGTACCTTCATGACTTGTTTGCTCTTTAGAATACTACAGAAAGAAGATAGATCTCATGAAGACAAAATATTTTTATAGATTCTTCATGGTAATGCAAATATTACAAGGGTAGGAACTGTTAGCCTTTTATCTCCAAAGACCCTTGCTGGTACTCCCCAGAGACCATCCGGACTTGGCTAATGCCCTTATTTTAAAGAATAAAATAAGCTTATTTTGATAAGGATATACTTTATTTCAGGCATCAGCTTCCTAAAACTAAATGTAACACTGCCAAGCCTCTTCTTTCCAATCCCTTCTCATTCTTTGAGTAGAGTACATTGCAGCTGGTGTTTTTATTATTTCCCAGGAAGCATATATAAAGAGAAAATGATAGATAATACAATAATGATCGGTGACTTGAGAGGTGGTGTGTAACTGTGTGATTGTTGGACCCCACAGTAACCCAAGCAGTGAAAATTAAGTCTTCTGATTCATTGGTCCTGATGTCTCTGAAGAATATATTATTTGGAAGTCAGAACAGGGAGGATAGGAAACAATTCCCATTTGTTTGCTGCTGCTACTTGTAAATTTAGATAACTTTGCTTTGGTGGTTTTTAAGAGTGACAGCTTAAAGGTTTTATAATTTGTACATTTTGCTAAATTATTGTGTAGTCTATGAATAGTGATACATGGTTGTATTTGCAGCACTTGAGACTCTTGTAGGAAGTAGGAAGAGCCCAAGTTTGAGAGCATGCTGGGCTACATAGTGAAACTCTGTCTCAAAACTTATGAGGCAGTCACATTTACACATACTTACCTTGAAAGTAAATTTGCTAGACTTTTCATTTCATGAAAGACTTTCAGTATGGAGATGGGGAGTCACAGAATTAAGAGTAGAACAAAATTCACTCAGCCAAAGATATGGGTTGGATGAAGTAAGATGTGAGGTATATGAAAAAACGGTAAGTAGGCAATCAAGTTGGAACAGGAGATCAAAAGCCAGACCAGCAGTCAGGGATGAAGCATTCAGTTGCCACAGACTAAGATGACTAGGTAAGTCTGTGAAACAAGAAAACAGGAAGGAGGTAGAACCTGACTGAGAATCATTGAGACAGGTTTCAGAGACTGAAGTAGACACTGGATATGCATTAAGCTTCTTGAACGTTTATGTTTTCACAAGCTTCCATGGCACTTTTCATCTATATGGGTCTCGTTGAGCAACGTTGTGAGTGGTGCTCTTCCTTTGTACAGATATTGTTGAAGGATGTTGTGAATGGACGTTTCCTCTCATTTCTTACCCCTCACATGCATTTGCAGGCATAACTTCTTACATAACCTCTCACACACTTGGAGTGAGGTACAAAACCAACTTCTATGAATTTTCATGAACACTCAGGATTTTCTAACAAAGATGTATTTTCCACGGGCAATTAGACACCTTTGGGAATGGCAGTTCTGCAAGGTTCTCAGCATGAAATTCACATCTATTAATGTTTTTGAAAGTCAACAACTAAAATGAATTTCTTACTCTCCACAACAAAGCTCTTCTAAATGGCTGCTATATGCCAGCAGTGTCATTGTGCTCATGACATTGGCAGTCAGCTTAAGAGTTGATAAGGGAATCCTAGCAATAAAGATGTAGCTAATGCATAAACTCAAAGAGAATGAAACTACCATATTACTTGACAAATAGCAGGCCCAGAGAAATAATTCCTTGTTCAACTCTAAGACATCGAATACAAATGGCAAAAGAGACACCTTTAAAATAAAAGCTCCATTGTGACATACAAAAATAACGTTGCTACTGCCCTACAAAATAAATAGAAACACTTATCTTCTTTCTGAGTTTTTTTTTTTTTAATCTTTTTTTTTGAAAGCTGTGACTTAAGTTTATTTTTGTTTCTTCATATAAGCAAGGAAGGAATAAATAATGTCCTTGGTTGTGATAGCTCCATGGTGTTGATGTAGCAGACACTTGTTGTATGACAGTTATGCCGCATCCTTGAGCTTACTCTTACATTGACACACACAGTTACATGTAACCCCAGAGCTACATTAGGATAACTGCATGTGTGTTTACATTGAAATGATATTATTACACATTTAGTATTATTCACATTTAGTAAATAGTGGGTAACCAAGTGGTAAGAAAGAAGATAGGAATGAATGTAAAGCAAATTTCTGAACAAGTAGTTGCATTAAAATATAGTAGGAATCCAGTTGAAAAATATACCAGGGGACATTTCAAACAAGGAGTAGAATACAGAAATAAGAAGAGGCAGAGTGAATGCAAATAACTGTTCTTAAGATAGGTAACTCTCTAGACAAGGAAACTTGGAATGAAATGTAAGAGATCATGGACTCAGTGCAGTAAAAGGTAGACCAAGAGGAAAGCTGAGGCAACAGGGGAAAAAAACGACAGAGACATATTCAAGAACTATAGTAAAATATAGAAAAGTTAAAATGTTCATTATATGTTGTAAATGGCAGAGTTAAAACACAAAAAATGTTAGTAACAAACCAGAGAAGTTTTCAAACGAGCAATAGAGATGGTACAAAAGGAAAGGCAACCTATGGAAACAAACAAAACAGCAGCAACCAATGGAGATTCACTAAAAAGGGAGAACAGTAGTGCCCGGAGCAGAGATAGGATAAACACATAGACAGTACTAGACAGCTAAACTATATATAAACAGGCAGGCCGTTAAACTCTAACATGATGGAATGATGGTCCATACAGGCCTAAGGTCACAAAGATCTGCCTCATCTCAGTGACCCAAAATGATATCCACAGTCTTCAGACACTGGGCAGCAAAATGATATGCTGCTTATCTCAGACCCACACAAGATAATAGGACCAAATTGCTTAAAATTCTACTATTCATGTGAAAGCATCAGAAACAAAATTACTTCAGAGTTCTGAGAGAAAAGTTAAAGTAAGAACCAGAATCTGGATTTACAAAAAGAGGATGTTGGACAGTTTCAAACCAGTTAACACTGGTTGTCGACTGATGACTGCTTGGGAAGAGAGAGTTGGCTTTCCCTAGGGGTGTGATCCCTGGTAGGTCAACCAGCATCCAGCAGATAGCCGCACACTATCCACACATGGGCAGTACAGATTGGACTCAGTGGGTTCTAAGAAAAGCATAAAAGAGAACTTGAAGTTGGGGTGGGAATTAGGGAGTGGGAGTGGATCTGGGAGGAATTATGGGGAGGAATGTGGTTAAACATAATCAAAATACCTTGTATGCATGTATGATTATCTCAAAGAACTAATAACTTATTATATTAAAATAGAAAAATATTAAAACCACAAAATGGTGCATTAGAAGTTGAGGTTAAATAGTGAGCTAGAACAAAATGCAGCAACAGAAATAGGATTATACTGTCTTCTTTCTCTTCCTAGAAGCAGAACAGCAGATTCCACGTGAGGACTCAGTCTCTGAGTGCTCCATCTAAGAGTGCAAGAGGTGGGTGGGTAAGCACATCTGTAGTCTAGGCCAAGGCCACTGGGAAACAGAGAGTGGGCAAAGTCAACAGTTTCCTTATAGAAAGTTGATGAGATCATAAAGTTTGCTTTGCTCACATTCAAATGAACAAAATTTAGTGAAATGGTCTCACATACAGTGGTGGTTTGGATAAGAAAGGCTCCAATAAACTCATATAACTGAACGCTTAGTCATCAAGGAGTGGCATTATACAGCGTTAGAAGGTGTGGCCTTGTTGGAGGAAGTATGTCATTTGGGGTGGGCTTTGAGATTTCAGAAACTCAAGCCAGGTCAAAACTCTCTCTTCTTCCTGCTGTCTGTGGATCCTGATGTAGAACTCTCAGCTCCTCCAGCACCATGTCTTCCTGCAACACTGCCATGCTTCCCAACATGCTGATAATAGACTAACCCTCTGAAACTGTAGGCAAGCTCCAATTAAATGCTTTCCTTTATAAGAGTTGTCATGGTCATGGTCTCTTCACAGCAAATATGAGTGGATGTGTGACCAATTAAAATTTATGCTCCATGTTGTCTACATGGATAAAAGGCCTATTTCAAAGGAAAGAAAAGTAGAATGTCTGACATTGGTGTGGGCTCATTGACATATATAATTACAAAATTAAAAGAAAAATCAGGAGCTGGGGGATGTATTCAGATCCACCAACCAAAGAATACACATGGAGGGACCCATGGTGCTGGCCACATACGCGGCAGAAGAGGGTCTTGTTAGCCATCAGGGGGAGGAGAGGCCCTTGGGCATGAAGAGTGTTAGATGCCCCAGTAGAGGAGAATGCCAAGGAAGGAAGATGAGAGTGGGTGGGTGGGTGGGAGAATACCACCATAGTGGCAGGAGGAGGAGGGAGGAAATGGGGAGGTTCCAAAAAGGAGATCTGGAAAGGGGGGAACATTTGAGATGTAAATAAAGTATGAAAAATAAAAAATTTAAAAAAAAAAAAAGAGGACAAGTTTTTGCTACACAGTAATGAGGGCCTGAGTTAAATCCCAGCACCCACCAAAAAAGTCAGGCATGACTATGTGTGCTTCTGTAACCCCAGCAAGAGGGAAGGGGAACAAAGTGAAGAGGGGTCACTGAGGATTGCCAGCCTCCAGTTTAATTCCAGGTTCGTTGAGAGATTCCCTCTCAAGGAAATAAAGAGGAGCATGAGAAGGCAGAGCACTCAATATCAACTGTGTGCCCAATAGACTGGTGTGTGCATGTGTGCCCTTGTACATACATGTGTGTATGTACCACACAAATTCACACTTCCAAAAAAAGCTAAGTTCAAAGCTGACACTTGAAAGAAAAACATAAATTTGAAATCTATAACCAAATAAAAATAACAATCCCAGTGTATAACCCTAAACTATGTTAAGGGATCAATATAAAGTGAGCATAAGACAATATGCTAAACCATTTTAGGTAGCATTTGAAAATCTTTAATCTAGTTAGATGCAATTTATTTTCAAACACTTTTTAACTGAATTACAACTGTTGAAGTTAAAACAACCATGCCACCTTGAATACTCCCAATATTGTCCAAAGTTACTTTTAGCTTAAATCAATAAGGAGAAAGGGGAATCAAAGACAGGGAGGTGGCATAATTCCAGTAACAAATGTTTCAAATAAAAAGGAAAGATGATAGAAATAAAAACCATACACAGAATTTAGACAAAATAATTGAATTCACCTAAAATTAAAAGTATTCAACTTCAAACTAACTCAGTATAAAGACATCAAAATGCTAGGAATCAAATAGACTAGGAGATCAAAGCAAAGCAAATGGTAGAATAATTTCACATGTACAAGAAAGCCATTTGTAGTGATGACTGATTTATTTAACAAATGAAAATAAAATAGTCATGAACCTCTCTCCCAGAAGGCAAAGCTAAGAGAAAAATTAGTTTGTTAATGAGAATTTGAAACAACTTTATATTATAGAACAAAACCCCATAAAGATGTGACTAATACAGCTAATAAGATTGTTTATCATATGAAGTAAACTTCATTCCACAGATACTATTTACAAAAATAATTATCATGCTATAGTTTCATGGTGGCAACTCCAATAAATGCTAAAAAAAATATTAAAAAGACACAATGTGTTGTACATTAACCGACTGCAAACTAAAACAGAAAATAACTGGAAAAAAAAGAAAAATCAAAAAGCACCCAAGTCTCTTGGAAATTAAAGGGAAAAGGGCTTTACTAAATAACTGTAGCATAAACAGAAAAGAAATTAAAGTCATTATTTTTAATTAAACACTGGTTATTAAATAAAAATGGAAGCAAATGAACTCACAACTCAAATCAAAATAGTTAGCAGAAAATCCTAGGAGAAGTCAATGACTGAAAACATTCTCTTGACGCAGGCATTTCCTCAGCAAATGTTTTGGCTAAGGCCTATTAAGCTAAGAGCACTGAAATATAGAGAAGTTACATTTTAGCAAGCATATAAATGTGAATAAGTAAGCATATTAGCAATAATTTCACAGCGGTGTTTAAGGCAGAGATCAACCTCCTGAAAGAAAAATGGAATGCCATGGGGGATTCATGACTGGGGTAGGAAGCCATTGTCCTTTTAGGTTAGAATATAGTTACAGGTTTATACAAACAGGTGATATCTGAAAAGAAATTTAAAGTGAAAAAAAGATGAAGACAAGCAAATGTCTGGAAGAAAATACTAACAGAAACACACACACATTGGTAAATAATACAAACTGAGAGATAAACCTTTAAAAAATGGTAAACACGTCTGTGAGTATTACCAACAAGTAAAGGAAGGAGGAACTGGGAGAAAGAAGAGAGAGGGAAAACTGTAAAGACAGGAGATTTTTAATGAATTTCTTAAATCTTTAACTATGTGTATGGGAGGCATATATGTGAACATGAGTGCACATGAGGACAGGTGCCTGTGGGGGGATCCCCTATAGCTGAAGCTACAGGAAGTCGTAAACTACCTGGTGTAGGTGCTGGAAACAGAACTCTCAGGTCATTTGGAAGAACGAGCGCTCTTAAAACCGGGGCCATGTCTGCAGCTCCCATATTTTGAACATGCCTGTGATAAAACCAAGCTCTGATTTTTGATCTGCTCACAGTGAAAACTGATAATAAATATGGGTGTTTTGTCTGCATGTAGCACTGCACACAAAAGAGCATGGGACCCCATGGGACTACAATTTTATAGTTGTAAGATGTCATATATTGCTGGGAAGTGAACTCAGGAACTCTGTAAGAGCAACCAGTGTCCCAGACCACTAAGCAATCCTTCCATCCTATTGTGGGGCAGTGATCTGTGACAGGCAGTCTGGCCCCCAGTCGAGCACAAGTGTAAACTCTGGGCAACCCAGCAGAACAATCGGCAAGGGACCGGAAAACACTATGCCAACACTCCTGGGAGGCTTTTGACTCCAGTCACAGTCATGTACCACCCCCACTTCAGGTAGAGGTGTGGCCACGCCCCAGGTAGAGGTGTGGCCATACATCCCCAAGCCATCCCCATGTTGATGAGGCTTAGCCACACCCCTTCCCAGTTACTATATCTGCCTTGCCTCTTCCAGAGGGGCGGGGGTACAATTCCATCCCCACCACTCCCCACAATGAAAATAAACATCTTAGAATTATGGACTGTCTCTTCATCTGGACCCGCCCTGGGAAGCAAGGGATCTGGCCCTCGATTAAGGAGCAGCATCTAATCTCTTGCCAAGGGCTTCGCAGTGCTCCCAGACGGTACCCATTCACCCAAGCCTAAGCAGCTAGCCCGGTGCCCCAAGGTGCTGCCCAGCTGCGTTCTGTGCCCCGTCTGTTCCCAGGTCCTGCTGCATCTGGCAGCATCCTCAATGTCCAACCATGTGAACTCCAGAGCCGACTATGGCATTCCCCTGGATGGCTCCCTCTTCTACCCACCACAGAGGCCTCTCACACAGCCTGGCCAGCCCGTCAGACTGTAGAAGAGCATGCAGCCACTTCCCGCGTGTCTCCTGTCCCACCCAGAGCCACAGTGCCTGGGATGGACACATGGGGCTTCTTTCCACTGTGCCAGGTTTGTTCCAACAGCCTATCACAGAACTTCATTGTTTAGATATATGTGTTATGTATTTACATGTTCATACATATACATATGCATAAATGTACACATACTAAACCATCCAGAAGCTCTTTTCCCTTGAAAATAAGTAAAACACTACAGATAACACCAAAGGGTAAAATCTGTCTTATTAGCTGCTCAGAGACATACACCTGCAATTCTATTAGAGGGAAGTTGACAAAGAAAGAACAGGATAGCCTAGACTATATTAAGACGCATTAATTTTTAATTATGTAAACATTTATCTTTCTACATAATTTAAAGTCGCTGTATGCAATAAAAATGGTTCTCTTTGACACATTAGGAAACCATTGATGAGTTATCACTTAGATATCCAAGAGTTAAAATTCTTCAAGAGTTTTGAAATACTGTTTGATATCATCTAAGGACTAAATCTCAGAAACACTTTCTCTATTGGATGACAGGAAAAAAGTATCATGCTTCATGTTTCATCTCGCTTTGCAATGATAGAGAGATATGTAGAAATGGTCTGATGAAACCCAACTGGAGTAGCACAAAGTATTTAAAGGTATGTATCATAGGTAAATAAGGCTATCTCAAAGACACAGATGCAACTGGGCCTTAGGAAAACAGGAGTTCAAATAACTTTACGTGTCCCATCAAGTCTTATTAGAATAAATCAATAAAAATTAGTATAAGGCTCATCAATCAGCCTTACACCCCTGAAGCCAGGAAATTTCTGCATTTATAATCCACAAGGAAAAAAAATGGTCAACAAATGTTCCAGAGTTCTAATTCTGAAAGACAAGTCTGAAGAAGATTGAACGTAGTAGTGTCATTTCAAACCCCTGGTCCTTTTGTTCTGACACAGCTGTTCTGTTCTTATTATACACATGCCCATGGAGTTAGCGGGGCCTAGGAGGCTCCAGGATCAACATGTGGAAAACAACAAGCCGAGAGTTTCTACCACAGGGTAAACAGCTAATACATAATTGTGAATGGTCTAGTTATGGAAATGTATTGATTTGACAACTTCTTTAGATTATTATTATTTAAGTAAATGTGTTTGTGCTGGAAAAGGGAAGGTAATAGATCCTACAGCAAACATACAGCCTAACCATGTTTCCTGTTTGCCAGTGTGCATTGTAAGATGATTATTCCAGAAACAAGAAACCAAGCTAGCAGATATATGCAAATTAGGACAATCATATAGCACAGTGAACAGAAAAAAGATGTGACTGTTGCTGTGAGAGGAAAAAAAAAACATTGAAAAAAGTCAACCCACACAAAACAGCAATGGAGAAAAGAAAACGAGATCCTTGGATATTCTTGACTTACACACACACACACACACACACACACACACATACAAACCCATAATGAGGCATCGTGTTTCTAACACCGTCTCTGTTCCCATTTGGAGAATTGGGTGCACATCTGACCAGAACACAAAGTGGCCAAAACCTAGTATAGGGAATATGCTTTCCACCCTGGCACAAAAGCACTGCAAACACTCTCAAAAGGTTCAATAAAGGGAATTCAGCATCGCTAACTAATGTCACATAATTTCAGTCAATAACTTCAGCACACAGACGATGGGCTTTCTTAGGTAACTTTCAGTCCCATGTCTGATGCTACTTTGTGTTCTTCACTGTCCACTTCCCTCTCATGTTCTCCCCAATCTTTTTTGATATAACATTTTTGATCTTTGAGAATTTCATACGGTATATTCTGATCATGTCCACTCCCCACAATTTCCTCATCCTGGAGATACCCACCACCACCTCACTCCCTCTTTCTTTCCTTTTTCTAGTAACCCATGGAGTCCAATTTATGTTACCCACACACTCACAGGTGTGGACTATCAACTATGGTCAACCTCTGAGTGACTACACCCATAGCTTAGACTGATTCTCTCTTCCTCAGAAGCTACCCGTTACCAAAGATCCTCAGTTATGGATCAGGGATCGTATGCTATTCCCTGCTCTCTGCTTCAGTGTTGACTTGCTTGATCTTGTACAGGCAACCTGACCGGCTGGGGGTTCATAAGTGCAGTGGTCCTGCCATTACAGAAAACAGTTTAACCTAGTGCACACACACACACACACACACACACACACACACACACTTCTCTTGCCTTTCATCCCCACTAACTTCTCCTTTGCTGTGTCTATTCGATATTCTAAATGTCCCATGCCTTTGGAAATTCAAAATTTATTCTTTAGATTTAAAAAAAAAAAAAACTTTCTACTCTAACCTTACTGAATGGTTTTTTTCTGTCATGTAGTTTTGTTGTTGTTGTTGTTGCTGCTGCTGCTGCTGCTGCTGCTGCTGCTGCTGCTGCTGCTGCTGAGGTTGATTTTAAAATCTCTTTTACTACCATACAAGGTTCGATCTCTTGATCATATCTCAGATTTCTCAAGCATTGTGGTCATGATCACTTTTTTCCTTTACTGCTATAGTACAGTGTTAATGTCAACCAATCTCCCATCCATGATGTTCAGCATCCTACTTCTTTTTGTCTACCTATGACTCATCAGCCTGTCTTTTTTACTTGGTGGGTGAACTCTTTCAAGCCATGTCTATTGTTTTGTTTTGTTTCACAATCTTAAATTTCTTGAAATTTTTTCTACATATTTTTTAATTTTTTCTAATTTATTGAAAATAGTTCTTTTTTATTTATATTCCTCCAGCTGTGCCTCCCTATTGGTCCTCTCTGCCACATTTCTTCATCCTATTCCACCTCTTCCTCCTTCTTCTTGCCTCTGAGGTGCTCCCCCGCCACCAGGCATCCTCCTTCCCTAGAACCTCAAATCTCTCTCTAGGATAAAGTAAATCTTCTCCTACTGAGGCAAGACCAGGCAGACCTCTGCTATATTTGTGCCAGGGGTTTCAGACCAGACCCTGTATGCTGCCTAGTAGGTGGTTCAGTCTCTGGTAGTTCCCAAGGGTGTCAGTTGGTTGAGACTGCTGGTCTTCCTATGGGATCATCCTCCCCTTCAGCTTCTTCAATCCTTCCCCTAATTCAGCCATGATGGTCCCCAACTTCCATCCAATGGTTGGGTGTAAGTATCTGCATCTGTCTCAGTCAGCTGCTGGTAGGGCCTCTCAGAGGACAGCCATGCCAGGCTCCCATCTGTAAGTACATCATAGAAACAGTAATAGAGTCAGGCCTTCGTGCCCCTCAAGAGATGGATGTCGAGTTGGGCTGGTCACTGGACCACCATTCCTTCAGTCTCTTCTCCATTTTTGTCCATGCAGTTCTTTTAGACAGAAACAATTCTGCATCAAAAATTTTGACTGTGGGTTGGTAGCAGCCCCTCTACTTGAAAACCTGTTTATCTATAGGAGGTGGACTCTTTGAGTTCTCTCATGCCACTATTGAGCATTTTGGCTAAGGTCACTCCCATTGAGTCCTAAGACTCTCACCTCCCAGGTCTATGGGATTTTCTAGAGGGTCCATCCCTAGAAGTTACATATTTTCATTCATTCTTCTGGCCATCTGGGTTTATCTCCTGTTCCCCCATACCTGATCCTGCCCCCTTTTTCTTCTTCCTCCTGTCTCCCACCCAGATCGCTCCCTCCCTCTGCCTCTCATGATTATTTTGTTCCCCCTTCTAAGTGGGATTGAAGCACCCTCACTTGGGCCTTCCTTCTTGTTAAATTTCCTATAGTCTATGGGTTATATCCTAGGTATTCTGTGCTTTCTAGCTAATATACATTTATCAGTGAGTACATACAATGCATGTCCTTTTAGGTCTGGGATACATCACTCAGGATAGTTCCATCCATTTGCCTGCAAAACTCATGATGTCCTCATTTTTAATAGCTGGATAGTATTCTATTGTGTAAACAAACCACATTTTCTGTCTCCATTCTTCAGTTGAGGACATCTAGGTTGCTTCCAGCTTTTGGCTATTACAAATAAGGCCACTATGAACATAGTAAAACACGTGCCTCTGTGGCATGGTGGGGCATCTTTTGGGTATATGCTTAAGAGTGGTATAGCAGGGTCTTCAGGTAGAACTATTCCCAATTTTCTGAAGAACCACCAGATTGATTTCCAGAGTGGTTGTACCAGCTTGCAATCCCACTAGCAATGTAGGAATGTTCCCCTCTCTCCACATCTTTGCCAGCATGTGCTGTTACCTGAGTTTTTGTTCTTAGTCATTCTGATGGGTGGAATCTCAGGGTCATTATGATTTACATTTTCCTGATAACTAAGAGCTCTGAACATTTTTAAGTGCTTCTCAGTCCTTCAAAATTCTTCTGTTGTGAATTCTGTTTAGCTCTGTACCCCATTTGTAAATGGATTATTTGGTTTGTTACAAGTTAACTTCTTGAGTTCTTTATATATTTTGGATATTAGCCCTCTGTTGGATGTAGGGTTAGTGAAGATATTTTCCCAATATATAGGTTGCTGATTTGTCCTATTGCATGTGTCTTTTGCCTTACAAAAGCTTTTCAATTTTATGAGGTTCCATTTATTGGGTCCCATTTGTTGATCTTAGAGACTGAGCCATTGGTGTTCTGTTCAGGAAATTTCCCCCTGTATCAATGAGTTCAAAGCTATTTCTCACTTTCTCTTCTATTAGATTCAGTGTATCTGGTTTTATGTTGAGGTCCTTAATCCACTTGGACTTGAGCTTTGTGTAAGGTGATAAATATGGATCTATTTTCATTCTTCTACACACAGACTGCCAGTTAGACCAACACCATTTATTGAAGATGCTTTCTTTTTTCCACTGTATGTTTTTGGCTTATCAAAGATCAAGTGTCAATAGGTATGTGGGTTTATTTCTGGGTCTTCAATTCTATTCCATTGATCAACCTGTCTGTCTCTGTACTAATGCTATGTAGTCTTTATCACTATTGCTTTGTAGTACAGCTTGAGGTGAGGGATGGTGATTCCCCCAGAAGATCTTTTATTGTTGAGAATTGTTTTGGCTATCCTGGATTTTTTTGTTTTTCCATATGACATTAAGAACTGTTCTTCCATGTCTGTGAAGAATTGTATTGGGATTTTGATGAGGATTGCATTGACTCTGTAGATTGCTTTTGGTAAGATGACCATTTTTTACTATGTTAATCCTATCAATCCATGAGCATGGGAGATCTTTCCACCTTCTGAGGTTCTCTTTGATTTCTTTTTTCAAGGATTTGAAGTTCTAGACATACATCTCTTTCACTTGCTTGGTAAGAATTACAGCAAGATATTTTATATTTGTGGCTATTGTGAAGATGCAGTTTCCTATTTTTTTTCTCAACCTGTTTATCGTTTATATAAAGAAAGGCAAGTGATTTACTGGAGTTAATTTTATATCCTGCTGCTTTGATGAAGTGGTTTATAAGCTATAGAATTTCTCTGGTGGAATTTTGTGTTTTGAGCTTTAGTAAAGAGTATTTTTGAATTTTTGTTGTTTGTTTATGTGTGTCTATGATCCTCTTCTTTTGAGTTTGTTGTGAAATGTTTAATTTCTTGTATTTTCCCTGCTGTAATTACCTTCCTTGTATTAGAGGTTTCCTGCCAGTATCCTCTGTAGGGCTGGATTATTAGAAAGATGGTGTTTAAATTTGGTTTTGTCCAGTTTCCACCTGGGTACAGTATAACACGGCTCCATATCCAAATAGTACGAGGAGAGCTGGTCTCCCAGAAGTGCCAACATACCTTTGAGCACAGGCAAGACCACCATGACTGTTCAAATTCCTGGCCCAAAAGGAACCTTTGCAGAGCCATCAGGACACAGGAACCAGGGAACAGCTGGAGACAGGATCATTCTAGTTTCTGTCTACACCCCAAGAAGACCCTGTACCACAGCTCTCCAAACCCAAATTCCTCTCAGAAAAAGTTAGTCTCCAAGGAGAATTGTCACAGAGGCTTGCAGGAGGGACAAGCAACAGTCAGAGAAAGTAAAACCAGCTAACACCAATGATAACCAGATGGTGAAAGGCAAGACCAAGAACATAAGCAACAGAACCCAAGGATACCTGGCATCATCACAACCCAGTTCTTCTACCACAGTGAGCCCTGGATACCCCAACACACCAGAAAAGCAAGACTCAGACTTAAAATAACATCTCATGATGATGATGATGATGATAGAAGACATTAAAAGGGAAATAAATAACTCCCTCAAAGAAATACAAGAGAACACAGTTAAACAACTAGAAGCCCTTAAAGAGGAAACACAAAAATCCCTTAAAGAATTACAGGAAAACACAATCAAACAGGCAAAGGAAATGAACAAAACCATCCAGGATCTAAAAATGGAAATAGAAACAATAAAGAAATCACAAAGGGAGAAAACCCTGGAGATAGAAAACATAGGAAAGAGATCAGGAGTCATAGATGCAAGCATCACCAACAGACTACAAGAGATGGAAGAGAGAATCTCAGGTGTGGGGAAAAAAATAAAAAAATTGACACAACAGTCAAAGAAAATGCAAAATACAAAAAGCTCCTAAACCAAAACATCCAGGAAACCCAGGACACAATAAGAAGACCAAACCTAAGGATAATAGGTATAGAAGAGAGTGAAGATTCCCAACTTAAAGGGCCAGGAATATCTTCAACAAAATTATAGAAGAAAACTTCCCTAACCTAAAGAAAGAGATGAACATAAACATTCAAGAACCCTACAGAACTCCAAATAGATTGGACCAGAAAAGAAATTCATCTCATTACATAATAGTCAAATCACCAAATGCACAAAACAAAGAAAGAATATTAAAAGCAGTAAGGGGAAAAGTCAAGTAACATATAAAGGCAAACTTATCAGAATTACACCAGACTTCCAACCAGAGACTATGAAAACTAGATGATCCTGAGCAGATCTCAAATAGACCCTAAGACAACACAAATGCCAGCCCAAGCTGCTATACCCAGCAAAAACTCTAAATTACCATAGATGGGGAAACCAAGATATTCCATGACAAAACCAAATTTACACTATATGTTTCCACAAACCCAGCCCTACAAAGGATAATAGATGGAAAATGCCAACACAAGGAGGGAAACTACACCCTAGAAAAAGCAAGAAAGCAATCTTTCAATAAACTAAAAAAAAAGATAGCCATACAAACATAAAAATAACATCCAAAATAACAGGAAGCAAAAATCACTGTTTCTTAATATCTCTTAAGATCAATGGACTCAATTTTCCAACAAAAAGACATAGATTAACAGACTGGATACACAAACAGAACCCAGCATTTTGCTGCATACAATAAATGCACCTCAGAGATAAAGACAACACTACCTCAGAGTAAAGGGCTGGAAAACAATTTGCCAGGCAAATAGTCCCAAGAAACAGGCTGGAGTAGCCATTGTAATATCGGATAATATCAACTTTCAACCAAAAGTCATCCAAAAAAAGATAAGGAAAGTCACTTCATACTCATCAAAGGAAAAATCTACCAAGAAGAACTCTCAATTCTGAACATCTATGCTCCAAATGCAAGGGCATCCACATTCATAAAAGAAACTTTCCTAAAGCTCAAAGCACACATTGCACCTCACACAATAATAGTGGGAGACTTCAACACTCTACTCTCATCAATGGACAGGTCATGGAAGCACAAACTAAACAGAGACACAGTGAAACTGACAAAAGTTATGGACCAAATGGATTTAACAGATATCTGTAGAACATTTCATCTTAAATCAAAGGGATATACCTTCTTCTCAGCATCTAATGGTACCTTCTCCAAAACTGACCATATAATCGGTCACTAAACAAATGTCAACAGATATAAAAAGATTGAAATAATCCCATGCCTCCTATCAGATCTCTATGGATTAATGTTGATCTTCAATAGCAACAAAAACAACAGAAAGCCAACATACACATGGAAGCTGAACAACACTCTACTCAAAGAAGAAATAAAGAAAGAAATTAAAGACTTTATAGAATTTAACAAAAATGAAGATACAATATACCCAAACTTATGGGGCACAATGAAAGCAGTGCTGAGAGGAAAACTCATAGCTCTGAGTGCCTCCAAAAAGAAACTGGATAGAGCATATGTACACTAGCAGCTTAACAGCACACCTGAAATCCCTAGAACAAAAAGAAGCTAATATACCCAAGAGGAGTAGATGGCAGGAAATAATGAAACTCAGGACTGTAATCAACCCAGTAGAAACAAAAAGAACTATACAAAGAATCAACAAAACCAGGAGTTGGTTCTTTGAGAAAATCAACAAGATAGATAAACCCTTAGCCAGACTAACCAGAGGGCATAGAGACAGTATCCAAATTAACAAAATCAGAGAAGAAAAGGGAGATGTAACAACAGAAACTGAGGAAATTCAAAAAATCATCAGATTCTACTACAAAAGCCTATACTCAACAAAATTGGAAAATTTGGATGAAATGGACAATTTTCTAGACACAAATCAAATACCAAAGTTAAATCAGGATCAGATAAACCATCTAAACTCTCCCATAACTCCTATAGAAATAGAAACAGTCATTAAAAGTCTTCCAACTCAAAAAAGCCCAGGCAGGCCCAGATGGGTTTAGTGAAGAATTCTATCAGACCTTCAAAGAAGACTTAATACCAATGCTCTTCAAACTATTCCACGAAATAGGAACAGAAGGAACACTACCCAATTCATTCTATGAAGCCACAGTTACACTAATACCGAAACCTTACAAAGACCCAACAGAGAAAGAGAACTTCACACCAATTTCCCTTATGAATATAGATGAAAAAATACTCAATAAAATTCTCACAAACCAAATCCAAGAACACATCAAAATGATCATTCTCCATGATCAAGTAGGCTTCATTCCAGGGATGCAGGGATGGCTCAATACCTTTAAATCCATCAATGTAATCCACTACATAAACAAACTCAAAGAAATAAACCACATGATCATTTCATTAGATGCTGACAAAGTATTTGACAAAATTCAACATTCCGTCATGATAAAAGTCTTGGAAAGATCGGGAATTTAAGGCCCATACCTAAACATAGTAAAAGCAATATACAGCAAATCAGTAGCCAACATCAAACTAAATGGAGAGAACCTCAAAGCAATCCCACTAAAATCAGGGACTAGACAAGGCTGCCATCTCTCTCCCTATCTATTCAATATAGTACTTGAAGTTCTAGCTAGAGGAATTAGACAACAAAAAGAGGCCAAAGAGATACAAATTGGAAAGGAAGAAATTAAAATATCACCATTTGCAGGTGATATGATTGTATACTTAAGTGACCCAAAAAACTCCACCAGAGAACTCCTACAACTGATAAACACCTTTAGCAAAGTGGCTGGATATAAAATTAACTCAAACAAATCAGTAGCAAATAAATAAAATAAACAAATCAAGTGTTTATCCTATTCTCAAAGGATAAACAGGCTGAGAAAGAAATTAGGGAAATGACACCCTTCACAATAGTCACAAACAATATAATGTATCTTGGTGTGACTCTAACCAAACAAGTGAAAGATCTGTATGTCAAGAACTTCAAGACTTTGATGAAAGAATTCAAAGAAGTTCTCAGTAGATCGAAAGATCTTTCATGCTCATGGATTGGCAGGATTAATATAGCTAAAATGGCCATCTTGCCAAAAGCAATCTATAGATTCAATGCAATCCCCATCAAAATTCCAACTCAATTCTTCATAGACTTAGAAATAGCAATTCTCAAATTCATTTGGAATAACAAAAAACCCAGGATAGCAAAACCTCTTCTCAACAATAAAAGGACTTCTGGGGGAATCAGCATCCCTGACCTCAAGTTGTACTACAGAGCAGTAGTGATAAAAACTGCATGGTATTGGTACAGTGACAGGCAGGTAGATCAATGGAATAGAATTGAAGACCCAGAAATGAACCCACACACGTATGGACACTTGATCTTTGACAAAGGAGCTAAAACCATTCAGTGGAAAAAAGACAGCATCTTCAACAAATGGTGTTGGTTCAACTGGCAGTCAACATGTAGAAGACTGCAAATTGATCCATTCCTATCTTCCTGTACAAACTCAATTCCAAGTGGATCAAGGACCTCCACATAAAACCAGATACACTGAATCTAACAAAAGAGAAAGAGGGAAAAGTCTCAAACACATGGGCATAGGGGAAAAGTTCCTGAACAGAACACCAATGGCCTATGTTCTAAGATGAAGAATTGACAAATGGCACCTCATAAAATTGCAAAGCTTCTGTAAGGCAAAGGACACTGTCAATAGGACAAAACAGCAATAGGTCAATAGGACCAACAGATTGTGAAAAGAACTTTACCAATCCTACATCTGATAGAGGGCTAGACTAATATTCAGTATATACAAAGAACTCAAGAAGTTAGACTCCAAAGAACCAAATAACCCTATTTAAAAATGGGGAACAGAGCTAAACAGACAATTCTCAGCTGACGAAACTTGAAGGGCTGATAAGTATCTAAAGAAATGTTCAACTTTTTTAGTCATCAGAGAAATGCAAATCAAAACAACCCTGAGATTCCACCTCACACCAGTCAGAATGGCTAAGATCAAAAACTCAGGTGACAGCAGATGCTGGCAAGGAGGTGGAGAAAGAGGAACACTTCTCCATTGCTGCTGGGATTGCAAGCTAGTACAACCACTCTGGAAATCTGTTTGGCAGATCCTCAGATAATTGGACATAGTACTACCTGAGGACCCTGCTATACCACTCCTGGGCATATACCAAGAAGACCCTCCAACATGTAATAATGACACATGCTCCACTATGTTTATAGCAGCCATATTTATAATAGCCAGAAGCTGGAAACAACCCAGATGTCCCTCAAAGAAAAATGGATACAGAAAATGTGGTACAGTTACACAATGGAATACTACTCAGCTATTAAAAACGACTTCATGAAATTCACAGGCAAACGGAAGGAACTTGAAAATATCATCCTGAGTGAGGTAACTCAGTCACAAAAGAACAAATACCATATGTACTCACTGATAAGTAGATATCTGTCCAAAATTTCAGAATACCCAAGATTCAATTCAAAGACCATATGAAGCCTAAGAAGGAGGAAGACCAAAATTTAGATGCTTCAGTGTTTCTTAGAAGGGTGAACAAAATACTCACAGGAGGAAATATTGAGACAAAGTATGGAGCAGAGACTCAAGGAAAGGCCATCCAGAGACTGTCCCACCTGTGGGACACATCCCATATATAGCCACCAAACCTGGACATTCTTGTGGATGCTGGGAAGTGCTTGGTGATGGAAGTATGATAAGCAGTCACCAGAGAGGCTCAGGCAGAACCTGACAAATACAGAGGCAGATGCTCACAGCCAACCATTGTACTGAGTGTGGGATCCCAGATGGAGGAGTTGGAGAAGGGACTGAAGGAGCTAAGGGCATTTGCAACCCCATGGAGGGAGCAGCAGTGTCAACTGGCCAGACCCCTCGAAGGTCCCGGATACTGAACAACCAACTAAAGAATACACATGGAGGGACCCATGGTGTTGGCCGCATATGTGGCAGAGGAGGGCCTTGTTGGCCATCAGTGGAAGGAGAGGCTCTTGGGCATGAGGGTGTTAGATGCCCCAGTGTAGGGGAATGCCAGGGAGGGAAGGAAGGATTGGGTGGGTGGGTGAGGGAGCACCCTCATAGAGGCTGGGGTGGGGGGATGTGATAGGGTGTTTCCAAAGGGGAAAATATTTGAAATATAAATAAAGTAAATATCGAAAAAAATAATTGGTTTTGTCATAGAATATCTTGGTTTCTCCATCTATGGTCATTGAGAGTTTTGCTAGGTATAGTAGCCTGGGCAGCATTTGTGTTCTCTTAGGGTCTGTATGACATCTGCCCAGCATCTCCTGGCTTTTAGAGTCTCTGTTGAGAATTCTGGTGTAATTCTGGTAGGTCTGCCTTTATATGTTACTTGACCTTTTTCCCTTACCGCTTTTAATATTCTTTGTTCTGTGCATTTAGTGTTTTGGTTATTATGTGACAGGAAGATTTCTTTTCTGGTCCAATCTATTTGGTGTTCTGTAGTCTTTTTGTACATTCATGGCCATCTCTTTCCTTCTGTTAGGGAAGTTTCCTTCTATGATTTTGTTGAAAGATGGTTTTTGGCCCTTGAGCTGGGATTCTTCACCCTCTTCTATTCCTATTATTCTTAGGCTTGATCTTTACATTATGTCCTGAATTTCTTGGATATTTTGGTTTAGGAGCTTTTTACACTTTGTATTTTCTTTGACAGAGGCATCAATTTCTTCCACTGTATCTTCTATGCCTGAGATTCTCTCTTCTATCTCTTGTATTCTGTTGGTGATGCTTGCATCTATGACTCCTGATCTCTTTTCTAGGTTTTCTATCTCCAGGATTGTCTCCCTCTGTGATTTCTTTACTGTTTTGATTTCTATTTTTAGATTCTGAGTGGTTTTGTTCATTTCCTTTGCCTGTTTGATTTTGTCTTCCTGTAGTTCTTTAAGGGATTTTTGCATTTCCTACCTAATTGCCTGTGTTTCCTGCATTTCTTTAAGGGAGTTGTTTATATCCTCCTTAAAGGCATTTATCATCTTCATGAGATGGGATTTTAAGTCTTTATCTTGCTTTTCATGTGTGTCTCTGATGGGGAGTAGGGGGACCTCCTGTGGTCTCTGGTTAAAGCAGGCCTGCTATGTGGTTAGGGCAAACCTTCTGTGTGTCCCTTGTTAGAGCAGACCTCCTGGGAGACAGGCAGGCTGTGGGGTGTGAGAGGATCCCAGTCAGGTGAAGAAGCAGATGAGAAGGAAGATGGAACTCAGGCAGCGGGAAGTAAGTCCCAAGTCAGCTGGTCTCTGTAGGTGTTCCAGCTGGCACAGGTATTTGGGCGGAAGTGTCACCTGTGTCCCTGGTTATTGCACAGCTCCTAGGAGACAGGCAGGCTGCAGAGTGTGAGAGGGTATCCGCCTGCTGCTCTGGCCTGGGTAGAGAAGCAGACCGGAAGCTTTTCTCCTTAATTTTAAGTTCTTTATTTATCTTTCTGACATTATCCTCCAGTGTTGCCAGCAACACTCTCTCGTCTAGGTCTTCAGTTGGTTCCTTGTTTGGATTATCTGTGTGGCCACTGAACAGTATTCAAATTAGGATGAATTCGGAGGTAGTTTCATGACATGTTTAGCTATTTTATTATCATTGTTTTCAATGACTGAGGAGCTGGGCACTTTTGGTGTTATGTCATGTCATGGTGGCTTGTTTGCTCATGCAGTTTGTGTTTCGTTACTGTGTTTTACACAAGCATTACAATGGATGTGTCCTCCAGATCATGGCTCTTCTTTCCCCCATTTCGTTGGTTTGTTTTTCAGTGTGGGTCCCTTTCATGTATAGCCTTTAGTTGGGCTTATGATCCTACAGCTGCATAGAGACAAAACAGGCAGTAGTCATACAGCAATTTAGTGGCAACCTCAATATTAAAACATAATAAAAAAGAACTTATGCCCTTCAATTACCCCAGTGAGGTTCAGAAACAGAGGAGAGAGTTATACTCAGGTTATATGCAGTTTCAAGCTTTCTAAAGCTTGCGGTATTAACGACTAAAAATTAAAAATGAAGGTAAGGAAAGGAAGAACTGGCTGTGAGGAAGAAATGAGAGACGAGGAGGACATAGCTTAAAGGCAGGGGAATAGGGAAACCATGCCAAGTAGGTTGGGGCACATTTAGGACAGCCATGAGAGCGTTTGAACAAAAGCTAAACCAAAATGACCAATTTAAATATAAAACCAAATCAAACACTGGAAGTACGGAATAAAGAAGAACGAAGACATATGGCCAGTCAACATTTCTTCCCTGTTTGAATCATGGCTATTCCCACCCGTAAGTTGTCCTCTATAGCTGACTACGCAGGTGAAAGGCTGCTACTCTCTATGTAGCTCAAGACAAGGTAGACTAGAATGTCCTCTTTGTTAGGATAGATCCTGCACAGTATACACTCTCTACCGGATCTTCACAGTCCTGAAAATCGCCACCCAGACCAGCTGCAGTGTAAACTCTGGCATTCTGGGTCATCTTGTTTCCCATGCCAGCTTCAATTCTGACACTGGGGGGTTGGGGGGGACATTGGCTCTTGAATTCACCTTTGCTGCTCTATGTCCAAGTCCCACTCGGAACCAGACTGCTTTTCCACATCACAGTTTTTGCCTGAGTGTATGTGTGCCCATAAGTCTGTACCACATTTCTTAACTTCTCACGTTTGTGGATTGTTCCGATTATTGTTTGCTAATAGAAGGGGATGGGTCTCTAGGGCTCAGGGAACCTAGTAGCAGCAAAGTTTCTGACCTCTCTGACACTAGTAGCAGCAAAGTTTCTGACATCTCTGACAGACTGGCTTGGAACACTGCTTTTCTTTGTCCCAGCCTGGGAGAAAGGAAACACAGCCAAAAGCAAATCCCTTGCAAGCAACTGCTCCATCTGTTCCATAGTCTCTGCAGACATCCCAACAAGTTTGTCTACAGTTAGCTTCCGAATACCTTCTTCCATTCTTGGCCCTTGGCTCTGAGAGAGCGGGAAGAAGATTTCCTCTGTCTGTTCAGCGCTCTCTCTCCCAGAATCCACTGTTTCCTTTGTAAATCTAATTAATGTTCAGTTTTGCAGGATTTCTAAGCTCCTCTCTCTGCTGTGGCTCTCTCTCATCTTTCCTTGGTTTTGCAGTTACGGATCATCGTTTTGGCTTTTGGCTTTGGGGGTTTTGGTTTTATTCTGATTCATGGATATTCAGGAGAGTAATATTTGTCTCCATTCCTTAATCTTCCAATGTTTCTTATAATGAACAAACAGGTAAGATTTTGCACCGGCATCACATTCAAAAACAAGAAAGCATCTAAACTGTATTAAGTGTCAGCAATTGTCACCTGGCAATATTGCTCTCTGTGTTACTGTGGAAAACCAAGTAAGAATGAAATACTGTATTTTTCAGATCAATGTTATCTCTTTGAAACCCTGACTGGTACTTACCCCACAAAAGCAGAACTCTGTGGTAAAGGTCAAAAGTCATGGGTCACATTTGTGGAAAGGACTATCTTTACTGACCATTGATACCTTAGCACTGTGTTACTTGTTAAAAACAAGAAATTCATACATATTTTTCAGGCTTTTTTTTTTTTAGATTCTAAGTTTACGGCAAAAAGAATTGCCATTCACTTTTATTTTGTCATGTTTCCTGAGTAATTGGTGTGAATAAAAGATTGCTTAATGTTCTCATTGGAATGCACGTGCACTTACACAACTGTTTCTACCTATTTATACCCCTGCTCTACGTTAGGTATTCACTGGGATCTAACTTCTCTGTGCCACCATGAGTCCCACTCTGGAGGTAAAGAAAGTTTACACTGTTTCAAAACTATGGGCGGAACACCTGGGATTTTAGTCGTAGGCCATTTAAGACAAGGGTTTGCTATTGTAAAGGTAAGCTGTCTAAGATAAGCACCCAAGATCTTGGTCAGTTTTCAGGTACCATTGCAGTACCTCAAAGTGAAATTTGTCACAACCCAATGTCTGGGAACACTGTTTTCCAGCTCCAAACTTGATAAGCTTCTCATTGCAAACGTTATTTGAGAACCTTTGAAATAATCTTCACATTACTATTACAAATATACTTTTCATTGTCTTAATTATGGCTTCAGACATAAGGAACTTACTGTGATACCTCACATTGGTTTGGGCTTTTATTGCTACCTTTTCATCTTTAATGATAATTGTTCTGGACTAAACAGTATACACATATTTCTTGTTGATCATTTTTAATGAGTATTTTACAGAGAAAAGACTC
Organism: Rhynchomys soricoides; assembly: GCA_019843965.1. Classification (NCBI taxonomy): domain Eukaryota; kingdom Metazoa; phylum Chordata; class Mammalia; order Rodentia; family Muridae; genus Rhynchomys; species Rhynchomys soricoides. The sequence goes on from JADRCH010000041.1 coordinate 4,070,017, forward strand.
TAATGAAGCTCAAGGTATAAGCAGACACTACAGCCATTAATTTTTTCCTACAATGTAGTAAGTATAGTTATTATTAAATCAAATCTCATGATAATTTAAGAAAATTATGTGTACACCAAGTCACTTTTTCTAGATCCACACATGCAAAGATAACTCAAGAGACATTACCAAACCCCTTAGGAACTGCCAACCCTACAGCTAAGCTAAGATCACACGACCTATTCCTTGGTTCTATTTCTAACACTACCATGAATTACACGGTGCCTGCTTGAATATGCACATATCAAGAGTTATAACAATGTTTATTACTGCTAATTGCTGCCAATACAGAAGTGTGAATAGCACTGGATGTCCCACTGGCTACATTAGATAGGTTTTTTTGTTGTTGTTTTTTGTTGTTTTTTTTTTTTAAAAAAAAAAAAGTACAATGACTTCATAGATCAGAGAGAAATTTGAGTATCTCAAATCTTTAATTTTACCAAAACCTTTTCTTAGAAATCTATTGAGGAATATGCTAAAATTAATTAATAAAATAAGGAGGGAAAGGTCTAGGAATCAGAAAGCAGGGGACCAAGCATGGGGAAATATGAAAACGTTTTGTGTGAATTTATCAAAATGAAATCACAGCTTGATAGTTGAGGAAGTTTATTCTGAAATCCATTATGGAACAAAAAGTTTCCAGAAAGGATGCTTTTATTAAAAGATAAACAGAAAGGTGTAATGTAACAGCTAGCACATTATCAAAGTTTGGCTGCTTATGAATTTGTATTCAGAGATAGTTTACAGAACTGTCAAACAGCACAGAAAGATTTCACTCTCCATTTAAAGAGTACCAGGTGATGTTCCCAAAGGTATCTGTGTCAAGGTACTGCAGAGATATCTGCATATCCATGTTTGCAGGGGAAGGTTTAGGGAGGGAGGGAGGGAAAGGGTTAAGAGAGGGAGGGGAAGGGTTAAGAGAGGGAAGGGGAGGGTTAAGAGAGGGAAGGGGGAGGGTTAAGAGAGGGAAGGGGGAGGGTTAAGGGAGGGAAGGGGAAGGTTAAAAGAGGGAAGGAGGAGGGTTAAGGGAGGGAAGGGGAGGGTTAAGGGAGGGAAGGGGGAGGGTTAAGGGAGGGCAGGGGGAGGGGGAGGGTTAAGACAGGGAAGGGGAGGGGTTAAGACAGGGCAGAAGAAGGGTTAAAGGAGGGCAGGGGAAGGGTTAAGGGAGGGCAGAAGGGGTAAGACTACAGGGTGGGAGAAGGAACATAGCACAACCATGAACATGTATGAAAATATAACTTTATTACTTTGTATGTTAAATTTAAACAGATTACTTGGTAAGTATGATAGGGGCAGGGGAAGGCAATTAATAGCCCTGAATGGAAAGGCCTTCTCAGAGCCTGTAATCACGCTACAGTACCCACCTCACAGTGAAAACTGCACACACATACACACACCCACTGCACATATGCACACAAGCAGATACACACAGCACACATATACACGGGTGCCCATGTACACATACACACACATGTACACACATACATATATACCCAATACACAGTCCAACAATGACAACACTAAAATGGATTTAACCAAAATGTATGGACCTTACTGTGCTGGAGGTTAAAAGAGAAAATCCTCATAAACTGTGAGATACCACCAGCAGGTAAACTCGGCAAGGTGAAAATCAACAGTTTTCAGACACGTAAAAGTGGAAGGCTGAAATGGGGAGACAGTTGGGGGTACAGAACTTCCCCAGCACTTTCCAAGCCTTGGAATGGTATAAATAAATAAATAAAACAGAAGTGGGTTCCAAAGAGCTGAAATATAAAGTAACAGCCCACAAGGACAAGAAGTTGGGGGACAGAGGTGAAGGATACAAGGGAGTTGGGGCGTCGGAGGAAAGCAGAGTGGCCCTGGGCCTCAGTTTATCCCAACAGTAGCAATTTGTTCTTCAACCAAGTCACAGCGCTCCTATTTCAATGTAACTACTCTTCTTTTCCTTGTCTTGTGTTTGCATGAGAAGGAAGGCGGTCAGAGGACTATGCTGGTTCCATCAGCAGGAGGAAACATCATACCAAGTCCGTTACACATGTTTCAAACCTGCATCACCCAATGTTTCAAATGCAAATTGTATAGACACTAATAATTTATGAAATAAAAATGAATCCATCAGAAACTCGTTCCACTGACATCGAGGCACCCGAACGATCTTTGGAGTTCATTAGGCAAGAGTCCTTGTTTTTCCACCTGTGGTGAAAACACCGTGCCCACTACATTAAAAATCTGTGACATGTAAGCATATTTGGAGCTAACTATTATGCACAAATGATTCATAACTGTCTTCAAAGATATCAGGATTTCCCAGAAGCTAAAAAACAAAATCTACATTTTCTAAATGCTTTATGTATGCATTCCAGATGACTGCAAATTCCATAGCAAAACTGCTGTAGGATAAACCAAAGAGAACTCTCAGCAGTGTACTCTTCTCTTCTCCATCTCCCATAAATCGTCAGTCCTCCAAAGACCAAGTTGTGAAGCAGAGTTTCCTGTTTCAAGTGTTGTAAAGGGTAATGGATCATCTTGTTAACAAATCTTCCTTTTGACTGCATCTAGTACATACTTGGGAATCCAAAGATTAAGTGATTAATGTATCAAAATTATCCCAATTTTATTGTTTTACTGAGCTGCAATAGTTAGAGAGAGTGTTTGCAAACAGGTAGATACTGAAATGTAACCCTAAAAGAAAAAAATGAGAGAAATCCATGCGACTTGGTTTAGTGATTTTTATTACATATAACACTGCCACGGTTTGAATATGGTCTGTAGCCTCTGAGACTCAGGTTGTGATTTTGATCCCTATTTTGAGTTATTTAAAGAATGAGAGGATAGTCTACAATATTTGGAGTTCAGGATGTTGAAAGGTAATTGAACTAGAAAAAGTCATTGAAATGGGAATCTTGTGACCAAACACTGCTGGCTTGATAAGGAGAGAGGAAAGAGACCAGGCACACATGCATACTCTCAACACGTGGGAGCAAGAGCTGCCTTGAGATGCTCCCACCAGAGAGATTTGTTGGTTAACTTGTCCTTGTTCATTAGCTTGTCCATCATTGTGACAAAGACCTAAGAAAAACAGGTTAAAGGAGGGACATTATTTTACTCAGTCTTAGAGCTTTTGGTCCACAGTTCATTGTTGGGAACTTCTATTATGGGCAAATATGAAAGAAACACATTACAGAACAAGCTGACCTTTTTTTTTCTTTTGATAGTCAGAAAGGACAAAGACAGAGAAATGGAGAAACAAAGAGTACTTTTCAGAAATGTCCTGCCACAATAAGAGGATAAATGAAATGTGTCCCTAAGGGATTCATGTAGTAAAGACTTTGTCCCCACTGCAAGCAGTGCTGGAGGAAGTATCCAGGTCATATGTGTATTAATCTGTCAATGGGTTCTTAATCTGATGGTGTGTGTGTGTGTGTGTGTGTGTGTGTGTGTGTGCGCTAATCTTTATTGTTAACTTGGTTGCATTTAAAATCACCTATGAGACAGACCTCAGGCTGTGTCTTTGAGACCATTTCCAGAAAGTGTGAACTAAGGAGGGAAGAAGATTGCTGAGTCACGTGGCCAGTGGGGGGCCCAGCTTGTGAACTTTCAAAGGCATGCAAGTAATCTATTAGGAAGTGGGCTAGAGGCATTTCTGTACCATTCAGCAAAGAATTTGCTGTTTCTTCTTCATGTCCTGAGGACCTTGTTTGTCTGTAACTTTAAATTCATAAAATGATAGGTTTTTTAATATGTATTTCTTCTATTATGGTTGATATGACTAATCAGTAAACAATTATAATGCTCTTTTGAAATTTCTTCCACCAAATAAAGTTCCTGACCTTTCGGGATGGCTAATATTCATAATCAACCTGACAGGACCTAGGACGATTGCACAGGTATGAAAGTGGAGTAGTGACAAGCTCCTAGAGGCCTACATCTAGAGGGTCCAGAAAGCCATTCTGTGCATAATGACATCCAAGATAAACTCTCACATGGGTCTTAGAGGTTGGTAAGAACCCTGTGTTCTCGGGTACAAAGAAGAGCCTCAGTTAACTTTCCCCAGCAACCATGTACCACAGACCAAACCAATGAGTTCCTGGTTCCTGCAAATGTACACTTTGCCTTAGAATTTGCTGAAGCATCATTAGGCTCCGTGGGATCCTCTGAGCTTGTGTCTAAGTGGCAACTGAACATGAAGGGACTCTACAGCTAACAAGATAAAAACAAACAAATAGAAACCACACCAGCACAGTGCCGCTGGTAGTCACAGAGAAATGAGATCATTACTCATGCCCAATGGCAAATACACGAAAAAGAAAACGATGAAGGCAGAGCTCTAGTTGGTTAAGCACAGACCTGAGCAGAACTCAGGGGAAAGTAAAGATCCTGGACTTTTGATGAGCACTGAATACATGCTGTGTCAACCTGAGCTGAAGGCTTGATGCTGGGGTGAATTCAGTTCTCTGGAAAGAGACTGCAGAGACTTTCAGCAAACACTACATACATCATGCTAGGATTCACAGAGACTCTACCTACAGAGGAGTAGAGTCAAGAACATAACCACTATAGGAAAGACTGTAATGCTTAACTTTCTAGTACTGTAAGGCATCTTGGATTTCTGGAGAAGTGCATTACGCATGCATGCTTTGGTAAAGAGAGTTTACAAGCAAGGCTGAGGAGAGGCCCCTCCTTCCAGTTATTCCTGGAAGCCTGCCCCCTGGCCACTGGTATCAACAATTAGCTACTGCTATGTTAGCTCACCTTCTTAGTCTTCTCACCACTGAAAATGGCAGACACTGTATCCTTGAACGGTGCTTGACAACATCACAATTTACAATTATCAAGTTCAACAAAGAGGGAAAAGCTACTAAGTACTTATGTAAAGCCTTCGAAGAAAACACTAGTATCTACTTCCCACTTCTTGGAATGTACTTGTTAAATGTCACCCTGGCTTGTCCCAGTCTTATAATAATTTCCCTAAAGAAAATGAGGTTTTGTATGTAAGTGACTATTCTGGGTAATTTAGGTTAACTGTGGCACAAGCTTTTCTGTATCTTTTTGCCACTATTGGTGATTCTCGTTTTCTTTTAGTCAACACTTCAGATTCTGTTCTCCAGCTAAGTAAATAATGAACTGGAAATGGCCTCCTAAATACTGCGGCTGCTTTTGCAATTGCAGATGAAAACACCTTCTACTAAGTTTAGTACATTTATTTATAAAAAGAAAATAGACATTTGGGAGCATCCACATTCTTCTGATTTTGAATTGATTAGTCTGAACAGTGTTTATTATGTCACAAAATTCCGATGATCACTGTGCAGTTTCCATAACAAGGTGGCGAATGTTACTAAGTTGTGACAGGAAAGTGTAAGAAACTCTGGCTATGCCATTGGCTTCCTAATATATTTGGTCATGTGTGATTTTTGTGAGACATGTCTGCAATTTGTGGTTATTCAGACCAAACCAAGAGCCCCCATTGCATAGCTTAATTCAGACCCAAATGTTCTGTTCTTAATTTTGGAACAGATACCAACATTCCAAAGTTGATTATGCTACGTTCTGATAAGGAACCTGGGCTTAGAGGTCAGACTTGGTTTAAATGGCAACAAGAAAAAATAACGAGAAAAGAAAGAAAAACTGAAGGAGAAGTGTCTTGGCTACTTCCATAGCCCTCAACACCTTTTAAAAGCAGGCTCCTTTTGTTAGCATTTTGTCTAAGCTCCGCCCCACTGTTGCCTGGCAACTGCCAGGTGTGTCAGACTCACTACAAAGGGGCTGCTTGCCCCCTCTGCTCTCTCTTGCCCTTGCTCTTGTCTTCTTGCCCCTCCCTCTGTCCCCCTCCCCCTTTCCCCTTCTCTCTCCACACGGGCTCATGGCCTCTCTCTCTCTCTCTCTCTCTCTCTCTTTCTCTCTCTCTCTCTTTCTCTTTCTCTCTGCCTTTCTCTGTCCCTACTACCCTCTCAACTTCCCTCCCCATTCCCTAAATAAATTTTATTCTATACTATACGGTCCTGTGGCGGATCCCTCAGGAGGAAGGGATGCCTCAGCTGGACCCACGGAGGCGCCCCTTTCCTCACACCTCACCACACATCCACCAAAACATAGTCCCCCTCTCTTTATCTTTTTATGAACACATCACATTTGAAATCTCTCTCAGACTTTACTATTGGTTTTCTTCGAGAAACGAACCCAAAATGTAAAAGCTTAGTTAAAACAAAAATCTACCCAGCAATCCCCATGTGACTATAAAGAAAAATCAACCAACTAACTTTGATGAAGTAAAAATATAAGAAAAACCATGGGATTTCATGGCGAAGTGTGTTCCTGAACCTCTCCTCGGAGTTCCAAATTATATGACAACAACAAACCCATCTTTTAAGCAACGGTAGCCAAGTGTTGGGTTTCTTGCCATCAAGCGAAGTCCATTATAATTCAGTAGAAGCAAACCAAGCATCTTTTATATTACTAAAACCTTGGAAGGAGAAACTCCATATGGAAGCTGGGTCCCTCTAAAACAACAAGTGGGCTTCTCATCATGACCAAGATGCTGAGGAGAACCAAAAGCGAGGAGAATTTATTAAGTTAAACCAGCGAAGATATCATTCGGTGAAAGGCAGTTTTACAAAGGGTACTTGAATTGGCTCTGTGAGCCTATCTCTTCGAGGTTGTTCAATTTAGAAAACACTCAGATCAATTCCCTTTCAAGGGGACTAGCCCTTGTGTTGGAGAACTCATCAGTGAAGAATACTTCAGGGCTGTCTCTGAGAATAGAAAAGCCAAAGGTATCATGGATGACTGAGGATCAGGGCAGGGGTGGCCTTAGTTGAAAGAACAAAATTATTATGAAATTCCCCATGAACAGTATCAGACAGTGGAATCATCTTAGCATTTACAAAAATACTCAACCTTTTTTGTCTTTGTTTTTATAACATTTCAAGTTTATTCTTTAAAAACACAACCTTTTTGGTCTATCCAGCTCCCAGCTCCACACACACACACACACACACACACACACACACACACGCTTCCCCCAGCTCCCCCAGTAACCCTCACCACAGGGTTCTCACAGCTTCATGTCCTCTTTTTGTTCTTTTGACTAATAAGCCACTGAGGCCAACTGATGTTATTCACATGCACATAAGGGTAACCTTTTAGTGATTCTCACTCCCCCAACAGCCATCAATGGCCAGTATCTCCTCACCCAGGGAGGAGGCCTCTGGTGCCCCTCCACCACCAAGACTGCCATACTGATTAGTTTGATTGGCTGCTGGGATACACCTTTTGTATAGGCGACCACTAGTGCTGTGAAGTCTTGTATTCAAGAGCATTTCATAGCTCTCCAGCTCCAGAACTTTTTTTCTTTCTATTTCTTCTTTTGTAATGAATCCTAAACCAAGGTTGCTAGAAATGGTCGTCTATGGCTGGCTACTCAGAGTCCCTCATTCTTGGCCCTTTGACCAGTTATGAATCTCTGTGCTAACAACTTCCCGTTACAAAAAAACAGGCATCTCTACCAAAGTTGAGAATCAGCACAAATCTACAGGTATAAACATAAATATTTGAAATTCACTTCATGTTCTGTAAACAGTGTGGGGTGTCTTCAGCAATAGGATCTTACCATCTAGTTACAGTGTGCAACCAGGATAAACGACAACAGTCTCTGTTGTTCTGAGAACCTGCCTCTAAGGGCTCCCTGAACTGTAACTTGAAGGGAGGAAACTGTGCTTGACATTGGGATTTTCATTAACTACGCATGCCTTCTGATAATAGCATTGTGCACCCATCAAGGATACCTCACTTTTGAAATTATTTTTTAAGTTCAGTTACAACACCAGCAGGTTTCTACTGACATTCTTCGTTCATCCTCCTGAATTTTGGTAACACACCCTACCCCCTTTTCTCTCCCATCCCCCTACCAATCTCCATTAAAACCTTTTAGCCACTAGTATCCCTGGTCTTTCAAGTCAACTGTGCTCTACTCTCCCCTCTAATTATATATAGTTTAACTTAGCTTACAAGATTGTAGGTTTCCATATAACTTTTTACGTACCCTAATTTCGGTTAACTCTACCCCTGCCAACTCTCTCTCTCTCTCTCTCTCTCTCTCTCAACCCCCAGTCCTCCACACTCTTATAAAGCCAAAATAGTTGTTCATATCCCTCCTTTGGTTAAAAGAAAACTGAAAACTTCTCCAGACTAAACACAAAAGAATTGCATCCAGTTAATAACTAACTTGTTAGAAAGTAGGCCAACCACAACCTTTAATGCACTCTTGGTCAGTACTACTACACCAGGGCACACAAGAAAGGGGCTTGCCCTCAGGAAGCCTCAGGTGTATCTCTGGGACAGGGGGAGAAATTTAAGGCAGGTTCCATCTAAGACTGCATGATTTTTCAAAGCACTTTTTCATAGGTGTTTGTTAGAACTACAAACACAGACTAGAGGAAAAGTGATGACGTGGTCCTCTCTGAAATCAGAAGTGTCTTATCCAACAGATTTCTTTTCAAAACAGTGGGATGGAGAATTTGTGATAACAATCACATAGTCAGACTTCTTAATTCATCTGGTACACAAAGCCATGGTAGAGATAGCTCAAATCAGAACTAACCTGCTCCTCACGAACCTTCTGGCAAGACTTTTTCTTGCAAGTTAGCTGAACCTTTTTTCAGATAAATGTTTAAGCAAAACATGGATTTTCTTATTGGCAGTCTTTGTAGACAAAGCCTGGAAGCTGCTTCAAAAGAAAACAATAATCAATCATGTTTTTTTTTTTTTTTTAATGTGCTCTACAGAATCACCAAGCAGCAGTTTGGGGCTTCTTATTTATTTCCTGAGCATAGTTTTGATTTGGTTTTTCAATAAAAATCATTAGAAAGAATTGTAAGCCATAACTCCAGAGCAAAGGGCTGGACCTTTCCATACACCTTGTTCTCTTGATCTGTCAGAGGCCTTAGCTGTGGAAAGTCAATGCATCTCATTGCTTCCAATGTTTACCCTCGGAAAGGAGGGTCAGTCACATGTCTATGTCAAATTCCACAGCTATAGCAGAGGAATAGGTTCCTGAGGTCCTCCCGAAATAGTTTCAGCTGACTTCTATCACTTTGATGTCATAAACATCTTTCCATGTTACTAAACAAATTTCTGTATTATTATCTTTTAAAGAGAATTTGCTTTCTTATTATTTTCTAGTTACAAATGTAAAATCTCCACCATTTCATTTTGGACAACTTACTTAATAATCAAGCTTCAGTTTCCTCATTAGCAAAATAAGAATAATTCTTTTTTTGAATACTCAAAATAAAATTAGCATATGTCAACTATAATGATGCTGGATACATAGTATTATAAGGGAAAAAGTGAAATTTCAGGCAGTGGGGATTGTTTTCCTTGTCTGTATTTATGTTACAATATGCTATTTGGCACAAAAATATTGGATTATAATTAAGATAATGACTTGTCTCTAAGAAAGAAATTTAAGTTTGTGACCAAATGATTGACTACCACTGATTCCTAAGGATAGTCCTCAACTGAATATATACATTTGCTTCTTTAAATAATCATTTATTATAATGATAATAAATATTTCTAACTCTTACTACTAAAGAATAATTTGGAATACTTTTTTTACATACATGAACAGAATGTAAAATTTGTACAATCATACTTCGTCTACCAAGGATAACTGTTTATGAGATAAATTTGGGCCTCATATATATGCTTTTTTAATATTTGATAAATACAAACACGTGAAGTGTTAGTAAGAGAATTAAGTTATTATTAAGCCATATACACCAAATGTCATTTGACTTTGACTTTCCAGAGACAATAAAAAAGAGAGAAATAATTAATATACTCTACAAATCAAACCACACAGAGCCTTACTGAGATGTATAAAATCTATACATTCTGTCATAAACAATCCCAACTGTATACATTTAAATGTAATCCTTTAATAATTTAACTTCTATTCATCAATATATCGAGGGATTTTAGCCACAGTTTTTCTAAACTTTCTAGAAGAAAATATTTGACATATAGATATTCCTACACGATTATCATATCAATACCACAATAATAAGACAGGATATCAAGTTCAATAATGAGCAGAACAGAAAACAGTATAGATTTCCTTGGAGAATCAACTATTCAGAGGAAAGGAGGGAGATGTGTGCAGAAGTAAAATCTGATACAGATGAGATCAGGCACATTCAGGGCACTATCAAAATTCCAACACAATTCTCCACAGACCTTGAAAGGACAATTTTAACTCCATAAAGAAACACACACACACACACACACACACACACACACACACACAACAGTTAAATAAAGCCCTGGACAATTAAAATAAACTACTAGAGGCATCACCATTCTTGACCTCAAGTTTGTACTACAAATCCAAACTAACTTTGAAAAATATAGCATGGAATTGGCACAAAACAGACATGTTGATGAACAGACAGAAGTCCACATGCCTATGGTCATTTGATTTTTGATAAAGAACCCAGAAAAACACACTGTTTTTTAAAAAAAAAAAAAAAAGTCAGCATCTTTAACAAACACTGCTGGTCAAACTGAATGGCTACATGTAGAAAAATCCAAATAGATCCATATTTATCATCCTTCCCAAAACTCAACTCCAAAGATATCAAAGACCTCAATGTAAAACCATGTACACTAACCCTGATAGAGAAGACTTTCTGAACAGAACACCATTAGCACAGGCAAGAAATCGACAATTAATAAATATGACCTGATGAAACTGAAAAGCTTCTGCACTGCAGAGAACACCATCATTCAGACAAAGCAACAAGCAACAAAATGAGTTTTTTCTGATATATATCCAATAGAGGGTTAATACACAAAATATAGAAAGAACTCAAAAATCTAGATTCCAAGAAAATAAACAACCCAATTAAAAATGGAATGCAGATTTAAACAGAATTCTCGGGAGAAGAAGTTCAGATGGCTGAAAAACACATTAAAAATAAAACATTTGATGTCCTTAGTCATTAGGGAAATGAAAATCAAAACTAGTTTAAGATTCTATCTTCCACCTGTCAGAATGACTAAGGTCAATAAAACAGCTCATGCTGGCAAGGATGTGGAGTGAGAGGGGAACTCCTCCATTGCTGGTGGGAGTGCAAACTTGTACAGCCTTTCCAGAAATCAGTGTGGAGTTCCTCAGGAAGATGGGAATCAAGCCACCCCAAGGTCCAATTATACCACTTGTATTAGTCAAGGTTCTCTAAAGGAAAATAACTTATAGATTACATAATAAATATATATAATTCATATATATTCATTCTATATGTTCTATCAATTCTATAATATAGAGTATTTATTACAATGGCATATAGGCTAAAGTTCAGCTAGACCAGCAATGGCTGTCTACCAATTCAAGAATCCAGTAGTAGTTCAGGCCATGAGGCTATATATCTCCATTGGTTTTCAGTATACTCCAGAATCCTGAAGGAGTAGGCTCTAATGCCAGTGAAGGAATGGACTTGCCAGTGAAAGCAAGATCCAGAGAAAGCATGCAAAGAGAGAGGGTGTCCTTCTTCCATGTTCTTTATATACCAGCAGAAGGTGTGGCCCAGATTAAAGATGGATCTTCCCAGCTCAAAAGATCTAGATGAAAAGTGGGTCTTCCCACTTCAAATGCTCAATTAAGAAAAATCCTTCACAGGTGTATCTAGACATTTGTGTTTTAGTTCATTCCAGATGAAGTCAAATAGACAACCAAGAACGGCCAGCATATACCCAAAGGATGCTTCATCCTTTCTCAAAGGCCCTTGCTCAACCATGGTCATTGCTCTCTAGTCATAACAGCCAGAAATTGGAAACAACCTAGATACCTCTTAATGGCTGAATGGTTAAGAAAAATGTGGAACATTTACACAATAAAGTATTACTCAACCATTAAAAAAATGAAATCATAGAAGGTGGGTAGATAGAACTAGAAAAAAAATCATCCAGAGTGAGGTAACCTAGACCCAAAAAAGACAAATACAATATGTATTTGCTTACATGTGGATTTTTTCTGTTAAGTCAATGATAACCAAGCTATAATCTATAGAACCACAAGGACTGGGTATAGAGTAAAGGACTAGGGGGGACAGATAGTGGTCCCTATGAAATGGAAATAGAATAGTTTGGATGGATGTGGGAGGGTCTGGAACAGAAGGACCAAGTGGAGAAGGGGAAGTTCAAATGGGTGAAGAAGGGAATCTAGGGAGAAACAGCTAAAACTAACAGCCATTTGAGGAATCATATGGAAATCTACTACAATAGAAGCTTACATATATATTCCCTAACTGGACATCTTTTGCTACCAAATGAAGCTTTTAGTACTAGGACTGTATTACATCTAATTGAATTGTTTGCCAAATAGGTCTCATAAGGACTCCCAAACAACCCAGGCTGTTGCCAAGACTATAGGTTGCTCTCCACGAACTAATAGTAAGGCTCTATTGCTGAAGACAACACCTACACAACTCATTGACTGTGGAGAAGTTGAGCTGGTATACGTCTACAGAGAGCCTTCGCTCCTATATTGTAGCATCTTTGGTACAGGAAGCATTCATGCCTACCAACAGAGAAATATAAACACTAAGCTAGCTACAAACCCTCTAATTAAGATGGTGTCCTGCCTGCAGGATGTGCTAGCTCAATAGTGGCACAAAGCACAAAGCTTTGTAACCAACTACTATCTGACTTGACTTAAGGAAAACCCACTTCAAAAGCTGGAACCCATACTCAGGGTTGCTTGAGTGACCAAGAACCTGAGACTAGATAGCCCAGGAACCCAGGGTAAAACCAAACACTACTGTTCTACTAAAGGAACATAGCAATAAAGTGACTCCTAATGTCATTGAGCAAAATGAATTGGCAAAAAACCCGCTTATTTCAGGTTCCCTGGATATCCAGTGTCAGTCAGTTTTAGCTGACTCAGAGACCTTCAGATGTCCAGGGTTAGCCATTCTTTTGGCTTACTCCAGACAGCCATATTGACACCATGTCACAACCTTAATTGGTACTTTGAGCCATTTCTGTTCTCATCATATTCTTCATCCTAGAACCTCAGCCACAGAAAATACCATGCACAGAAATGCTAAAAGCTAAACTGCACTTGGAAGACAAGCAGTGTGGACAGCTCAGAATGGAGCATTTGGACACAGTAGAGACCCTACACAGTAATCCCTCTCAGCAGGAAAGACACGGCTGTTTAATCTACTTGGATTATTGAAACTAGCAGGCAGCCCAGCAATTGCACAGCCTCCCACTTCCCTAGTAACAGTAGGAAGGCGAAATCATCTCTGAAACATCTAAGGATGTAAGTTGCCATGTGAAAAGGTAGAGATGTAAGAGCTTTGTTAAGGCAAAGATACTTTCTCCTGGCCAAAAGAATAGAATCTACCTCCAGCTCTAACCATAGGCTTGACATTCTTATCTACTTCAAAGGCTAGAGCATTACATACCATTTTCTCCTTCCTTAAGAGTTAATCCAGCTAAGCCTGTCAATCGCCTGGCCAGGAGGACACTCCCAGGAAGGCTGATTCACTTGAAGAACTGCTAAGGAGATGGGATGAAAGTTTATCTTGTTAATAAAATAAAGCACTTATCCTACACAAAAAGCCCTCTCCTCTGTGCAGCAGCTTGTGGGGCAGTGATCTGGCAGGCAGGCTGGCATTTGGTTGAGCACAGGCTGAAAACTCTGGGAGATCCAGTAGAGTAATTCACAAGGGACTGGAAAACGTTTTTGCCAAAGCTCCCATAAGGCCTTTTGGCTCCAGCCACGGTCACATATCATGCCCTGGTAGAGGTGTGGCCACACAGCCCCAAGCCGGCCCCATGTTAGTGAGACGCCTAGAGGCTTAGCCACACCCCTTCCCAGTTACTATATCTGCCCTGCCTCTCTGGGAGAGGCCGGAGGTACAGTTTCATCCATGCCACTTTCCACATGATGAAAATAAATGCCTTAGAATTATGGACTGTCTCTTCATCTGGACCTGCCGTGGGAAGTGAGGGATCCGGCCTGGCTGAAACCCCAGCTGTGTTCCGACTAGCCCATCTGCCACACCCTGCAGTGACTGAGATGTCCCGGGGGGAGATGGCTGCCGTGAGTTCCCTGGGAATGGCCCCTCCCCCACCCATGGGCAGGGCCTGCAGAGCCTTCGCACAACCCCCCAAGCATCCAGTCGGACCGTGGGGGAAGATTTTCGGTCACTTTCCACGTGTCTGCTGTCCCACCCAGAGGTGCAGCTCCCCAGGACAGACATGTGGAGCTTCATTCCACAGCGCCGCATGTTCTCAACATCTGGCACCACCACCAACAACAACAACGTGGGGCAAAACCCAGCTTCAAGTGTACCTCCAGCTGGCGACCCACCCACATCAAAACTCCAGATCGCTCAAGGTATCTCTCTGTGTGTTCCTGGCCAGTTTCCCTCCCCCAGTCTCCACTGTGAGGGCTCCAGTTTAGCTAATGGATCTGCTTCCCACAGCAGCTCAGGCTCCGAGCTCCTTACTTCCCCAACTACAGCTTAATCTGCCATTTCCTGAGGTCCCTGCAAGCCAGGAGGACAGTTTCTTCCCCCCAACCCCCCACCACAAGGGCTCCTGTTTAGCTACGGCCCAAGTGCCATCAGCAGCTTTATCCGCAATTTTCTAAGGTCCCTGCAGGCCAAGAGACCAGTTTCTTTCCCCAGCGCCATTGCCATGGCTCCTGCCTGGTTATGACCCCGAGCTTCTTACTTTCTCCTTTGGCGCTGGCTGTCCTATCAAGCCTCTATGTTTCTTCCTCTAAGCCTTTTTCTTTCAAGGTTGGCCTTTCTTCTGCTTTTACATCTAGGGTAAGAAAAACAAACGGGGAATACCCAGCCTCCAAGTGACAGAGCACCCCCACACACACCTAGCCCTCCAAAAGCCCGCCAAGACAAAGAAAAAAACCGCGCTTTGTTTCTCCCTAACAGGAATACCTGAAAGAGTGTTCTGCGCTTCTCGACTCAAAATTTTCTTGTTTCTTTATTTAAATGTTTATTTTCCTTCCTAGCATTTGTGATATATGTCCAAAAAACATTCTTCCAACTTGTTTAAGATTTCGTTAAGGTTCAAAAGTCACCTAATCTACTCCCACAGGTCAAACCAACTGTGTGGATCACCGTTTCTTCAATCCTTAACAACCAGTTTCCTTTTACAGACAAACTGTTGCTGCCAAGCCCAAAACTTTTCCTCAGCCATACAAAGCAGACTTAAAAGATGCCTTCCAGGACCATGATGTGCTCCCAAACAAGCCATCACAGGCTTAACTTGCTTGCTATTCACCCTATTGCAGATTTCCCCCTGCTGAGATTCTGCTCCCCTGTGATTTTCCTACAGGCTTATCCCTGAAGAAGTTTCCAGCGGAGACAATGCCATCTCTTGGGACCTGCCTGTGACTACAAAGCTGCCTTCCTCCAGACAGAAGACTCCTGAGACACCCGCTGAGATCCAGAGACACGTGCTCAGCCCCAAAGAGGACAGACAGGAGACTTTCCAGCTACAGATGAACTCTCTTGCCAAAGCCAAATGGCTACTGAACTTGGGGGAAGCTATATGATAGTGAGGAAACCATGATGTCTGTCTAGGTTAATCAAATGTTGTTTTAAACTGATGTTACTACCCTCCAACTGTACCATCCATGGAACAATTAATTGATTCAATGACCCCTGGCCTTCCCAACCCCCACTCTTAACCCTTCTTACCCTCTGGCTTAGCTGTGCTACCCCTCCAACCTGTGCAGTGTTTTCTTTTGATATTGCCACCCCACCCAAAATTTTGACTACAAATGACACCTCTCCCTTAAAAAAGAAAAAGGGGGAAATTGTGGGGCAGTGGTCTGTGACAGGCAGTCTGGCATCCGGTTGAACACAGGCTGAAAACTCTGGGAGACCTGGTGGAATAATTCGCAAGGGACCGGAAAACACTTTTGCCAAAGCTCCTGGAAGGCCTTTTGGCTCCAGCCGCGGTCACATATCACACCCCAGTAGAGGCGTGGCCACACAGCCCCAAGCAGTCCCCACTAGTGAGATACCTAGAGGCTTAGCCACGCCCCTTCCAGGTTACTATATCTGCCATGCCTCCCTGGGAGAGGCAGGAGGTACAGTTCCATCCATGCCACTTTCTACATGATGAAAATAAGAACCTTAGAATTATGAACTGTCTCTTCATCTGGACCCACCGTGGGAAGCAAGGGATCCAGCCCTCGGTTAATGAGCCTCAGCTAACCTCTCCTCACGGGAACCCCAGAGCTCCCAGATGGTACCCATTCACCCAAGCCTAAGCAGCTAGCCTGCGCCCCAAAGCATCCAAGACCTGGTCTTGGCGGGAACCCCAGCTGCTTTCTGTGTAACCCATCTGCAGCACCCTGCGGTGACTGTGGTGTCCCGGGCTAGAGAACCCAAGGAGACCCCGGAGTTCCCCGGGAATGGCCCCTCCCCCACCCATGGTCAGGGCCCACAGAGGCTTTGCAGGGCCCCCCAACCTGCCCATCGGACTGTGGGGGAAGATTTGCAGTCACTTTCCACGTGTCTGCTGTCCCACCCAGAGCCACAGTGCCCCGGGACAGACGTGTGGAGCTTCATTCCACAGTGCCGGATTGTTCCCAACAGCTGCTGGGTGGAGCCTGTCTGCAGCCTGCCTGCTTTTTCCAGCTAGAATGTCTCCTGTTCCTTTTTTCTATCTCTTTTTCTTGCAGATACTGGCCAAAAGCTTAAGCAAGACCCCTTGAGTTTCCTCAGTCTTTCTCTGGAGTTGCTGTCATCTCTGTGTGCAGGTCTTGCTATATCTGCTCCATAAGACTTCTGTTATTTCTCATGCCCTTAACTCGGAATCTCCCTTTCCTTCATGCTCTACTTCATCTTTTCTCTTTTCCCGTTTTCTGGTTTCACTGCTGAAACATTGATAGCCTTAGCTTTAATAATGCATGACCGTTTTCCCCAGTCAGTACCCTAGTGCTGTCTCTGAACCTTATACACCTTATTCAGGAAATAAGGTAAGGATTCAAGTGTCCTTTACAGAAGCTACATGAAAACATCTGTCAACTCAATCACTTACTATAGCCAGGGGCACCATGGCGGCAGCTGCTGCTGTTGCCTCCACCACCACCACCATAGTTGTAGAGAATATAAATCCAAGTGAAGACAGTGCACAAGAGAGACTCAAAACGTAAATAGTGAGAACAGAAGAAAGAAAAACTGAGGACACACCTATCCCAAGAGATGGAAAAAAACAAAGAAACACAAAGCTATGAGAAAACAGGCCACCCAGAGACCCAGCCACAGGCTCACAGCTACTCAATACCAGAACCCAAAGATAATAAGAAAAGTTGAAAAGTCGAAAGCGACTTTAGAGGTCAAATTTTCAAACAGCAACAACATAGATGGTTCAAATGCATGGACAAAGTAAGGCAGATCCAGACATTTGGGAAAGTAGATGATATAGTCAGCAAGAGGAAGAGACATTCCAAAACCACACAGTTGGCTCCAAGAGTTGTTTCTTTGAAAAGGCAATCAAGATTAGCAAACACCTAGTCAAACTAAACAAAAAGGAAGGGGAGACCCAAATTAATAAGGTTGCAGTTGGAAAAGAAACTGTTATAACAGACCTCAAAGAAATCCAGACAAAGAGACATGTTGAAATTTTGTATTAAAAAATAACCAGAAAACTCAACAAAATATATAAATTATTAAGCACACATGACCTACCAAAATTAAATAAAGAATACATAAGAAAGACTCCCTAGGAGCAATGAGATTAAAACAGTAATAACCCTAGTAATAATTCTCTCTCTCTCTCCCTCTCTCTCTCTCTCTCTCTCTCTCTCTCTCTCTCTCTCTCAACTGGATTTCTTTTACAATACATCCTGACCAAAACTCCCCCTCCCTCTACTCCTCCCAGCTACCCCGAACCTCCCATTTTGCCCAGAGCCACTCCCCCCTCTGTTTTCTTCTTCAGAAAAGAGCAGGCCTCCAAGAGATGACAGCCAAACAGGACAAAACAAGATATAATATGACAAGACAAAAGCCCTCATATTGAGGCAGGACAAGGCAACCCAAAAGGAGGAAAAGAGCCTCAAGCACGGGCAAAAGAATCAAAGAAACACCCACTCTCACTGTTAGGAGTCCCACAAAAACACCCAAGCTAACAACTGTGGCATGCATCAGAGAACCTGGTACAGACCCATAAGCAGGGCTCGTATGGGCTCACATAGACTCTAGCAAACTTTCAATGAAGAGCCAATGCCAAGATTTTTCAAGGTGCTCCGCAAAATGAAGAGTAGGAACGCTACTACAAGTGAGATTTTTCTAGAAAGAAGCCACACTCTCAAAGTAAAACCTTCAACTAACTGAGTAGGCCTTCAATGATTATGAAGTAGTTGAAATGTTGCAGGTCCAGAACATACAACAGCTTTTACAGTTTATCTTGGGGCACCTTTAGCCCCTCAATAGCCATTCCTGAACCCTCTCTGTGTCACACCTAATATTCTGGGATTAAGGGATAAAAATGTTTTGGAATGTATTAACTTAACAAACCCACAGTTTCTACCAACCGAAAGGCTAAGAATCATCAGCATCCGAGGCCAGTAGCTGTAATTTCTCCACTTTCTGTAACTATCTACTTAATGCTTCTACCAATGCATTTGCAAAGTACTTTGATTTATGACTTTCTTTGTTCTGTTACTATAAAAACTATTCCTATAAATAGAAGAAATATCTCAACACAATAAAAGCCTGATATGACAAACTGTGTTCAATGGTTTTATGTCATCTTGACACAGCTAGAGTTATTTGTGAAGAGGGACTCTTAATTGACAAAATGCCTCTGTAAGTTTTGCCCATAGGCAGGTCTGCAGTGCATTTTTTTGATTGGAGATTGATGTGGTGGGCCCAGCTCACTGGGAGCAATGCAGGTAGTCCTGGATAGAATAAGAAAGAAGGCTGAGCAAGCCAGCAAGCAGCATTTTTCCATGGCCTCTGCTTCAGTTCCTACTTCAAGGTTCCTGCCTTAGTTGAGTTCTGCCCTGATTTCCCTGGAGTGAATGAAAATAACTGTAAACTGAAATGACTCCTTTCTTCCCCAAATTGCTTTGGCCAATGTTTTAGTACACCAATAGAAACTCTAACACAAACCCTACAGACCTAATTCTTCAAAGCCAAGTTAGGACACAAACCTACAGACAACATTCTATTAAATAGGAACAAATAGTATTTCCAGTGAAATCTGAAACAAGACATGGATGCCTACTCTCAGTGCTCTTCATGCGATATCAAAGTCTTACCTGGAACAGCCGAGAGAAGCAGAAGAAAGGAAGGTATGAAGGAAGTAGTAAACCAAATCACCTCTATTTGCAGATGACGTGGTCTTGTACTTAAAAGACCCTAAAGATTTCTCCAAAGAGTTATTTCAGTAAAACAGCAGGATTCAAAATCAGCATACAAAAATCAGTACCACTCCTCTGTATCAATAGCAGACTTGCCAAGGAAGAAACTAGAACGTATATCCCATTCACAATAACCTTCTTTACAATGCCCAAGTATAAACCTACCAAGGAGATAGAAGGCTTCCACAATGAAAACATTAAGATATTGAGGCAAAAAGTTGGAAACATGAATATCTTCCATGCTTATAGATCATCACAATTAATACCATGAAATGGTCGTATCACAAAAAGAAAAAGAAAAAAAAAAAAAGATCTATAAGTTCAGTGCAGTTCCCAATAAACTTCCAATTGTATTCTTCTCAGAACTAGAAAAAATAATCCTAAAACACAATGACCTTAAGGAGAAAAAAAAAATGTAGAAATATCATAACACCTGGCCTCAAATTAAAACAGGCTCAGACATGTAGACAAATGGAGTAAAATGCTTCACTTTTTGTCAACTTCATACACTTTAGAGTTATCTTGGAAGAGAAACTTTACCTGAGAAAATGCCTCCATCAGCTTGCCTGTAAGCTGATGCTTACCATATGTAAGCATGTTCATGAGCTATTCTTTTGGTAGATTTGGGACGGTCCGGCCCTCTGTGACCAGAACTAGTTCTCAGCATGCGGTCCTGAGTGTTACAAGAAATCAGAGTAAACTATGTGGAATAAGCCAATAACCAGCACTTCTCCATGGCCTCTGCTTGAGTTCTTACCTCCAGTTTTCTGCCTTGAGGTCCTACCCAGATTTCACTTCATGATAGGCTATAAGCTGTAAATTGAAATAACCTCTTGCTACCAGGTTTCTCTTGGTAGTGGCATTTATTTCAGCAATAGAAAGCAAAATCTGGATGAATGGAGAACATATGAACCAGACAACTAAACCAAATAAACCAGACAACTACAAGCACATAAATCTCAACCAAGTAAAAACCACGCATTGGAGAACAATCGTCTCTAACAAATAGGGATGAAGACAATGGATCTCTAGAAGAATATAATTGGATGCTTATCTCTCACTCTGAACAAAACTCCATTCAAATGGATCAGCACCCTCAATGTAAGACCTCAAACTGCTGCAGCAATACATAGATAAAAGAATTCAAGAATATAGACATAAGCAAGGACTTCCTGGAAATGCTCCAGTAATGGAGGGAAAAAAACCAATGAGATTGCAGAAAATGTCAAGGCTCTGTACAGCAAAGGAAGCATAAACATGAGACTGAAGAGAAAATCTTTGTCAACCACATGATAAGTGGATGTTTATGTTTATATGTTTTTATCTATGTCAAATAAAGAACTGCAAAACTTAAGCACCAAAAAATAATTTTTAATAAATAGACTAATGAACCAAATGGACCAAAAATCTGCCCAACTCTCTTGGCTTACTACCTAGGAGATTGTAATATAGGCATAATCTAATGGCAACTCTGCTATGCATTTATCAAATTATAATATCTGAGTATAACAAACAGTCCTGACATTTCTGTAAGCCCCCCTTCCTCTCTCTCATGTAGGTCATCTATTTCTTTCCTCTTTAAGGACACTCAGTGGAAAAAGTGAATGAAAACAAAGCATATTAGCTTTTCCATGCCTTAGACCAGAAGTAATGTTTGTCTTGCTCATATCCTGCTGGCTAGAAATGGTGAGGATGCCTATAAAAGGTGTTAGGCTTAATTTGTGTCACAAAGCAGAAATGGGCACGATGAGCACTTAGCCAGCCTTAGCCATACAAGCTAATTCCCTCCTTCCAGTATTAAAAGCAAAGCTGTAATAAACAACCTTTGTGTAACGTACCACGATTGCTCCTGCAGATATCTAGACCAGGGCTTGGTAGGCAAAAGGGCATGTGGACGTGCTTTCTATTTCATGTTTGGAATAAGAACTCTTTAGTAGATCTTTCTCGTATAATTCCATCAGATTACCACTGTCTTCTAATATAACCTAAGTTCATCCTAAGAAGCAGACATTCAAAGCATTGCGCAGTCTGGCTTTACCATTAAAACTGCTCTCTCTACTGTGCTCTGCATAGACCTCTTGGATTGATCAGCCCCGAGTGCATCCTGGCTATCTACCTCAGCCCCTGGACTTGTAATTAATCACACTGCTTCACTTGGAATACCGTCATAACCTCGCTCGAGTCTTCTATTCATTATTTTAAGAAAACAGCAGTGTGGTTAAATAATGAGAAATGGCACATGAGAGGAACCTGGGCCTCATACAGCATTCATTTTCATCCTTTCTTCACAGACAATTGGAGGCCATAGAAATAGTTCCTTCTTGGTCTGTTTCTGTTGCTGCAATGGACACAGACTGAGTAGCATAAAGAATGTAAGTGTACTCAGCTCGTGAGATTTTTCTGTAACTTAGTATATTTGACATTTATTAAGATTGATCATTTGTTTGCATTTTGTCTCATCACCTTTTTCCTCTCTTGAAAGTCCAAGAATACAGTACTGGGATCTGGTGAGGGCTTTTTGCTGCGTCAAACATGGTGAAGGACATCACTTGGTGACACAAAGCAACCATGTTAGTCCCGACGGTTACTTCTCTTCACATAAAAGCACTAAAGCCATCCTGGGTACTTCCTCTTCATGATTGCATCTGACCTTCAGTCAGTCAGATTGCTCAGTGGATAAAGGCATGTGCCAGCACGACTTGGGACCTGAGTTCAATCCCCAGGACCCATTAGTTGGCTCCTACCTCCACAGTGCTGTGGAGTTTATTCATACACCACACACACACCACACACACACACACACCACACACACACCACGTACACAAATGTAAATGATAAAATAAGGCACTACCTTCAAACTCTACATGAACTTGGCAATCAAGTTCAAAGAAGCTGTTGGAAGACACATTCAAACCACAGCACACAGTTCCTGTGGGGTCACTAACGTTTTCTGTAACTTAGCATATTTGACATTTATTATCATTTACCTTTCATCAGCATTGTGGCTCCCGGTCTTGGTTACAAGACACTTGAGAAGAGCCACGCTGTACACTTCTTTAGGTCCCTTTTCCTTGCATTACAGTACGGCCTTAGGTAAATATCTGTCATGCCAGAATTAATGTAAGCATACCAGTAGCAGATGGAAAGCAAAATGAAACTTCTAACCCAACTCTTCCATTCTAGAAAAAGAACCTTCAAAATCTATGAGGATTACTTAGGGAAAAATGAATGACAGCACTTAAAAGTTCAATGATTCATAGAAAGTTAAAAAAACATTTGCAAACACTTCATTAAAAACCCAAGATAAATATGTGTCAAATTTAAATGGCCAAATCTGTTTGTGGTATGCTTGTGAATGGGTGTGCCCAGAGAAGCTTAAAAGAGAATGAAAGGCATTGTTTCCATCTAAGAGAAAAGGAAGGACGGGAAGAAAGGAAGGAGGGGAGAGGGGAAAGAGGGGGAGACGGAGGGAATAGAGAAGAAGTCTTTCATAGAGAAGAAAACTAGCTTGACTAAACAAAGGAAGAGATACAAGAACCAGCAGGTTTAAACCAGAAATCCATTGTATAGAACTTCTGAAAGAATCTAAATCCACCCTCAGCACTGTGGAAGCTGTGAAATAGCTGGGAGCACATAAGGTCATGGTGGCCATTATCATCCAAGATCATAGCAAAGAAGAGCTCTGAAGAGCATGTGCCAGAGTTGATGGGCGGGGCCTTGAAAATGGCTGACCCTGTTTGAGCAGGCACGCTGAGATGGAGACCAAAGAGAAGGTAGGCCAAAGAGAAGGGCATTTATTTATTTCTCACTGACTCACTTGTAGTTTTCCTTGCCCGTCTTTCATCGCCTGCCTGACCTCCAAATCCTTACAGCTTGGTCTTTGTCCCTTTGCCTCAAAGGACTCAGCCCTCAATTCATATTTTAATTGTGAGTGCTTCACACATCTCAGATAGAAGTTTGGGAATGAGACTTAATATTACGTACTCCCGCTGCTCTTGATGTAGTGCCATCAGAACCTGTGCCTCTAGGTACACGCACATCCCCCCCCTCAGCCTATAGCCAGTCAGATCCACCCACAAGCCCACTCATGGTGGCAGGTTCTCCCTCTGGTAACCCCTCCTGTCTGCCTCTTTCCCTTAGATATTTATTTTTGTCATTGAGCCCCTAAACCACAGCTGTAATGCATATGTTACTCTTAGCTGAACAAATAGAAACTTCGGTTCTCCCTTCATTTCATACCACCCCCATACCAAAGAATACACTTTTACATTAGCCTCTGACTAACATAAAAATAGCCTGAGCATACATCCCCAAGTCAATAATGAAACTGCTTTGTTCTTATTTTATCGCTATTTCAAACAGCATAAGCGGTGCGGTTTGTCAGTGTTGCAGTGAAAATAGCATCAGTGTTTTAATATGTATGTTTCTCTCTGACAACCATGGACACTGAGCTGTTGCTTGTTTGCTCACTGGCCTCTGCTTCCGCTGCTAGAAGAACAAAGGAACCGCAGCAGCGTCCTGATCTATGTTGGGAACACAAAGTTAGTCCTCTCTGAGCATCTTTCCGTGACTTCTCTTCCTAGACATTTTTATCACAGTCACTTCCTGATCTGTTCTAGCTCAGTGCTGTGTTGACAACCACTTCCCTTCCCTTCAAACCATGGCTTCACCGCTAATGGATATCCTCAATTGCGTGACATTGAATATTTAAATTATCTTCCCATAATTTTGATAATTGTACATCCCTGTAAGCATAGGTAGTATAAAGATAGTGCCCTGCCGTGCTTCTAAAGATGTTGGCTGAGACTCTTGTTCATTTAGCAAACAGATGCTTATACTGGGGGCCTGTCACATTGTTCTCAGTGCTAAGGAAACAAAATGGCTTCTGATGCAGTCATCATATTCCCGGGTGAGGCTCATGGTTGCACTTTTATTCACATACCAAGGGCGTGTCTGTTCCCACTTTTATAAATAAGTGGCCAAAAGTAAGCTCGTGAGCCGTTCTACCTAGCAGAGCCAATGCAATAGCACATCTGCACATCCTCACGCTTACGGGTGTCTTTCCCAAGACCCCAATACCCATTTGACTCTGCCCCCCGCCCCCAGCCTTGTTTTTTTTCTCTCTTGTCTTCAGCCATGAAGCTTGTTTAAATGACTGCCTTTCGTTAAGTTTAATGTTGATTTCTTGCTCAAACCAAAGCAAGAAAATAGACTGTCTTGCTTGTGTCTTAGACATGACTCCTACGGCCCAGCGCTCTAAAGACCGGGAGCAATCTTGAGAGCATGTGCCACTTTCTTCTCTTGTTCCTAGGTTTCAAAGTGGTTTTTGTTTTGTTTTGTTTTGTTTGTTTTCCCTTTGTCTGTTTCCCACTCCTCCCGCCCCTTTATCTCTCTGCAAACTGTGGCAAAAGACTTTCAATCAAAGTACTGAAAAATGGACTACAGGAAACTCAGAGACAGTGATACCAGTGCGCCAAGGCCCTTGCTTGTTTAAGTAGATCTTTTAAACAAATTTGGCAAAGATTCATTTGCAATAGTTCCTATTTCTGTAAAACAAAGAAGCAACCATGGAAGAGCCTTTATCTGTCATGTTTTTAGCCACACACCTTCTAAAACTTCTTCACCTTCCCAATACTCCCAGGACATTTCTTGCCACATTTTATTTCTGCTTACAATTAACTCTTTGGATATTTTCCATATTTGAAAAATGGCTCCAGGGCTTAAGAGGGCCGGCTGCTCCTGCAGAAGACCAAAGTTTTGTTCCTAGTTTCCTGGATCTGACACCCCCTTCTGGCCCTTTCAGGCACTGCAATCATGTTCACAAAGCCAAATACTCATGCACATAATTTAAAACGTGCTTGCTCCTTGCAAACTTCTCCTTTATTACTCATTATTACTAATTATCTTCGTCAATTTCAACCCATAAATAAATTGTATTGACTAAAGCTAGGGTGGTGGTTTGAATAGGTTTGGTCCCCCATAGACTCATGTGTTTGAATGCTTGGCCCATAGAGAGTGGCACAATTAGGAGATGTGGCCTTGATGGAAGAAATGTGGCACTGTGAGTGTGGACTATGAGACTCCTATGTTTATGCTCCTCCCAGTGAGGAAAGATCCTCCTCCTGGCTGCCTAAGGAAGCCAGTCCTCTTCTGCTGCCTTTGGATTGAGATGTAGAACTCGGCTCCACCAGCACTATGTCTACCTGCATGCTGCCATGCTTCCTGACATGTTGATCCTGGACTGAGCCTCTCAACCTGTAAGCCAGCCCCAATTAAATGTTGTCCTTTATAAGAGTTGCCTTGGTCATGGAGTCTCTTCACAGCAATGGAAACCCTACCTAAGACACTAGTGATGCTTTATTTTCATTTACTAATTCATTTCTCCCAAATTCTGACTCTCTGCTCTGTTTTGATTATCATATTCCAAATAATAGTTCAGGTTTTCAGTTCTTAACACAGGAAGGAGGATGCCCAGGAGATGCATGGGTCCAGCCAAGTTACTATGCACACTACTGCTCCTCTTTGCATCAATATGGCGGTATTCTGCTTTATCAAGCTCATGGGAATTCATCAAGTCAACAATGAGTCAGCTTATTATTCCTGAGTTTACTGAGAAATTCCCATTTCTAGATTTCCAAGGTAAAGTAAGTATTTTAGGCTGAGAAGCCCTGTCAGCAGCCAAGACTGTCTTCCTAAGCATCCACCAGTAGTAAAACATGCCATTACTGTGTGTGACAAGCACCACATTAAAGACTATTGGGTGCACAGTGTGCACACTGCAGAGTTTTTAATAAACTTCATTTCCTTTTTTCTCAACAAAATGCAGAAGAAGTCTTTTTACAATATAATTTGGATAGGAAAAAAAGAAACAGGTACCCATACCCAGAGCAATAAGACCTAAGAACAAATCCTCCTGGCAGGGTAACACTGGTTTTTATTAGAACTGGGTTTTTTTTAAACCATCAGACTGGACTGAAAGCAATTTTCTTTCCTCCACACTCAATTGAAAGCATACATAGAAAATATATAAAATTCTCAAAGAATAAAAATACCATATATATGAGTTTAGGTACAAAAAGGCCAAATAGCCTGCCAAAAGAAAATCTCACTTGTAAAAAGTGAAGTGGACTGTGAATGCCAGCTGTCTAGAACTGACATGAGTTCACAGTAAGACCGTGAGTAA
Source organism: Rhynchomys soricoides (assembly GCA_019843965.1). Taxonomy (NCBI): domain Eukaryota; kingdom Metazoa; phylum Chordata; class Mammalia; order Rodentia; family Muridae; genus Rhynchomys; species Rhynchomys soricoides. Next base: position 4,096,653 of record JADRCH010000041.1, read on the forward strand.
TTGAACCAATTGAGTGAAGAAGAAGAAAAAAAGAAGATGATCAAAAGGGAAAAAAATCCAGCATAGCCAGGCAACCTCATCCAAAGAAGTGGGGAATCAAATTATTAACAGCTATGCAAGATCAAAATAGAGAAGCTAAGATGAGAATAGGTTCCCAAGCAACCAGGAAATTACCAGTCTAAGGGGAAGTGATGCTATCTGAAGCAGCCTTCAGAAGCAAGATCTCCTGCTTCTTCTCCACCTCCACGGGGGAAACAGCATCCCCACTCCCCATTAGCACGCACTCTCTCCTGAAATCAAAGCTCAGTGGGAGCTTCTTGCTGAAGGAAGAAGGACTCTGTGGTCCTACCCTTCCGTTACTTGACCATAATAACTAAAGAGATCGAACAGATAAACAAAAATGCTCTATTCTTAGGAGGCTAGCAATCAAAACTTTGTGCTTTTTAATTTTACTTAAGACAGATCACCAGCACCCCAAGTGGCTCTCCTGCGAGTCAGGAAGCACATGTGTTCGCACACACAGCTTTATGACCTGTACGGATATCATGGATACTAACCTGGAAGGTGGCTGGAGTGAACTAAGAACAGTGAGGGCACAAGTATCCCTGCTACTTGTGATGGCGTAACCTAAGCCTGCAACTCTCGCCACTTGTAAAATTAATACACTTTGGGAAAAATTAAACGAGAATAAACTTGTTTGATGGAGATGGTTCTTTAGGAAGTAATTTCTTGGGAACAAAAAGAAAACTTGCTGCACACGTGAGCTGGGACTGAACCCTGAGTTGTTCTGCGGGTTAACTGCACCTTCTAGGGACTATCTCCTGCTCACAAATGACGAAGCAGTTTCTGTCAGACTGGTGAATCAAAGCCCTTTAAGAAGTTAGAGTGGGGGCTGGAGAGATGGCTCAGAGGTTAAGAGCACTGACTGCTCTTCCAGAGGTCCTGAGTTCAGTTCCCTGCAACCACATGGTGGCTCACAACCATCTGTAATGGGATCCAATGCCCTCTTCTGGTGTCTCTGAAGACAGTGTACTTACATAAATAAATAATTCTGAAGAAGTTGTTGTTGTTGTTGTTGTTGTTGTTGTTGCTGCCGCGGCTGCTGCTGCTGTTGTAATAGCTGGCTAGTTTTCTGTTGCTGGGATAGAACACTGACCAAAACCAGCTTGGGGGTGTGGGGGGGGGGGTTGGCTTACAGGTTACAAATCATCATTGAGAGAAGCCAAAGCAGGAATCTGGAGACAGGAACCGAAGCAAAGTCGATGGAAGAATGCTATGTAGTAGCTTGCTTGGCCTGCTTTCTTACACAACACACACTGGCTGGAGGTTGCATCTCCCACAGTGGACCAGACCCTCCCACATCAATCATTAATCAAGAAAACGCCTCATAGTCATGTCCAGAAGCCAATCTGACTGCAGCAGTTTGTCATTGAGATTCTTCTGAGGTGTCTAGTTAGCCAAGTAGACAAGAACTAACCACCACAACCCCCAGTTCATAGTCATCTTGTAGTAAGTCTACGACCTTTAAGAAGGCATTAAAAAAAAACAATCAGGAATCATTACCAAACATTTATTTCTCCACAAGCTCTCCATGAGGAATCTTTGAATTGACTTTCTTAGGATGTCCTTCCCTATGATAAGTCTAAATTGGCACATGCTCACAATCAAGGAGCAGTAATAAGTATTAAGTTAGCAGTGAAAAACACTGGGATGCTAACCGAGGAACTGGCTTGGCTGGTAAAGTGCTTGCCGAGAAAGCATGAGGACCTGAGTTAGTAATCCCAGCATTCCATAAAACTGAGTATAGCAGTGTATGCCTGTAGTCCCAGAAATGGCTAAGACAGAAAGACAGGGGTGGGGTGAGGGGTTGCTATCCAACCAGTCTAATTGGAACAGCAAGCTCCAGGTTCAGAGAAAGATGCTATCTCAAAAAGTAAGGTGAAGGGGCTAGAGAGATGGCTTAGCAGTTAACAGCATTGGCTGCTGTTTCAGAGGAATCCAGGTTCAATTCCTAGCACCTGGGTGGCAGCTCACATCCGTCTGTATCCAGTTCTAGAGGATGTGATACTGTCTTCTGACTTCCACAGGCAATCATGTGAACAGACATCCAGCAGGCAAAACATCCATACACATAAATGAAAACAAATTCATTTAAAATGTGAAGAATGATGGCGGAAGATATCAGTAGCTCATTTCTGGTCTCCATACACTCCTACAGAGATGAGCTTACACATACACTGTAGGAAAATGAGCCAGGGACAGCCTGTCCCGATGGCCTGTCTCTGAGCCCCCAGCCTCTGAGACTTGGAAATCCCCACCCTTGAGAGCCAAATAATGTTTCAACGTTGTTGGCAGAGCAATATTTCCAACTCTGCTTTTCCACTAGCTCACTTCAAATGCTTGAAAGACCCTATAAAAACCTTTCCCTCCACCTAGCCCTGAACTGCTCAGAGGCAACAGCCATCCTTTCTCCCCAAATAAATCTCTTTGTGAGGTCACTTGTGTGACTTTGTTTCCTAGGCTCCCAAATGCCAAGATGCCCCTGGGCCTTAAAAACCCTTGTATGCACCCACTTATGCCTTGGGCTCTGACTTAGCCATGATAGTACAAGTAAAGGCAATCAGGGGAAAGGGGACAAAAAGGGGACAGACAGACAGACAGACAGAAAAAGAAACTGTGAGGGAACAATGATGGGACAGGACAGGACAAGACACACAAGGCCTCCTTTAGCTGGGAAGGAAAGCAGCTTTGACTCAGAGGAGTTTGCAACTCAGACAAGGACTTCATCCGTAGAAGCTCAGTTCTTAGCTCCCAAAAAAGTGTGCCTGGTACTCTTTACAGCCCTTGACTTGAAAACCGCAGAGAGAAATATTCACAATGACCTTTGATGGAACGTTTTAAATGATTTGCTGGAAAATCTCTGACTCATTCTTTCTTTCGTGTCTTCAATATCTGAGGAGTCTTTATGGTTAAGTTCTTAAACAGTCAGTTTTCAGAATGTTGCACTGGGAATTCTGGGTAGTAACAGAGTAAGACAGGTGATATGAGGGCTGGCTTTTTGAAGGCACTACCCATGAACAATCCAAATCCCATGACGGCAGGGTCCCAGGGAGACCCTTACTGTAAAGTGGGCTTATGTAGATCCGATTTATTGGTAGCCATTTGGCTTCAGAGAAAGTACATGTAGGGACTCAAAATTGTAGCCACAAAGTAGCTTTAGATTTTCTTGTGGTGATGAAAAATGTGGAATAGTTTCCCAAAAAGACAACTACACATTGTGAGTCTTTGTATTTACCAAGTAACACAGGACAATTAAGCTGGGGGAGGAGTCTTCTAAAACTAGAGTTTCAGGAAAGAGAACAGAAATCAGATGGAAACATGGCAAGCTTTTTAAGGATGCTTGAACCAATCAATCACCCTCCATGTAGCTCATCAAATTCCTTATCTCTAAAGCAACTGGGGAGCAGCAGTCCACTTTAAAACAGAAAACAGCACTCCGGTAAGCCCCAACTCCATCGTCCATTTTTTTTTCTTTTGCAGAAATGTTCATAGCAACTTTACTTATAACAAATAAAGTAAACAACATAAACAACCCCAGTGTCCTGTAAGCACAAACAAATGGTCACCAACGTGTCGATATAATGCATCCAAACATTACGCTGAGCAAAAGAAGCCGGGTATACCATGAGATTTCATTTGTAGCACTCATACACGCTGGGTAAGCCTATAGAGATAGACACATAGAGTTACCGGGTACTGCAAGGCCTGAGGAGTACCAGCTGCAAGGAGGCTTTTGGGTGATGGAAATGTCCTCTCCCATGGTTGTGGGGAGCTTTGCATGGGAAATGCATTTGTCAAAGAGTGTAGAATTTCTTAAGAGTATTGTCTCCATGTTCTATTGCTCTGAAGAGAACCCATGAGCACAGAAACTGTAATAAAGGAAAGCATTTTATTGGGGCCGGCTTACACTTTCAGAGTTTCAGTCCCTTGTCATTGTGGTGGGGAGCACGGCAGCATGCAGGCAGATGTGGTGCTGGAGAAGGAGCTGAGAGTTCTACATCTAGGTCTGAAGGCAGCAGGAAGAGGGAAACAGTGGCTTGGCTTGAGCCCTAGAAACCTCAAGGCCACCCCCCAGTGACATATACTCCAACGAGGCCACACCTACTCTAACAAGGTCACACCTCCTAATAGTGCCACTGCCTGGTGACCAAGCATTCAAACCTATGAGTCTATGGGGGCTATTCTTGTTCAAACCACCACAAGCATGTTAATGCATGTTGATTAAAACAATAATGTTGAATTTTTTAAATTCTAAACATCTAGACAAATACGCAAAGGCTAGAGACTCTGGAAATATGCAAAACCAGTAGCATTTGTGGCTTTTGTTTTCTGTGAGGTTACCTGAGTTGAGGCTTTTTAAAAGTTCAGCAGAATCCTGTTAACAGGAACCAACTGTTGCTCGTTTCTGAGAGAGGATCTCACTATATTGCCCAGAAGAGTTGTGAAGTCCTTGGCTAACTAGATCGTCCTGCTTCAGCTTCCTAAAAAAATCTGCCTGTCTGTCTGTCTGTCTGTTTCTTAACCTGACTAACTGTAATATGGTTCACCCTTCATCCATTTCTGTGGTTCATTCATGGTTTGTTGAACTTATCGCAAACTAGAGATTTACAGGACCCTGTATTCAAGTAAATTCACCATTTTTTCTAAATATATAACACCCAGAGAAAAATTATGGACTCCATTAACACTAACACAAACACATCAAAATGTAAGTCAGACAAGATTTGTATGTAGGAATGTTCAGAAGAATTAACTAGTAAACAAATTTTTCAAAAAGATTTGCCAACATCATGTAAGGAAATACAAAAATCAACATGTATTTTAAACACATGCATACATAATGCATATATATGTATGTATATACAAATATAATACGAACATGTAATACAAAATACATCCATACATGCATGCATACATACATAATCTAAACATGTACAAATGCAAACATGTCAAGATTTAAAGAACAAAGCACAGTAGAACCACAGGTGTCCCGGGTCAGCTCAGTGGTAAAGCACTTGCCAAACATGTGCAAAGCCTTAAGCTCAGTCCTGAGAATAGAGGATGGGGAACCTCATACAGTGGAACACTTATGACTTAGGTTACACTTAAAAAGAAAGATATTCAAGTTAAAAGAGAGCCCTCTGAATGAAAACATCCCCGGGAAAAGAACAAAAGACAAGCAACAGTAGAAACAATGTTTGCATCTTATACAGCACCAATGATCATCAAAACTGCTAGAAATGTTAGCTATGAGAAGACTTTGGTCAATATAAACGAGGAGAAAAGCCAGGATTTACAAAGGAGTTACAGACACAATCAATACATCATTCTTCCATACTCAACAGTCACCGAGCCCTCTGTAAGTTAATCGTTGTCCTAGCAGAGGGCATACAACAGGAAACAGGAAGTAAATAATGCAAACAGAAAATGAAAAGAACATGTATAACTTTCTCATTAAATTGACAAAAGTTTTCCGAGATTGATAGAATCAGCTGCTAGTGGAATATGGGAAAATGCACGTGTGTACGATGTTCAGAAGTATAAATTATCAGTCTTTTGAAATGTAGATTAGACATATATCAGAAGTTTAATTATTCATGTGATTTTTTTAAGAGAGGCTCCATTTTCCTGATCTGGCCCAGATAAATATTCATATGTTGTACAGAGTTATACAAGAATATGCACTGGAGCATCATTTATGATTGAAAAGAAATTCGGAGAGGATCTATGTTGTGTCTTAGACAGGAAACATCCCCTACAGGCTTGCAAACTGAAGCACTGGCCCCTAACTGATGCTGCTATTTTGGGAAGCGGTAGACATTGCGGTTGGCAGTGACTAGACAGAGGAAAAGGTGAGAGATGGTATATCCTTGAAGAGTCTGCCTTGTCCTGCCACCTCTTGTCCCTCTTTTTCTAAGTGAGCAGGTCTTCTCCAACACACCCATGATGTAGTGTTCCACCCAAAGTCCAAAAAGGATAGAACCATGGTCACTGATGAAACTCTGAAACTGAGCCAAAATAAGCCCTTTGTGATCTGATAGTTTCTCTCAGATACCTGTCACAGAGCGAGAAAACTCTATTCCCACAACAAAAAGTTAAACGCTTTGCTATGTACCTACCATCGAATATTTTAAACTATAATAGATAGAAGCCATGCTATAAAAGAAACTTTAGAGTTATTGTGTAAAAAACCAGTTGCAAAACAATTTGTGTTTAATAGAAGTCACGTGGGGATACAGTTACACATATAAATGCATACTACAGGAATAACGAAGGCAACTCAAAGCTCACGTGACTGTGATTCTCTGTGGGGATGAGAAGGAAGTGGGAGGGAGGGAGACATTAAGGTTTCCCTTCACATATTGGCAGTTAGATTAAAGAGAGATTCGGGGTATTTATAGGCTTTGGGATCAAACACATTCCTTCAAACACCAGTTCTGCTACTTTCAGGCACACAAACTCAAGGTTTCCTATAAAACAATTATGGTGTGTACATCACAAAACTCCTAGACTTCTGAGAATTAATTTAGGTAGTCCAGGAAAAATGCTCTTACTGGATATATAGAATATACAATAGTTAGCATTAAATTTTTAATTGTTTGAATAATTGCAATGAAATGTATTCATATGCTATTTGTATTATTGGAAAAACCACAATCAATAACACTTTACAATTAATAGTAAAAGTTGAGGCTCTGAGAAGTTAAAAGAAACAGGAATCTGCTATTATTCTACTAATCAGAGACATGTTCCTCTCCTGACTATAATGCATGCAAACATGTAAGACACAGGTCTTCTTGGACAAATCCACAACCCAAAATTGGCATTACATTTCTTTCTATAAAGAGGTATAGAAAATACAAGCGTATCTGGACCAAGTAATAGAATTAAATATTAACACTTTTTAGATCAACATTTTATGAGTGAGTGTGCGTGTGTGTGTGTGTGTGTGTGTGTGTGTGTGTGTGTGTGTGTTGCAGGTATGTATGTAAGAGCATGCATGTGGATGCCGAAGGTCCATGTCCACTATCTTGCTCCTTTGTTCTCAACCTGATTTTTGACATCAGAATTCTCATTAGAGCTTATCAATTCAGCTAGATTGGCCAGAGAGCCCAGGGGACCCTTCTGTCCCTGCTTTCTCAGCACTGGGATTCTAGATCCTAGCTATGCCCAACACTGTATGTGTGTTCTGGGAACTAAACTTGGACTGTTGTTTGCATGGCTGATACTTTACTGAACCATTTCCCCGGCCCTTGAATTTCAAATTTGTAGAGTTAGATACATCATCAGAACTTTCTTAAAGAGTTGTTTAGTGATTAAGGCAGACTCCAAAACCTGATGGAAATAATTTCTATGAAAATATCTTTTTCTATCTGATTATTGTTATTTTATATTTTGGTTTAATCCTTTACGAAATTGTTTCTCTCGCCATTCCCCTTTATTAGTGATTTTTCTTTAAGAAAGTGATCGACGGTCTACACCCTTGCCAAACTTTAAGAGTCAAGTGGGCAGCTTGTTGGAAATATCTACCCCCCACAGCCTTCCGTGGAGAACCTAATTCACCTGGTCTAAGATGGGACAAAGGACTCTGCAGACAAGCACCTTGGTCAATTCTTCTTACTAGGCAAGCTGGAGAGCCCTCTGCTCGATTGTGTCTGCCACAGGAAGCAGTTGCTCCATAAGGTGTTGGACGAGTAGAAACTAGTTCTTAACCCTCACATTTATCTTGGCCACTTTGGGCCCCTTACCTAGGACTTATGCCCTGCTTATCAGTATCCACCAAAGATAAGTCAGGGCAAAGTGGAAAGAGAGCACGGGGCAGGAGAACGAGGCTGTAAGGAAGAGCCGTGAGAAGGGTGGGGACGAGAACATGTGAGATGTGAATACCGTGGCTGGAAGGGTGTAACTCGGGGCTTGCGGGATAGCGAGATCCTGGAGAAGAGGGAGTGTGGAGGGGGTCAGCCAAAGCTAGTAAATATGAAACTGACCTAAGGAAAAAAAGGAGAAAGACTTGTGTTAAATTAGAAAAAAGTGTGAATCGGACCGTCACCTGTCTGGTTTCCAGCTCGGCCATGTTTGAATTCCAGTGCTGCAGCCCCGACGCCCTTTTCTCCCTGTGCGCACTTCCAGAACTTCTCCTTTCTACAAAAGCTGTGCAAACCGGTTCCTAAATAACTGCCAGTTTTTATTGCTAACCCAAATGGAATTTCTAGAGAGTAGGTGTTGGTGTGAAAGAGGAAGAAATATCTTACCCAGACTTCCACAAAAAACATCAAGGTTTAAAACAACACCATGTACTGCCTTCCGCTAGGAGTGGGGCTTAGCTAATTCTTATTTATCTCTTTGGGACCTATACTCCCTCTTCTTCTCTTCAAGGGAAATGCTGAATCACAGTGTCCTCTGCCCGGGTTCAAAACTGTTTTCCAGTGTGAGGTAGCAAACTGCCCTGCACCATTCCCTGAGGGTTTGGTTATTCTAGGCTGCTGAGAACACTTGGTGCAAGCTACAGTTTTTTATACCCATAGCTGTTGTTTTTTAACAGACAAGTAAAAGTTGTACATTTGTGGTCTACTCGTGAGCATTATGGGATGTCTAAATTAATATGCCTTGTAATACATACTTTTAATGGTGAAAACACCAATTTTCAAATGTATGACAGAGTTTACAACCTTTCTACTCCTGCTAGAGTTTTATTTTTTAATCGTCATCATTATTTTATTAGCAGGGATTAATGTTTTAAGACTTCCTGTGTGAGATAATACAGCATCTGTCTTTCCAAGCCTGGTTGTTTCACATGGAATACCCGCATGTCTTCATGTCTTTCTATGTGGCCATGGCTGCCTGGCTTTCTGTCGTTTGAAAAGTTGACTTACACTCCATCAAGTATGTGCTCCTGACCTTTGCTCACTTCAGTTGAGCCGATGTGTTGCCTGTTGTAACGAAAGGCTGCCAGGAAACTACTGGGCCTGTATCTCTTCATCACACTCACTCCTTCCTCTGGTAGCTCCCACAATGAGCTTGGGGAAACTTGATAATTTTACTCCTTATTTTCTTTGAAGACATTCCATACTGTTCTCCTTAAAAGCTGCACTAATTTACACGGCAATCAGTCGGTCTTATCAATACATGTTATAGTCTGTCCTTTTGACAAAGCCACTCTGAGAGATACAAAGTGATAGTTTTTCGTGCCCATTTTCCTGACTGTTAGTGATGTTGAATGTTTCTTCACCTACCTGTTGGCCATGGCCACTCTTTCTTGGTAAGTGGCTATTTACATCTTGTCCCATTTGAAGGGGGCTATTCTTTTGTCTTGCTACTTAATTGTTGGAGTTCATTACATATTTGGACATCATCTCCTACACAGTTGTGTGATTTGCAAACATTTCCCTGTTCCATAAGTTGCTCCCTCATTCTTTTGATGGTTTCCTTCGATATGCAGAAGGTTTTAAATATAATGAAATCCTGCTTGTTTACTTTAATTTTTACTGTTGATGTTTCTTATTCTTTGGTGTTATACCAGGAAAAAAAAAAACTTATTACCCAGACTGATATTACAGACCAATTCAATAAACCAATGTTTTTAGGCTGGAATCCCTGCCCATCCCCCGTACAAGCTAGGAAACCCTGTCTGCCCTCCTTCCTCCAGCCACACCCACACGGAGAAAACTCCAGGCTAACCTGTTATCACTCCTTGTCTCCTTGTTTCTGGCAACTCACTCAAGAGTGCCCACCCAAGGGCTCAGTTTTTGACCATGGATGGAGACATTCCCAGCTCCTAGCTCATACATCATCACCCCATGCCCAGGACCCATAAAACCCCCTTGCTTTAGCCTGGACCTTTTGCTTTAGACGTCACTGACCTCTGTGAGATCGGTGAGCCCGCCTGAGAGCTGCCTCCTAATAAACCTGCCTTCGTCAACTTTAAATCAGGTCTAATTTGGCCTCTAACTGTGTCATGGAAAGAGAGAAAGGCCTAGCATGTGACAGAACACTGTAATAGAGTTTGCCTTAATCCTTCTAGAAACTTCCAGCTATATATATATATATATATATATATATATATATATTCTCTGTAGACCAGGATGGCCTCGAACTTAGAGATCCGCCTGCCTCTGTCTCCCGGTGTTGGGATTAAAGGCGTGCGCCACTACTGCCCGGCTGAAGTTTCACATCTTATCTTTACATATTTAATCCATCTTAGCTTTGTTTTGTTTCTTTTTCTGAATGTATGAAGTAAAACTTTAACTCAGACTAAATTTTTTATTAAAAATTGTATTGCAGTTATTATTGGGTGGTGTATGAGGACATGAGGGAATCACAACCAGTTCTCTCCTTCACCGTGATTCATGGTAGTCAAGCTCACGTTGCTGGGCTTGCATACAAGAGCGAGCCTTCATCTGCTGAGTCATCTCTCCAGTCCTAGATAAACTGTCAAAAGTACAGTGGACTAAGTAATAGCTCCCAAGACAGCTGTATCCTAATCTCAAGAGCCTGAGCATATGTCCTAAGTAACAAAGGAACTCTAAGGAGTCATTAAAACTTCCAAGTGTGGAGAATATTATGAATTATCTAGTTGAGCCAATGGGATTGCATGCTTCCTTACGAAAGAGAGCAAGGGTCAGAGGCAGAGAGAGGCAGTGGGAGGAGGATGCAGAGCTAGTTTTGAAGACAAAACGTGGGGCCCCATTCAAGAACAGCCAGCAGCTTCCAAAACTGCAAGTAGGAAGCTTCTCCCCTGGAGCTTCCAGTGCCCTGCCTTTGAGCTTTGCATAATGAGACAGCATGATTCCTACCCTTCAGAACTAGAAGACTTGTTCTTTCCAGACAGCACATGCGTGACCATTTCTCGATAGTAGCAGAACCAGACCCAGGGGCCCCTGTATTACATTCACCGTCCTGTGGTCTGTAATGTGACTCTGTCACATTACAGAGTTCTGGCCGGCAAGTCATCCCTGGACTGAGCTGGCTCCTGCATACCCAAGGCATCCACCACATTTTGCATCTGGTTGAGATTTAGTCTGAAAACATTATGCTTAGAATCTTCATAACCAGGTCCATAAATGAAAACAGCCTTTGGGTTTCCTTTCCTACAGTAACTGTGTCATATATCTGAGATCCTGACCCTGTAGAAGGAACTGAGAAGTGCGGCTTCTTTTATTGTTGTAAGTAGAATTATCTTTCCCTTAAAGGCTCCGTAACGTCTGCCCCGAGAAAGTAAGAGACGGGGACTACTGTCATTTGCTGGCAGTTGAATGCTCACTCTGGTTTTTTATATCTTCTGAATTGATGTTGGAGAATGACATTTTCTGAAGTCATTTGTTCAAGCTTTATCCAACTCACTAAAACAAAGCTGTGTTGGCCATCCCTTTTACATTTTACCTTACCCGTTGTTACCCCTACTCTTTAATTTCTACTATTATCTTCAACGTAACTTCTCTTTATCTTGTAATTAGTTGGGAGTAATTAGCTCTTACTTTAGTTGATCTTGTAATTTGTTTGATTTATATTCCCTTCAATATTTTTAATTTTATATATTTTAATGTTTTCTATTATTCCTTTTATCTTAACTGAATATTTGCTTTATCACTTTTCAGGCATCTTGTTTTCAAGTTTATATGTAACCATTACATTTTTAAAAAGAAACTGAATAAAGTGTAATTTTTATCAAATAATCACCGCCCCCTCCCCCCCCCAGCCCTTGGAAATATTAGTCTGGTTCCTTCCTGTCATTTGTGTAACTTTTACAGCTAAACTAATCATTTTTCCATCATCTCAAAATAATGAGTTGTCTAATCTCAGAACTAAACTAGCTAGTACCATGTGATAGTCAAGAAATTTTCACTGGAAGCCTAATGTCCGCCACCCTAGTTCAGGACCGCCCCCAGAAAGAAGTCTGCTGTGCTCAGCTGTTTCTGTGCTCCCAGCCTCTCAGTTCTCCCCCGCCGAACTCTCATGCTCAGGCACAGAAAGAACTCTTTCATCATTAGTTAAAGCACAGTCTATGCTGCTACGAAAAAAAAAATCTCTAAAATAATGGCTTTATTAAAATAAAAGCTATTTCCCTCAAAAAGAAAAGCAAGAAGTCTGGATTAGTGAGACACTTAGTTCCATGAGGTCATCTGAGACCCAGCTTCCTTCTTCTTGCTCGGTTACCTCAAGACTTTCGTCTCGCTCCAGGCTGGCTGGCTGTGAGCCCCACAATACAAGATAAGAGCAGGGAGGAGGAACCGGAAGTGGAGTCCATCCAAGACAGGCAGTTTCCTCTTTGGCGAGCGATACAAGTTTCACATCACACCTTCCCACTCTCTCATAGCGCAAGCATCGCACTTTTTCTCCCGGATGCTGAAGCATCTTGCTTACCAGAAAAGTACTTTCAACTTAGGTATAGAGAAATATTCAGACACGCTCCAATTAAGGGTTATGGCACAGTCTAAATGTCCATGCCCTTCAACAATGCCATGATCACAAACAACAAAGGGGTTATATCAGATCTAGGGAGACTGAGGACAGAATCTTAGATTATGATTCCAAGGAACAAACAGACAAATAGAAAAACAATTACAAGCTATGAGTAGACTTTGCAGACTATGTAGTCCTTATTAATGGCGATACCCTGGATTGGATCACAGTTATGTCAGATACAAGTTAGCAACAGTTATGTTTAAGCTTGTAACACAGTCATGTCAGATATAAGTTAGCATTGTTGGCAGAATTTTATGACATTTATTTATTTATTTATTTATTTATTTATCATTTCTGTACTATTCTTGAATAAAGAGTGAAATGGGAAGAATACATGCGCTTTTAATCTCATATTTAAATCTCTCACCCAAACCTTGTTTCTGAACCCCAGACTAGCACATTCTGTTTAACAGAAATTTCTATGAGCTAGCTTTGAGGTTTCAAAAACTTACATAATTCTGTGTGTGTGTGTCTCTGTCTCTGTCTCTCTCTGTCTCTCTGTATCTCTCTCTCTCTGTGTGTGTGTGTGTGTGTGTGTGTGTGTGTGTGTGTACTACTGCTCTAGCACCATGCCTGCCTGCCTGCTGCCACCATGTTCCCCAGCACGATGGTCGTGGCTCACCCTCTGAAACCATAAGACCCTATACACTCTTCTACAAGTTGCCTTGGTCGTGTCTTATAAGAGCATTAATCAAGTAAGACAAAAGCAAGTCAGGTCCTCTCTGTCTACCTTTACATGTCAAGTGCTAGTTTATACTCAAAAGTGTCTGAATAGGAGCTGTGCCCCATGGGCTCCTGCATTTGAACTCTCTGACTG
>JADRCH010000041.1:4111376-4144993 GCA_019843965.1 Rhynchomys soricoides
AGGGGGGGAAAAGGTATGAGTTGAGACCATTTTTAGTTGCAAGAAACGATTCTGCCCTCAAAGTGAGAGATCAACCTGCCTGAGTGATTGAACTAAAAGTGTACACCACCATTCAGAGCAAGAAACAATTCTTAAAACAAACTAGGTTAGGTTAACAATAGATTTATTGACTAGAAATCTGCATGGATATGGAGTCAAATGGGAGCCAAACCCACCCTGACACAGGCTAAGCAACCCACTAGGATTACCATTCCCAAGCCGGAGACAATCTCAGCCTAAACTGAATGTGGAGACTGGCAGCTACGATTCATATGCCTCCAGTTTCCTTGGGAGTGGAGTGGGGGATACTGCCCATTGAGTCATCTATGGAAAAGAAAAGAGAAAACATCTCAAGGAAGAGTCCTGATTCACCCAACTTAGGTTAAATGCACAACAAGGAACTGCTCACAGTTCCTGGGACTATGATGATCACTGGAGAAGGTTAGGTCTTGTGCTCACCCCTGAGTCAAGGTCTGAACACTAATTCTATAAGGAGACAAGGGAAACTGGAAAGGAAAGGTTGCTTACCTTCATTACCTGCAGAAAAGAGGAAAAGCTGAGTTGGGATTTTGATGGGGATTGCATTGAATCTGTAGATTACTTTCAGCAGGATGGCCATTTTTACTATATTAATCCTGCCAGTCCATGAGCATGGGAGATCTTTCCATTTTCTGAGGTCTTCTTCGATTTCTTTCTTCAGAGACTTGAAGTTCTTGTCATACAGATCTTTCACTTATTTGGTCAGAGTCACACCAAGATACTTTATATTGTTTGTGACTATTGTGAAGAGTGTCATTTGCCTAATTTGTTTCTCAGCCTGTTTATCCTTCGAGTATAGGAAGGCTACTGATTTGTTTGAGTTAATTTTATATCCGGCCACTTTGCTGAAGCTGTTTATCAGCTGTAGCAGTTCTCTCCATTGCTGGTGGGATTGCAAGCTGGTGCAATCACTCTGGAAATCAGTTTGGCGGACTCTCAGAAAATTGGACATAATACCACCTGAAGACCCAGCTATACCACTCCTGGGCATATACCCAGAAGATGCTCCAACATATAATAAGGACACATGCTCCACTATGTTCGTAGCAGCCATATTTATAATAGCCAGAAGCTGGAAACAACCCAGATGTCCCTCCACAGAGGAATGGATACAGAAAATGTGGTAAATTTACACAATGGAATACTACTCAGCTATTAAAAACAATGACTTCATGAAATTCGCAGGCAAATGGATGGAACTTGAAAATATCATCCTGAGTGAGGTAACTCAGTCGCAAAAGAACAAACACAGTACGCACCCACTGATAAGCAGATATTAGCCCAAAAGTTGGGAACACCTATGATTCAATTCACAGCAACTGTTGGACTGAGCCTGGGGTCCTGATGGAGGAGTTGGAGAAGGGACTGAAGGAGCTTAGGGAGTTTGCAGCCCCATGGGAGGGAGCAACAGTGTCAACTGGTCAGGCCCCCTGGTGCTCTCAGAGACTGGACTGCCAACCAAAGAATACATATGGAGGGACCCATGGTGCTGGCCATATATGTGGCAGAGGAGGGTCTTGTTAGCCATCAGGGGGAGGAGAGGCCCTTGGGCCTGAGGGTGTTAGATCCCCCAGTATAGGAGAATGCCAAGGAGGGAAGCCGAGAGTGGGTGGGTGGGTGAATACCCTCATAGAGACAGGCATAGGGGCTTTCCAAAGGGTAGACCTGGAAAGGGGAAAGCATTTGAAATGTAAATAAAGTATCAAAAAACTGTAAGCCCCCCTCCCCCAAAAAAAAGAAGAAAGGGAAGGAAAGCTGGGTGACAGCACACCCGGCTGGTCGCATCACTTTTTTGTCGCATCACTTTTTTTTTTTAAGAGGCAGACAGGAAAGGAGGGAGGGAGAAGTGAGGACAATGGAAGAGAAGGGCCTTAGAGTCCAAATTAAAATGTTTTCTCTTTATTTAAAGTGTAAAATGATGACTTTTTTCTTTATTTACAGAGGCATGCCTATATTGAAACTAGAAGCAGAAAGATTCCTGCACAGAATTTATATGCATCCAGCTTTATTTCATCTTGGCTTTTAGAGAAAGGGATGTGGGCAAAACAAGGCTCTTAAAATATCCATGTCATCATTCCTGGAAACGGACTATGCCATCTTACATGCTGGCTTAGGATCTTGACCACAGCAACTCTTAAAAATGAAAACATTTAATTGGGACAGGCTTACAGTTCAGAGGTTTAGTCTATTCTCATCATGGTGGGAAGCATGGTGGCATTACAGACAGACGTGATGCTGGAGAGGGAGCTTGAAATTCTATATCTGGATCAGCAAGCAGCAGAAGATAGAGTCAGCCACTAGGGCTGGCTTGAGCTTCTGAAATCTCAAAGCCAACTCCCTGCCTCATTTCCCCACCCAGTAACATACTTTCTTCAACATGGCCACACCTACTCCATTAAGGTCATACTTCCTATCAGTACCCCTTCCTATGAGCTTCTGGGGGACACTTTCATTCAAACCACCACATAGGACAAAGAGACTTTGAAAATGTGACTTAGGATACCAACAACAAGCAAACAGAAATCACCTGAATTATCCAGGCAGACCCAGACTCATCTCTGCGATATTTAAAAATGAAGACTCTCTCCTGGCTGTGGGTAAAGGACAATAATGAAGAGGTCACAAAGACATGTGGCATTGAACATGACCGAAGAGTTCTAGGAGTGAGACCATGCAGATGACCTCTAACACTGGAACAGGCTAGGAGACTTTGTCTTCTAGACTAAAGCTTTCAGAATGGAGCCTGGTCCTGCCAGCCCAATGAGACCCATTGTCAGACTCCAGTCTACAGAGCTGAGAGAAAATAGAAGTGTGTGTTCTGTGTCATAAAGTTTGTGGTAACTTCTATTGTACTGATAGGAAGCTAATCTAAGGAGGCATAAACACAGTTATAGGATTTTATTAAGAAAACACACCACACACAAAATATATATCATTTGCTTCTGGTGGCAAACCGTGAAGTAGCCAAGCTAAGAGGGACTCACACCCTATTAGAGGAGTCTCTGGTAAATGAGTATTATGTGAGGTATAAATTATACCATGTTCACAAAGAGGCATCAAATGGACAACTTTAGTTTCTTTTTTGCTCTGCTGACTCTTCTTCAAGACAGCCTACATTGTGGGACAACTTTTAAAAGTCATTAAATCCTACAATAATTATATTTCTCCTTGGTTTTTAAGAAAACTTAGAGATGTTTGTACTCCTTGTGTTACAGACTTAAGAGGGCAGGAATCGTGATCAGACAGACAACAACCCAATAGGCTGTTGAGTTATGAGAGGTCAGAGGGCCACAGCTCCACATCACCATCCTCAGAAGCCTGAGGAGCTCCCTAATCTTCAAGAACCTGACTCAGACCAAAGTGGGATTCATGGCTCAAATGAAAATAAATTAATAATAATAGTAATAACAACAACAACAAGCCTAGGAGAGTTGGGAGTTTCCGTTAAATATGACTTAATCCAGACTTTAAGCACAAGGGTTGCGAGAAAAAGAGGCAGTCATAAAGACAGACACCTCCAAATGCAGGTAGATAGTTCCCAAGTGAGAGTAGAGAAAATAAGGGACGTACAAGAGCGGGTATGGGCCCTTCGAGGGCGAGTGCCAATCAGTTCTCTTACTATTGCTCATACACGTTATTTTGGTGGCTCTCAAGTTACCTCTCAATAACTTACTAAGAAACCTTTTTATTTTCCTGGTTTTCTTCTCTCTCTCTCTCTCTCTCTCTCTCTCTCTCTCTCTCTCTCTCAATGTGGCAAGTGAGATGGATCAAGAATTACAAGATAAGGTAAAAGCAAACCTGACTAGGTTTGCACAAGGGGTTTAGAACATATACTTGTCCTGTAAATGGCCTTTCTGCTGGAATTCTTGAAGGGAATTCTTATTCCCAGGAAGGAGTACAGAACTTGAGGAGCTATTAATTGTGCTAAAATTCTTGCTTCTCTACTGGCCAGACTCCTCAGCCCAATTCCTCTGTGAGGGGCTCCTCTCTCTTCTCATATACCCATACTCAGGTACACTTCTAGACTTTCTAACCAGCAACAAGGCAAGAAAGCACTGTGTAAGTCTGAGTTCACACTTGTGGTTAGACTTGTACATAAGCTTTTCTCCTGCCAGGTTCTGGGGATTCCAAGGGTCGTGCTTAGGACCTGGGCAAACAGTGACAGTAGGAATAACCCCTGTCTCTAGGGGATTTCCTCAGCTGGGAACGTAGGAAGAGAATGGAAACCCTGAGGAAAAGGCTCTTGTTCAAATGCCAATAAATAGCCTAATTACAGGCTAGATAGACTTTTAAAAACAAAAACAAAATAAAACAAACAAACAAACAAACAAACAAAACAGAATAAAGAGCCATCCTGTAAGCTAGCCTGGCTATGGTGTCCTCAGCTCTGGGCCTCCTGAGTGTGGGAGCTTTATTTGTTCTAATCATTCCTCAGTGCCTGGCATTAGACTTTTGGTGTTGTTGACACAACATGGGTTGTCCCACCTTCGAGAGGTGCCTGAGTGCCTCGCTTGGCTTGGAGCTATCCTAACAGGACTAACCTGAACCTCTTCACTAAATGCTCAGTTCTAGAGCTGGCCCTTCTTCGGCCTCTCAGTGTATACACCAGCTGCTTATACTGAGCCATGGTCCTTACTGATGCTATAAAGATGCACAGCAGTGAGTGCTCTTCTCCAAGGGATGACAGGACATAGATGGCTAATATCAACCACTGCAAAGACATGAAGGTGATAGAGGAAGAAACTTTAGTACTTTGTATATTATATCTCCTTCTTTTAAAAATTATTTTTAATTTATGTGTCTCCATTAGTACCTGCATATATGCATGCACACTACACGCATGCAGTGTTCACAGCCATGTGGGTGCTGAGAACTGAACCTGTGTCATTTTGCAAGAGCAGCAAATGCTTTTAACTGCTGAGGCATCTCTCTGACCCGTATGTCTTTCTCAGTATGAGCACAACAAATTCTTCCCTCCAACCCCTGGGCCTCTGCACCAACTGTTCTCAGAGCTTCAAACGCCCTCCATAAAATTTTACAATTTCCATTTGGTTGTTATCTGTCTTCCCACTAAAGCTTAGTTGTTAGAAAGAAAGGAGTTATTACTTCTTTCTTCGTGCCTGTATCACAAACCTCTAGAAGATTGTGCATCTCACAGCATGCATTTGACTCACCTTGTAAAGTTAATGAATGGAATCTGTCAGAGATAAGTCCAGGGGATCATCACTATAACCATGCCCTAAGAAAACCTGAAAACCAGCTCCAGTTGAGTGAACAAGAGGTCGATCAGCTAGACGGTGTCTCCCCCACTCAAGCCTGCCCCTCCTTGTACTCCTGAATCCACCTACATTATATACCAACAAGCATCCTCTGGTTCACTCCTTCCATATAGGCCTAGAGGTGCCTCCAGGCAGAAGCTGTGCCTGTCATGGTTCCATGACTCAGTTCTTCATATGTGATAGTTACCAGAGGGGCATCTGTTAAACGATTTCTCTAAAGGAATAAGATTATTGGACCTATCACACACACACACACACACACACACACACTCACACACACACACACACACACTCACACACACACACACACAGTACGTATTGAAAACTATAGTCAATAGGTTATTATTAGCTGGATTCCTCATCACTGAATACTTGGAAAACTTGGCAAGTCTCTCAATTTAAGTCTCAGTCTCCTAGCCTAGTGAACAAATGTCAAAATTACAAGCTAGACTCTCCAAGCATAGAGTTTGGGTCATATAGACATACTCCTCGATGCTGAAATGACAAATGTTGAAATTCTGAACAATCGCAGAGGTCTAAAATCTCAAAAGGTTAACATAAAAGCATTCTGAATTTTTGTTTTAAAATATATTTATTTATAAAGAAGAATCTCTTGAGGAATATATAAGACACTGTAGGACATTCATAGGCCACTTTCTACAAGAACAGACAATATTAGCATACACACTCCTAAAAGCATAAACACACAGGTTTACCAAGACACTAGCACAGACACAACAGCTCTGACAGACAAACTGAAGTCAGGAAGAAACAAGTCAGAAACTAGAATGTGCTGATGCCTAGTACTGCAACTAGGAAATGTTCACACAGCTTCATAGCTACAGTCACCCCCAGTTCTTGATGGACAGAAAGCTCAAGCCTTCTCACAAGCTAGATCAAGAACCATCACATTTGGGGTTGCCCTATAAGCTGAAATATTAAGAAATTTTATTTTACACAAATGTAGGGTTTTTCAGATGTATTTTCACTTATCATGTGCACAGACAGTGCCGACACACAGCATTAGCACTGTAAGATGAGCTTCAAGGCATACACTTGCAAGAAGATGCATGAGGCAAATTATAACTTTCTAAAAGTCTTTATAGAAACCATGGTGACAGTGGTGGACATGAAGGGAGTATGACATGCACATGCCTCTAGTCATGAAAGTTGTACTGGCAATCTAGAATAGTGAAAAGAAGAAGAAGAAGAAGAAGAAGAAGAAGAAGAAGAGGAAGAGGAAGAGGAAGAGGAAGAGGAAGAGGAAGAGGAAGAGGAAGAAGAGAGAAGAAGATTGCTTTGGATCAATCATGGGCAGCTAAGTGGACATGGTCTGAAGGTGCAGGGGTGGCTGAGTGGACACAATCTGAAGGTGCAGGGTTGGCTGAGTGGACACAATCTGAAGGTGCAGGGGGGGCTGAGAGGACACAATCTGAAGTTGCAGGGGTAGCTGAGTGGACATGGTCCAAAGGTTCAGAGGTGGCTGAGTGGACACGGTCTGAAGGTGCAGGGGGGGGGGCTGAGTGGACACCATGGTCTGAAAGTGCAGAGCTGGCTGAGTAGACACCATGGTCTGAAGGTGCAGGGCTGGCTGAGTAGACACCATGGTCTAAAGGTGCAGGGCTGGCTGAGTGGACGCCATGGTCTGAAGGTGCAGGGGTGGCTGAATGGACACGGTCTGAAGGTGCAGGGCTGCCTGAGTAGACACCATGGTCTGAAGGTACCAGGGCAGCTTCCATACTTGGTAAGTGTGTTTGGAAGTGCCAGGCTGCAATTCAGGCTGCTATGTGAATGGGATGCAGATCTTTGCAAGTGACTTCATATCCAGTTCCCCAGAAGCTGACCTTTTCCCAGTGGTCAGTGCAGGTTTAAGGAGTGGAACTTTCAGGACTCAGTGTGTGGATGATGCTGCTGGAACTGATGTCTCTCCTGATTAAGAGCAGCACTGCCTGGCACTGAGTCAATTTTCAAGAAACGGAGCAAAGGGACACTCAATTTAATGAAATTTCATAGTATTTTTAAAATGTGATAATCGCTACCTTGAGATCTAAAAACAAGAAATATCATTTACCATCCCACATGTACCAAGATACTTATTTCAGTTTTATAATAAAGATAATATAGAAAGAATGATAAAAATTAAATCTTACTGATTTTCAAAGTCACAAGAGAAGCATATCTCTCTCTCTCTCTCTCTCTCTCTCTCTCTCTCTCTCTCTCTCTCCCTCAGAAAAAGATTTCTTCTAATGTACTAATTCAGGAGAGTTTCACAAACTTCCACAGTGAAATGAGCCCATCTTGTGGCCTTTCAGAATATTACTGCTTCTCCATATGTTGTTACTTGCCAAGGACAGATGTCAATGTGTACTTGTGTGAAGTGGCGAGCCAACTGCTGGAGCTCAGAATAAGAACTATAGGGGAGAGGTAGCAAAGTTTTTACCAGAGTTCATATCAATCTAAAGATGGTGCAGACTTGTAAGCAGATACTACAGTGAAATCACATTGTTACATAAAGCCATAAACTTCCATTGCTATACAGCATGTTTGAGGTGTGGGTCCTCAGAACTCAGAATGAAGTTGATACATCCTGCTTCTATAAATAATAACCCTAATCACCAAAGCACCCATACCCTTAGAGGGTGTGTTAATATTAATTTCCAGTCTGCCATTTCACAAAGAAGTGCTATAGAGTTTCTTTAGTGAGAAAGCCCAGAGAAACCTGAGAACACTGGCTGCCAGCATCACCTCAGAGTGCACCCACTGATACCTCCCAAATGGCTTCCTGTGTGTTCTCTCTGTGTAAGTAGATTTCTTTCTCACTGTGCCCACTTATAATCTTAGCCTTCAGGAAATAGAGAGGCAAACATTTATTTTGAGAAAGTTAAGGAAATGACAAGACATATTTTAACTGGGCAAGAGAGGAAGCAAGAATCCCATCACTTAGAACCTGACGGCTTGGGGGACAAAAATGGAAGAGAAGGAAAAGAAGGGAGATAAAGCTGGCTGGGAGGGACTGGGAAGGATGAGAGCATATCTTTCCTGTTCCAGGCTCTGGGAGATTTCATTATGCAGAAACATCTGGGTAGCCTGGTCAGCTGCAGAGGGAGAGCTCTCTCCGCTCCTATGTGATGCTGAGATGAAAACCCATAGGTGAGGAAACTGTCCTGACCTGCTGCAGTTGCAGGGCAAGTCCTCTTGGCCCTGGCTAAACGGACAGTGTGATGGAGATGCCAAAGGATCTCATACCATCAAGAACGAGTCACTAGCAAGAGGAGTCAGAATCAGATCTCCACCAGCCTGTGGAGTAAAACACAAGATTACCAAGACTATGGACCCTAGCAGAACACAAGAAGTAAACCAAATCAAACACATGCCATTGGGTAGCAGCCATACACACCTAAGGAAGAGCACACTGGCGGAAATGAAGGGTGTGACGCAGGCCCCACTCATATACCTCTCATCCACATCTCTCTGCTCCGTCTGTGCAGACCGTCCACTCGTATCTATTCCCTTCTTGTCTCACGCTACAAAGAAATGTCCCCCAAAGTCCATCTTCCTTAAAAAGCCAAATGAAGGAAGGAATCGGGAAAGACTGGTTTGTAAATTATCTTTTCGTGATGTTAATGAGTCTGAACACAGTTTCTTTACAAAATCAAATTAATTTTTTGAAGGCAAGAGAAAAACTTTTACATCAACAATGGTTCTTTAGTGGAAGTGTGCAAGATACAGAATTTTTTCATTTTTTTTTCTCTTTTCAGTCAGTTGCTTCAACAAATACCTATCTTATATCAAATGGCCTATAGATAATTAAGACAAATATAATTTAGAGAATGAAGGATTTCTTCTTCCCTCTAAGGTTTTCTAATCTGGACATTGGGTGAATTTTATCAACAATCTGCTCAACAAGCATATGTTGGTCTCTGTCTGAGTATTGCAAGCTGTGATGAAGTAGTAGATGTTAATTGTAGGACCAGACACTTATGCAACGAATGGAAAAATTCCATCACATAGCACCTCAAGCTGTGATGAAGGGTTGTGCCCAGTTCTTGAACCCCAGAAGACTACCAAGGAGCCGATTCCGATGCAATCCTACTAGAGTCTCTTTATTCAAGCTTGAGCTTGGGCTACACTCCCATCTCTGATGCAGCAGGACAGGAAGGTGGAGCCCAAGCTCTCAGCAGGACAAGGTTTTAAAGGAAATGGCAAGCCAGCAAGGGGGTCTCTAGCCTAGCACACATCTGACTGGGGGATTATTATAGAATTCTGTTGTGCTTTAACATAATTGGCTGGTGCTGGGAGCCAAACCATAAACTTTACTTCTGTGCTCCTCATGATTGGTGGTTTTTAGAAAGTAGAGTGCCAGGAGCAGGCTTGTAACTTGGAAACTAGTGCAGGTTTGTTGGGTTGTAATCTGGAAACTGGTGCTAGGTGCTGACTTGTCAGTTAACTCAAGTTCAGCCTTAGGTCAGGTTCTCTAAGATGGAGTCTGAACCCAAGATCTGGACTCTCAGAAGTGCTGGACATTCTTGACAGTAGGACCAGAAAGTAGCAGTGTTTCACCAAGACAACCCAAGGACTTAGTCATGAAAGAAACAGAGAGATAATGACTTTATGACTTTCTTCAGCCCACTAGGCTCTAAAGTGGCCCTCTCAAAGATAAAGATTTAGGACCAATTTTCCAGTTAAGAGATTGTATGTCAAGTATCAATGTAACAGTTTCATTCACAAATTCTTTTTCAATAAATTAATAGTTCTCTTCTTCCTCCTCCTCCTCCTCCCCCTCCTCTTCCTCTTCCTCTTCCTCTTCCTCTTCTTCTACTTCTTCTTCTTCCCCTATTCCCTGTTCATTCAGTCCATTCAGTAAATATTAACTGCAGCTATGCACCACTGAACTACACTAGATACTTGATACTAGGTCCTACTACATGCTTTCTTTGCCCATCAATCCTCCCTCTCTAAAGGGTCATAGGGCTCCAGACCTCTGTATTTCAGCTTTGCATCACTACTTGAGGCAATAAACTTCAAAAGATGTAAGTTTTATTCAGCCTACACTTTGGAATTTTAAATTTAAGGCTGAGAGGCTCCATTTCCTAGAGGCTTCTCAGTAAGGTAGAAGAAAAAGATAGCAGAACATATATCATAGGAGTGCCTGAATCTTAGGCCAGGAAGAAGGCAGAAAGAGTGGGCAGGCTTCTGTAGTCTCTTTTGAGGGCAGGTCCTCAGTGATCTAAGGCCTTCCCATTAAGAGAACAGGTCCTCCCATTGATCCTACTTTCTAAACCCTGACACTTCCTAGTACCACCACTGTGGATAGAATTGACACATGGCACTTTGTGGGAGACAATACATAAACCACTACATCTTTTTCCTTACATCAGACTTGTTCACACAATCACCCATCTTAAAGTTGTAATCAACCAACAAGAATCCAAATTGTCTGAGTATTATACTAAACTCAGTGCTTTTATGAGAGTGTTCTGCTCTGAGTGACAGAAAAGAAAATAGAATGTAAGTCCTTCTCAGCAGTTTGTTGATGTTGTTGTTTTCTGATATGTTACCTTGAATCTCACGCTGGCCTTAAACTCACTATGTAGCTGAGGATGTCCTTGAACTCCTGATCCTCTTGTCTTCATCTCCCAAGGACTGGAATTGCAGATGTGCACCTCCATGCCCAATTTATGCAGTGTTGGTGTTTAGACTCAAGGTCTACTGCAAGCTAGGCAAGTGGTCTACCAACTGAGATACCCAAAACTCAGACATCTTCAACATCATTTTAGAGTTTCTAGAGAAGGAGGAAGAGGAAAAGGAGGAAGAGGAGAAGGAGGAAGAGGAGGAGGAGGAGGAGGAGGAGGAGGAGGAGGAGGAGGAGGAGGAAAAGAAAAAGCTGTATGTCAGGCTTCTCTGGAAAAGCAGAATCTGCAGAATTGTATTAGAATATATTATAAAGAAGGATTTCTTCGGCCTACAACCTGGTAGCTGCTCAATCCAGGGAGCTAGATAACTCAGCAATCCAAGCTTGGGTACTGAGTGCTGGCAGATTCCTGAGAGGCATTGTGTCTTGTCAGAAGTACTTGTCAGAAGGGCAGTGATGCTACAGACTGATGTCAGCAAAGGATGGCGGCGGTAACAACAGACACATCAGCTCAGCAAGAAGCAGAGACAGGCAACAATGCTGCTTTCTCCTCAGGAGCCATCACATCTGGGTGGCAGATTGAGGGTAGGTATTCCTCTTCTTATTAATCCTCAAGACGTGCACAGCTGTGTGTGATTTCAGGCCCTACAGAGCCAGCAATAAGATTAGCCATCTCAGCCTGGGAAAGATAGGAATGATCTCACTCACAACTCCCCTCTCCTGGCCTCTCCCCTCCTCATTCCAGATTTCCCAGCCCAGGTCACAGCAGGTGCCCCCTCCTCCTGTGTAACACATCCTGTATCCTTCCTACTCTAAGGGTCTTAGTGGGATTCTTCTTGAGTTCTCTGGGCTTTGAGTGTAGTTATTAAACAAATCCATTAAAATTCAGAAAACCCTTTCCTCTATGAAGTGACCAGCTCTAGCAGTTGCAATCCAGCCTTCAGGAGTACTGCCCACAGTGAATAATGTTATCAAAATATGTAATCTCATTATTCCACATCTGAATGGGTGAAGAACATTAAAACAGTTTGAATCATCAGCATAGAGGAATAAGAAACTCAGCTTAAAATCTCTAAACTGAACCCTGTTGCTTACACTTAATTACCTTAAAAATGTTAGTCTTTCACATAATGCTGCAAGTGATATTTCAGCAGAGACCAGATCTGTGTTCCCCCCTATTGGGTCCTCAATTAATGAAGGCATGGTCCTTGCTCTCACAATGCTAAACTTGCCAGACAGATAATTATACAACTGCAATGTAGTGTGTTCTCATCTGTAACAGGAAACTATCAAGTGCCTCACGAGGATGTTTGACAGTAACTAAACTCAGAATCAGAAACAGAGATAGAACCCCAGAGGAAGTGGTCGCTGAGCTGGGATCTGAGGGGTAAAGAGATGCTAGCTGAACAAAGCCCTGGCAAAGGACTCTGTAATTTATGCTGACTTTGGGTTTATTTCTAAAGGCAAGAGCAAGGCACTGAACTATATAAACAGGGGCTGGGGACTCTTTAAAATGCCACTGTGTCAGATGGCACAGAGAAGCATGTCTGGAGGTGGGAACAGCTGTGAGGCAATGTTCCAACATTGCAGGCAAGTGTGCAGCACGATTGGAAGTCTGAGCTGCAGTAACAGCAGTGGAGATGGGCGAGTGTGCACAGCAGTGATAAAACAGGGTCGGGGGCAAGGTGTTTACGGTGTCAACTGGGTTTCTGGCTTGGGTGATCAGCAGTGCCATTGACTGAGGAAATTAGAAATGTCTTTGAATAATTTCCATGTGTTGTTTGGATCTCCATATATCATAGTTTCATTCTCATTTGCTCATGTACACAATTCACTTTCCTTTATTTCTCTTTACGAGAGACAACCACATGACCATTTGGAGATCTGAATAGGGTTGAAGATCCCTAATCCTGTCTTTTCATGCTGTCTAGATAGGGCAAATGCCTTTCTCTAAAGGGTTACATGGTAATTTTTTTTTTAATTTTCTGCTACAGTTTTTGTCACACTATTCTTCTGCCACTGAAGTTAAAAGACAAAAAACCAACAACTATAAAACATATAAAGGGGCTGGAGGAATGACTCAGCAGTTATGAGGACTTACAGCTTTTCCAGACAACCCAAGTTTGGTTCTCAGCACCACAATGAGAGGCTTACAACCAACTGTAACTCTACTCCAGGAGATCCAACACCCTCCATTACCCCCCTCAGGCACCAGCATGCAAGTAGCAGACACAAAACCACATACATACATGTAAAAATAAGTCTTAATTATGAAATGTAAATTAGGGTCAGAAAACTAGCTCAGAGTGATAAAGGTGACTGCCACTGAGCCTGAGGACAACCTGTTTGGTCTCTAGGATCCACTTAGGGCAGGGAAAGAGCATATCCCTGAGGGTTGTTCTCTGACCCCTCGTCTGCCATGGCACATGCCACCCTCTCCTCAAATCAAATAAAATACACCCTTAAAAATTATGTAATATGTGTGTGTAAAAGGAAATACTAAGCTGTGCCTTATAAGACATAAGATTTAGAGCTGCAGATTGAATCCATGACCTTGGCATGCTAAGCATGTGTCCTACCACTTAACCACAGCCCCACCTACAAATAAAGCTATCTACAAAGTTACTCTGTGGGTGGGATTTGACCTGTGGACAGAGGGTGGCATGCCCTGTTCTAGACTTTTGTTCCTAATACATCCTGGCATTGTGACATCATTCCACACTTCTGGACATGCTTTCTCTTTAGAAGCCTGAAGATCATTTCTTCATTTGGGAAGAGCAGATAGCAAAGTGATATCACAGAGTCACTAATGACGGCTGAGTTTCTATTATCAAAGATGCTTTCTTTGTTAATATCTGTGCCTTGTGTTATTTTGTACGACAAGATAAACAGAACCTCATTGACCTGGTTGCATCTTAACTCTATCATTCCTACAAAAAAACGCAACTTGAAAAGAGTCACATGTGTTTGAAATCAGAAATATCTTGACGTGGAATATAGGAAAGCTAAGCAGTGTAAATTCTCTGGCCGTGTAGAAGCTGGACGATAACCTTGAGTGCTGTTTCTTAAGCGTTGTGGTGGCTTCAACAAGCATGACCCCCAGACCCGTGTGTTTGGATGCTTGGCCCACAGGAAGTAGCCATGTTGGAGGAAACGTGTTGCTGTGGGGGTGGGCTTTGAGGTCTTCTATCCTCAAGCTATGCCCGGTGTGGTACACAGTCTCCTGCTTCCTACACATCAAGATGTAGAACTCTCAGCTCCTCCAGCACTATGTTTGCTTATATACTGCCATGCTTCCCGCCATGATGATAATGGACTAGACCTCTGAAACTGTAAACCAGCCCCAATTAAATGTTTTCCTTTATCAGAGTTGCCATGTTCATGTGTCTCTTCACAGTAATAAAACCCAAGCTAAGACAAGCAACATCCATTCTTTTCTTGGAAACAGGATCTCTCAACGGCCTGGAACATGCCAAATCAGTTAGGCTGGCTGGTCCACAAGCCCCACAGATCAGCTTATCTCCAACTCTCCAGCAATGCCATTACAAGCACAGGCCACCATTCCTAGGTTTTTTAATATATGGACTATAGAGAGTAGACCCAAGCCTCATACTTGCAAAGCAAGTACTTGCTCATTGAGCTGTCCCCTCAGACCTGCATAGTACAGCTTTTATCTCTGTTGAAAATCAAGTCAAGATAACTGCAGAAGTTCTGTCCTCTCCCAGTTGCTAGCTCAAGCCTATGCACATACTTCATGCTCCTTCTACACACTACGAAAATCATCTGAACATCTTGTTCCAGATGGTGTGTGAGCTGAAAACTGAACTCACAACTGAACTGAGATCCTACATGCATCTGATGAGACTAGTTTGCTCCTCACCACTTGTTACGTCACAGCAAACGTCCAAGTCCTCTCACTGGCTTGCTGATGGGGTTCATGTCAGTCTCCTCCATCCCCCAATTTGTGCATTGCTCCAGCTTCCTCACAGTTCTCAAACATGATAAAGATCTTCTCACTCCAAGCTTTTTGCCCTTGACCTCTGATCTGGAGAACATTTATTTAGAACAAATTAAATTAAATACTTGAAATTCTTAAATATGTGAGAATACACTGTTATAGTATGAGAAATATAAGATCACCATCAACACAGTAGGCCTTCACACTTCTTGATTTTAAATTAAAAAAAAAAAAAAAAACTCAGCTAAGGTTTTATAATAAGGTGTAAACTTGTAGCCATGTAAAGTAGGAAGACCTTGTGGACCTAGCCTTCATAGACTGTGGAATATATAAGTATATACCACATCTATTTGGGGGAAAAAGCATCACATCTACAAATGCAGATTCCAGGCCCAGCCTAAACATCTGGCC
The DNA here is from genome assembly GCA_019843965.1 of Rhynchomys soricoides. Taxonomy (NCBI): domain Eukaryota; kingdom Metazoa; phylum Chordata; class Mammalia; order Rodentia; family Muridae; genus Rhynchomys; species Rhynchomys soricoides. Next base: position 4,126,735 of record JADRCH010000041.1, read on the forward strand.
TGAAATGGTCACAATAAAGTTCTTATAATGATATGTGAAACATTGGGCCCTTCGGAGAATATGACACTAGCTCTGTGCATCAAGTGGTAAAATATATAATTGACATGATATTTCTGAACTTTAAATTAAAGAGCTGAGCCTTTCCTCTTCTCCTCCTTGATTGATTGCATCACTGGAGGAAATTAATAAATTACATCGTCAAGTCTCTTAGGAAATCTATTTTGATTAGCTAATAGCAATAAATAAACACATTTAAGTCAAATATTTCTTTAAAAGCTAGAAAAAAGAAAGTTGGATTTTTAATACACTGAATGCATTATATTTGTCTCACAAGAATAATATGTGTGATTTATGCTGGTCCTACTACATTCCTGATTATTTGACAGAGAAAAAAAACAGAATGCTAAAGGATTCTCATCCATATTTTGAAGTATTGACACTTGGAAGAACCACCTGAGATACAGATTTCAAATCAACTGTGGCTAACACACGCACAAATGGATGAGCCAGGATTTCCAGAACTTTCCTAAGAAGGAGATGGCTTCATGGAAATAGATCATTAATCCAACATTCAAGAGACTAAGAACTGCACAGATGTGTTATCCACAGCCAGATGTGCTATCCACAGCCAGATGTGCTATCCACAACTATATACTTTCTAGGTGCACAAGGTGTGATTTAGATTTACACAGGGTGCTGGTTGTTTGGTCAACGTGACCCAGACTTAGACAACATTGGGAAGAAGGAATCTTAACTGAGAGAATGTCCCAGAAGATGGGTCTATGGTAAATCTGTGGGTATATCTTGACTAATGCCATATTTGGGGTAGTGCTCCCCCCTGGGCAGGTGTTTCTGGATGGTATCAGAAAGAAAGCTGGGCAAGCCAGGAGGAGGAAGCCAGGAGGAGGAAGCCAGTAAGCAGCTATCGTCTATGGCCTCTGCTCCTGCCTCCAAAGTTCCTGTCCTAAGGTCCTGTCCTGACTTCTCTTCATGACAAACTATGATTGAGATAATAAATCATTTACTCTTTGAGTTACTTTTGATCATGGTGTTTATCACAGCAATAGAAACTTTACTTCACAAAGTAAACTGCAGGAATTCTGAGCTATGCAAGAAATTAGACCAAATCCAAGATCAGCCTTTCTCTATGCGTGAGTAAAATAATCTTTGAGATCCAGGCTTAGTGGCACACATCTTTAATCTCAGTGCTCAAGAGGTAGAAGCAGAGGATTATGAGTCCCAGACCAGCCAAGTACTGCGAAACACTGTCTTCTAGAAATGACATGGCCACCGTACTCAGAAACTCACAGGGGCCATGGTTATGTGCACAAATCAATCCTGCCAAAATTCCGGCAGAGACTGTGGAAGATACTCTCCAAACCCCACCCTTTATTAAGAATCTACTAGCAGGTGGAGGAGGAAGGCCACTCTTTTGAGGCTGTCGTCAGTGGTAGGGTTCCATGTTACACTGGGCACCCCCATACTCACACACTCACACACACACACACACACACACACACACGGGTAACACTAATTGGACGTTGTACTTTATCAAAACAATAAAAGTAAAGAGAAGGTGTGACCTCAGGAGGAGGAAATGTTAGAAATAAAGAGTGTGAGGAGAGAAACAGAGTGGCTGTGAGCATACTGCATGTACTCATGAAAAATTATTTCATTAAAAAAAAACACGTGTACTAAATAGATTCATCAGATAAATTGTCTAATGAAAATTGTTCCTTCTTTTCCACAGAGATTTCCAAGACTACATCAGTAACTTTGGGGCTATTTTTCACATGACAGCTGTGCCCAGAAGAGCCTGAGATTTGGGCCCATATCTAAGTCTAATTTATTAGGCTTCTAATAGTCAAATTCTTAGGGGAGTTTTCCCAGATAAACTAATAACTTGCCTGATAAAGCAGTTGAAAGACTTCAAGGAAAATCAAATATGTTAAATTTGATAAATGTCATTTAGAAAGCTTCAGAAAATGCAATTGAGCTTACAAATGAGATTTCCTGTTCAACTGAGTCAGTCTACCCAGCTGGAGTAACGTGGCATAAGACAACTGTCCTCTGAAACTATTCATTCCTGTTTCACATAAGATTAAACTTAGAAAATCTAGAACTAAGTTGCCAGTTAAATAATTAATATAAATTTTATAAATACCCAAAATGCTTTTAGGTTTTATAATCCTTTCTATGGCCAAAATAAATCTTGGGCAATCAAAATTCAGACTCACAGTGGCCAAAGTTGAAATTCACTGTGCACAAAATATCATGGTAATTAACTGTCAAAAAATTAAAATAACAAGGAATGTCAATGTCTCTACTATAGTAAAAGTTGTTTCTAATTTCCATGTGTGTTTGAGGATATACATGTTCAATGGGAATAATTAAAATTCACCTATTTACTGAGGATCACAATCGAAAAGTTTTGAAAGTCACTGATGGTACAATACTAGTACCTCCTAGCAGCTCAAATTCCCTGTCAAATCCCCTACTGAAAGACATCTGGAGTCTCAAAAATACAACAAAATTTCCTCAAGTGGCAAAGCCTTTATTCATGGAATATTCTTTTCATTGCTCAGCTATTAATAGTTTTCTGATTTATTCCCACTTAACACCACTGGCTCCCTGGCAGTCAGCCAGGTTCCCAAAATGAGGCTCTTTCTGCATTGCCACCCCTGTCTTTGTTCCCCATTTATTTCTCACTCGTACCCATCTGCTTGTCCTGAGACCCAGCTCCACCCCCCAATGAAGGCAGCCTTGAAATAGCAGGGAGGCTCTCTCTTCAGTCTTTATCATACTTTAGCTATGTGGTATTTTATTTGGTGTAACCACTTGTCTGGGACACAGGATACCTAGAGGACTAGCTGGTAACACTTTGCTTCTAGGCAAAGTGAGATAGATAGATAGATAGATAGATAGATAGATAGATAGATAGATAGATAGATAGATTGATGTGAGATATATATATCCCTCTCCCCCCTCCTCTCTCTCTCCTCCCTTGTATGTGTCTCTCTCTGTCTCTCTGTCCCTGTCTCTCTCCCTCTCTCCCTCTCTCTCCCCCTCCTCTCTCTCTGCCCCTTTGTGTCTCTCTCCCTCCCCTGCCCGAGCTAGGCCATCTATCCATCTTCTCTTGCTGTTGGACACTGGCGATCCTGACTCTCCTGCTCTCACACTCATACGATCACACTGCCGGCTCTCCTGGGTTTGCAGCTCTCAGATGCAGTCTTGGGGGACTTCTTACCTCAATAATCACATGAGTCGATTCTTATTCATGGATCTTTTCATGTGCAGCATATATTGCTTAATGGCAAGCATATATTCTGAGATATGTATCCAATATAATTCTGTCACTGTGCAAACAGCATAGAGTATGATGACACAAACTAAGATGGCAATGATGCCATAGGAAATCTAATCCTAGGAGGTCACTATTATATACTGTCACAAACTATGACAGTATATATACATGGTTCTGTCTCTGAAGAAGCCTGTATAGGCAAACTCCATGACATCTGTGGTGGTTGTAATATGCTTGGCCCAGGGAATGGCACTATTAGGAGGTGTTGTCTTGTTAGAGAAAGTGTATCCCTGTGGGGGTGGGCTTTGAGACCCTCCTCCTAGCTGCCTGTAAACCAGTCTTCTTCTGTTCCCTTTGGAACAAGATATAGAACTCTCAGCACCTTCTCCATCACTATGCCTGCCTGGACACTGCCATGTTCCTGCCTTGATGATAACGGACTGAACCCCTGAACCTGTAAGCCAGCCCCAGTTAAATGCTGTCCTTTATAACAGTTTTCTTGGTCATGGTTTCTCTTCACGGCAATGGAAATCCTAACTCAGACAACATCTGTTTGTATTGATTATTCCTCTCTTTAACATTCTTCCCTTCCTGAGTATGCACAGCATTATTGCAATGAAGAATCTTCCTTTACCTGAATATTCAACTCTCCATTTTTAAGGATGAGCTCCATTTCTTCTAAAGAGGGTCAGAGTGTTGTCTACATATTTCACAGTAATCGTCCTTTCTCTGAAATATGAAAACTCAGAGCTTTCTAGAGGGTTTCCTAACTTTTTCCCCTTGCTCTGGATGGAGTTTTAAAACATGAAAAGTTAAGTCATCATCCTGTTATCACTGTCTCATTAGTTACACAATCCACTCATACCTTAGGGTCACCTTCCCTTGAAGCTGTGCATATTCGTGGGCTTTAATGGCATTTTCTAGAGTGAAAACCTGATACAAAAACTCAGTTTTGATATGATGAATTCCTGCTCAATCTTCAAGATGAGTTTATATATTAGTTCTTCACTGAAGCCTCCCCTAGAATCACTTCCCTGAGATTATTAATTACCTCTTCATCTAACTGAGTCCATTCAGGCTGTGCAGAAAAACAGTCAGATTAGGCAATTTATAAACTAGAGAAAGATACTGCACACAGTTCTAAAGGCAAGGAGATTCAAGATTAAGGTGCTGGAAGAGCATTTCTGTTAAGACCCCATTTCCTGGCTCATAAACAAATGTTTTGTCATTATACACTCCTGCAAATGGGTTGTGTGTGGTATATGTATGTGTATATGTATATGTGTGTGTATGTATGTGTGCGTGGCATATGTATATGTTCATACATGTATGTGTGCATGAATGTAGATGTCAGAGGTCAGCCTTGGGTGTCCTCAATCACCACCACCTTAGATTCTGAGACAGGTCTCTCAATGAAATTACAGCTCACTGATTCAATTATAGCAGTAATCCAGCAGGCCTCAGTTTCCCCAGTCTGTGATTGCATGCATACATCAACACATCCAGCTTCTGACATGAGTGCTGGGGATCAAGTTCAGGTCCTCATGTTTATGTGGCAAGCACTTTGCTGACAGCCCATCTCCCCAGCACCTTTTGTTGTCAATCCTGGAGGTTAGTAGTTTATATTTCATTAGCATCACGTGCTGCTTGTCTTCAACTGGAAGACAATTTATCAATTATAATTAACGATATCATTCCATAAAACTTTAAAGAATGTAACTGAAGTAAATATTTGAAAATCCCATAAAATTATCCTTATAAACTTATAGAACAGAAAAAGGCCCAACCGCATCAGCCCTTTCAGTTTTGGGATAGAAAATTCTAGTTGTGTAAGTTTTTAAAAAGCTGTCAAAATTAAACAGGTAGTCACAACAGTAGACATCCAACCTGGTTTTCCAATTACCTACCCAGTAGACATAGGAAGTTATAATGTTTTTTAAGATTCACATTTCTTCTCATGAGAATCAAGATCTAGGAGAGACAGAGTATTTCACAGACTAATGAATACCTTTTTCCTAAATAGTAAGCTGCATTGAATTTTTGTGTTTTATAAATGAACCATTTTATACTTCAAAGATGGTGACATTAGAAAGCTCACTTTACAAAAGAGGATGACTCTGATCATTCAAGAATTTTATAAAAATTGACCTCCTTAAGGTTAAACTACACTTCTCAATATAGTAAATTAGCATGGGCAGCTGGTTATCTCACCTAAAATCAACCCTGGAGAAACTATAAAAGCAAACCAGAAGCATGGATTCCAAGAATGAACATCAATTAGAAAAACTACAAGAGATGCCCTTGTGCAAACAGAGAGTTGTGACAGCATGCATAGGGTTACACCAGTCTAAGCCAGGTGGGGACTAGCATGGAGAGGAGAAGTAGCCATAAGCCAGTAGTGGAGGAAGGGGGAAGTATCCCTAACCCAGCCGGAACCCTTTTGCAATTGGAAAGTTAGTTTTTTCTAATGGAGTCTCACCAAACTTGAGTCAAAGATCCATGCTAGTAATAGATGGCCAACACTAAACAAAGGCAATATCATTTTTGGAGATTCTTTCCTTTGTGTATATAGTAAGATCTCTGGTTTTATGTTTTTATGGGTGTGTGCACAAGTGTGTGTTGCATATATATGTGTTTCTTGTGCTTTTTCTTTGGATCTTTTCCTTCTCTTTGTTTTGTATATATTCAGAATGGAGTATATTTAGCTATAAAGAAGAATAAATTCTTTTCTAAAAAAAAAAAAGAACTTCAGAAAATGGGTGGCAATTGAGGTTATCATGTAAGCAAAATGAACTAGACAGAAAGACAAGTTTTATGTTTTCTATCATATAAGAAAACTAAAAACAAGAACAAAAGCCCTGGAAATATAAGATGGGTGTTAGAAAATAGGAAGACTATGGGAATTCGAGGGAAAGAGCATAAAAAGGGAGAGCAAATGTGGCCAGTATATGATATACACTTAGGTGGAAATTTCCACCAACTTGTACAACTAGCACATGCTAATAATTTTAATAAAAGCCAGAACTACCTACATGTGCTAAATGAACTTCCTTTGGTATAAAAAATTTATAGTCATTAATATTCTTTTTATTATCTGTAATCAGTAGTCAAGAACTTATAATAAATAACCATAAGCATAGGTTAACTTATATATATTACATATATATATATATATAAGTTATAACATATATATGTGTTATATATGTAACCTATATATACATATATATACACCTTTATATACGCAATATGTAAGTATATATATTATACATATATATATATACATATATATATATTGTGTTATTCATAAGTAGACTGATTGTTTAGGCTGTTCATGACCCTGAGAAAATAATGTTTTAAAAGCAGATTATTCACTTGAGAAAGAATTAACTACTAAATTAATTATGATATCTTATACATATATATAATATATGTGTGATTGACAAATTCCCATCAAATCAACTTCTTAGTTTTCTCATTTCTATTCAGAATCTAAGTTTTATCTGATTTGGGGGCAGTGGTCTGGAGAATGGGATGACAAGGGACAGAACCAGACACCAGATCAGCTTGGTTCTCTTGTTGACAGGTCAGCATGAATCCAAGAAAGGCAGAGGCTGAATTAATGCAACACCTGTGAGGTTATCCTGAAGTAACCTGTTCTCACCGAATGTTTAGTCTGAGATAGGTTCAGAGCTGCACACCAGGCATGAGTGGCTCTTTTAGTATGCTGCACATGCAGTAACTTTCATCCTTGCTATCTTCTCACTGCTCGGGGAGGAGTCCGGGGCCTAGTGTATGTGTAGCCTTTATATACACTGAGTGATTCTCTCAGTTCCTCACCGCTATTTAGCACATAGATCTAAGTACAGAAAGGTTCAACCCCTTATGTTTAGTGTTTCACAGTAAGTATGTAGTATGACTGAAATTTAATCTGAGGCTCCTCAAGCACCACACAAAATAAAAAATCTCTCAACTCCTTCCTCTGTCTCTCCATCTCTCTGTCTCTCTGTCTGTTCTGTCTCTCTGCCTCTCTCTCTCTCTCTCTCTCTCTCTCTCTCTCTCTCTCTCTCTCTCTTGTGTTTGTGTGTGTGTGTAGAGCCAAAGTTGGTGGAGTTCAACAAGTTATCCTTATCCATATTGTAAGTTTAAGGCTAGCCTGGGTTGCATGAGACCTGCCTCAAAAAAAAAAAAAACCAACCAACCAAACAAACAAACAAAAAACAAGACAAAAAACAAAACCAAAAAACCCACCCAGAAACCAAGCAGGTCTCATATTGGTTGAGAGCAAGAGTGACAGTGACAGGCATGACTTCTTTGCTTATGGAATTGGCACCTAGCACATGATACTTTCTGTATTGCTTGGGGATCAAGATGAACGTTTTGGAGGGCGTGAGAGTGTGGTAGTTTAGTCCTGGGACCTTGCATCTGAGGCATCTTTGGGTGCAGAGAGAGGTTAAGCCAGTTTTATGATATGAGGAACCCTGAGCCAAGTTGTTGGTTCAATTCCTGGTGCAGACTAACCATTGACTTGACATCAGGAAAAAGACAGGGCGAGTGGGAACAAGAGGGGAAAACAGGGAATCAGGAATTTTAAGGACATAGTTGCTAATGAGAAGAACTATGGGAGCCGATAAAATTCCACAGGACACTTAAACGAAAAGAATCCATAATAATTCTAACTAGTATTTAAGGCCAATAAAGGAGAAGGAGCCTGAAGAGAGATGAAGAGACAAGATGCTGGAGACGTAAGTCACAGAAGGCAAATGGACTGTGAATCTGATGATTTTGATGAACCTGACTAACAGATGTCATAAAAACAATGTGCAACAAAGTCGTGATAATAGGTCTCTAACCCATGAAACTTTCCATAGTTCTTCATACACCTTTAGCATGCAAGACCAACGTGTGGTGTCAGTGTTTTTATTCACAGATAAGAAAAGAACATAGAGAGACGAAACAATCCGCCTGAGTGACAAAGCCAGCGGGGATAAAGAATTTGGTGAAAAAGAGAACAGACAACAGAAAACAAAAATCCCTTTAAGGTAGAAAGAGAACAGACAACAGAAAACAAAAATCCCTTTAAAGTAGAAAGAGAACAGACAATAGAAAACAAAAATCCCTTTAAGGTAGAAAGAAAACAGACAACAGAAAACAAAAATCCCTTTAAGGTAGAAAGAGAACAAGCCTACAGTACAAGAAACCTGCATGCGTTGATGCTTGCATGGACTTTTGTTTTCGGGCCTCATTTCTGTGAGGGTGAGTCATTTAGTATGTGCTTTCCTGTCATGTAATTCCTGTGTGTAAATGAAAACAGCCTTTCCCTATCAGTTGTAGCTAGTTTTGTTTGGTTGCTGTCAGGGTAGAGCATAGCTGAGGGTTTTCTGATTGGAAGATGCTTAGACCAGGCCTGTCTACTGTTCATTTGGGACCTTCTCTTCACAGTCAGGATTGTGAACTCAGAGTGAAGGCACAATTTGTGTTCTTTTAAAAAAAATTTTCTCAACTCTTTGAGAATTTTATACAATGTGTTTCAATTCTGCTTCTTGATAAAACAACTAGAAATTGTAGTTATATTCATCTTAAACTTCTTAATATTTATTTTAGTGTCTCTCTTTCTCTCTGTGCATGCACATGCATGTGTGTGTGGGTATATCTTTATCTGTGTGTGTTGAACTCAGTGCATCCGGCTTGGTGCTAAGCTTCTGTACCCACTGAACCACCTCACGAGCTCTCAAATTTAATCTTTATAGTTAAACTACTTTATATAAGCCACTTTGGGTTTAGCACTGGTATCTTTCTGGAGACACAGATCTGTGCTTTGGAAACTGATAACATTTAAAAGTTCTTTAAATACTGTAAATTTCAGAGAGCTCCATCTAGCTTTTGCTTTTTGGGGGTTAAAAAGTTTTATCGCTGTGAAAGGATTATAACTTCAGATTCAATGGAGTTGCTTAATTGCAAACCAAAACCTATAAAAGCTGAATGAAATGTCAAGGTGAACGACTTCTTTCTGTGAATAGATTTTTCTAACTCCATTTTCAGAATAGTTTGGTTTCAATTGTGTAAATTAGTTTTAGAGCAAAGAGATTTGCTTTTCTTTTTTCTTTTCTTTTTTTAAAGATTTTTTTTTCTTTTAATGTAAGTACGCTGTAGCTGTCTTCAGACACACCAGAAGAGGGTATCAGATCTCATTATGGATGGTTGTGAGCTACCATGTGGTTGCTGGGATTTGAACTCAGGACCTCTGGGAGAGCAGTCGGCGCTCTTTCTCCAGCCCCGAGATTTACTTTTCTTAGTTTTTTTTTTTTTTTCTTGAAGGGGTGAGATTAAGAAACAAGTGTCTATAAGAGATGCCATGGAATGGTATGTACAAGTGTTACAGAGGAGGCCTTGGTGGGCTGTGAAGAAAATGTATGTTTTAGAGGAGATTATTTTAAAATGATAATTTAAAACAATTTAATTTAAATTTAATTAAACAATTTAAATTTAATTTAAGACAATTTAAATCTCAACTGTCATTTCATTTAGAGGATTTTCCAAATGACCATATTGCTACCTCTTCTTTCCCAAGCGTAGTTGCTTTGTGCCAACTGCTGTGCCAACTGCCATGCCAACTGCCATGCCAACTCACCGTTCAGACAGCATTGAGGCATGTTGGGAGCTAGGTATTTGGCCTAAATTCCTTTAATCACCTATAACCTTACTAAGGATAGCATCTTTTCTCTGATTTCTTTGGATCGTAGAGCCTCACATCTGACAGACATCTATAGCTACATCAAATAAAGGGTTAGTGATGTGCTAGTTTGTCATACATGAGTTACAATGGAGTTTGAAATTACTCTGTTTTGTAAACTACTGGGCTGTCATATCTATTTGCTAAGGTCATGAAAATTAAGAATTAGAAAATATATTTGAGCCAATCAATCAATATTACTTCTTTTAAAAATAGCTTGTGCAAAGAAGACTTGAAGAGCTTATACACAGCTAGTCAATTGTAGACTCTCACTCTCCTTCCCTAGCTGGCTTAGAACTCACTCTGTAGACCAAGATGGTTTTGAACTTACAGAACCCTGCCTGTCTCTGCCCCTGAATCCTGAGAGAAAAACAGTCTTCCACTATGCTTGGCTTATAAGCAGATTTCTTTCCTAGATGAACCATCCTCTGGAAAGTTTGAAGGAGAAGTCTTTCTCTGTTCTTAAATCTTGCATTTCTTCCTCCCATATTCTCCATTGTCAATCTGGGACTACCTTATGTTTGTTTGTGATTTAAGTCACCATTTTTACTTCCCAGTGACATATTTCAGACAAATTTTCTCCCTCCCCCCCCCCAAATCTTTCATTTATTTAAAAAATGAGCCAGGTATGGCGGGACATCCTTTAATCCCAGAACTCAGGCGGTAGAGGCAAGAAGGTCTCTAGAAGTTCTAGGCCAGTGTGGGTGAGAGTTCTAGGCCAGCAAGAATTACATAGAGAGACCTTGCCTTAAAAACCAAGCCAAGCCTAACAATCCACAAACACCCTTCCCTGCAGAACACCCCAACCAGAAAACAAAGAATGAGAGTCAAGCATGGCAATACATGTCTGAGCCCTAGCACTCAAGGAGGTAGAGGCAGGAGTTCTTGGCTAGCCTTAGCAACACAGTGACTTCAGCACCAGCCTGGCCCATAGTGAGGAATCCAGCTAACAAAACCAAGAGCTAATTGTGCTATTCATTGGTATACTGCTTGCATCGAATGTTTATGGCCCTGAGAAAATTATGTTTTAAAAGCAGATTATTCAGTTGAGAAAGATTAACTACTAAACTAAGTATAATATCTTATAGGACATTTAAAGTATCATATAAAAATGTTTATTCATGTTTCTGGTATCAAAATATGACACAGACTACACACAGGGATATGCAACCCATTTCCTCACTGATATATAACCAGATAACAGCATCTGTCTTAGTTAGGGTTTACTGCTGTGAAAAGACACCATGACCAATGCAAGTGTTACAAAGGACAACATTTAACTGGGGCTGGCATAAATATTCAGAGGTTCAGTCCATTATCATCAAGGCATGAACATGGAAGCATCCAGGAAGGCAAGGTACAGGAGGAGCTGAGAGTTCTACATCTTTATCTGAAGACTGCTAGTGGAAGACTAACTTCCAAGCAGCTAGGGTGAAGGTCTCATAGCCCACACCCACAGTAATACACCTGTTCCAATAGTGCCACTCCCTCAGCCGAGTATATGCAAACCATCACAGCATCCCAATGTATCACTACAGTCAGCTTTACTGGTACAGTCTGATGTAGTGATTCACAGTATATGAGACTGACTTCTCCAGCTTGGAAATACTGGCATTCCTAGCAACTCCCAGGTTCTTCTTAGCAAACAGAAAGATCATTGCCCCTATTTGATTTTTGACCTATATTTGACCTAGATGATTGTTTTCTTCTTGAAAATCACAATACCTGGTGTTTAGGAGAGTCTCCTAGTTTTCCTTAGATGCCATTCTCCCTAGGTTACATGTAATTCTTTGTTTGGTCTCTATAGCTTAAGAAGTTTAAGGTTCAGTCCTCAGACCACTTTTCTGTTTTCTGCTTAGTGTATTCTAGTCTTGTCCCTTGAAATGCCACCCATGTGTTGATGGGTCTTATATTTTTAATATATATTTGCCTCTTCCACTATTATACCCAGCAATATGCTTGTTGTCTCAAATTGGGTATAAATTAAACATTCTTTGAAGCCTAACAGCTTCAAAGCCAATCTATCACTTTCTAGTGTGTACTACCTCTTGCCAACTGGGCTCCTTTTGTCTTCTGCCTCAAGTAAGTCTTGATTTTGTCCTTTTCATCTTGTCCATCAACACATCTTATTAACTCTACTGTCAGAATATATTCCCAAATTCAAGTGATTCTACTCTGTTCTTTTACAGTTACTACCTAAATCTACAAATGCCTTGTTAGGTATATTTACATAAATACAGCTTCTTTTGTATTGCTCACTTTTCCATATGTCACTTTCTTCATTCATACATATACACATTTATATATAACACAGATACATACAACATATATACATACACAGACACATATATACCTTTTTAACTTTAATGTTTTCATTGAAAAATGATTTTTATATGATATATTATGATCACAGTTTCCCCTTTGACTAAGCCAGCTCAGTCAGTCAACAGGTCCTCCAGGGCAGGATAGAGGATTAAAAAGAAAAAAGACAATTAGACAACACTGTAGCATGGCCCCAGCCAGTTCTGAGACTGAAGTGGGTTTACTTTTTTCCAGTTTGCTTTTACACCATTTTAATGACATGCAAGCAGTAAGGCCAGCTCTAGGTTGAGGAACAAGCAACTGTAATAAACAAAGTTCAATGACCACTGTTTCTAGGGGCTTATCAGGATGACCAAGATACCTGAGCTTACTTCCCTGTCCTAACCCAAAGTCATATTCCTGCCTGACGCCTACTTTTTTGTCTGGGCCCAATGTCAAATTCCTGCCAAGTTTCTAGAAGTGGCCCCAAAAGCTCTCCATACCCTTCTCTAACTCCTCCCAAATCCTACTCACCCGAATCTACAACCTTTCTTTCTTTCTTTCATTAGAAAATAGACAATTAAAAAACTATCAAATAAATCAGAACAGGACAAAACCAACAAACAATCTATCAATCAAACACACAAGAAAGAGCCAAAGAAAAAGTACAAGAAACACATACAGATACAGAGACACACACTCTTGAATATACAGAAATCCTATAAAAGCAGAATATCAGAAACCATAAACAAAAGACCTGTAAGGAAGAAAAACTGCCTATACAAAGCATTATGAGACCAAAAACCCTCCAAAAATACCACTAAATTCATTTTATGTTGGCCATCCAATGCTGGGATGTTGTTTGCCTGCCTTTAAGTGTGTTGTTGTTGTTGTTGTTTGTTTGTTTTGTATACCCAGTGTTACTCTATTGGAGAAAATAAAATCTTTTGTGAGAAGTTATAATTGGAGATAGCTTCTGGGTTAGGGATAGGACCTTGTGTCTACTTCCCTCTCTGAAACCCCATCTGGCTTAGACTTGTGCAGGTCCTGTGCATGCTGCCACAGTCTGTGAGTTCATATAGGCTTCAGCCCTCAGTTTATAGGGGGCCTTGTTTTCTTGGTATCTTTCATCCCCACTGGCTCTTAGAATCTTTCCACCTCTTCTTCTGCAGGGTTCCCAGAGCTCCCAGAGGGAGGGATGTGACAGAGACATCCCTTTTAGGACAGAGTGTTCCAAGGTAGCTCACACTCTGAACATTGTACAGCTGTGGGTCTCTGTATTAGTTCCCATCTATGGCAGGAGGAAGTTCTCTGAAGGTGGCTGAACAAGACCATGATCTATGAGTACAGCAGAATATTGTTAGGAGCCATTTTATTGCTATGGTTCATTAGCAGAATATTTGGACCATAGGTCCATGGCCCACCTAGTCTCAGGTCCTTGGCCACCCAGTGTCAAGCATGGGTTCCATCTCATGGAGTGGGCCTTACATCCATATATTGGTTGGTTATTCCCACAGGCTTTGTGCCTCTATTGCACTAGCACATCCTTCAGGCAGGACCCCATTATAGATTGACGAGTTTGTAGCTCAGTTGTTCTGTACCTTTCTCCCTTGGTTGCATGCAGAGCATATTGCAATACCAGCAACAATAGTCAGTAGGAGTGAAAAGGCACCAGCTCAACATCTCCTCATTTAATGAGTTGTGTAGGTCTTGTCTTCAGCAACAGGGCCTTACCATAATTTCTGGAGAGTAGCCTATGGCCTTGGTGATGGCCTGGGTTGTTTGGGGGTTTCCATGGGGTCACTTTGGCCAACAACTCTATTATATATAACTTATTCCCAGAACTTAAAGGTTCATTGGGTGGTGAAAGATACCCAGTTGGTCCTCAGTCTCCTCTGTTATTTGGCCAATCCACTTAGATCACCTTCATATACACATACACATGCACAAAACATACACATACACATACATCTACTTAGAAAGCCTCTACTGAGCTGTTCCCATGTGACCTCTCAAATGGCCCTTAGTCTCGGCTGTGCCTCCCCATAGCCTTTACCTCACCCTTTTTTCTTCCTCCCACTCTAATCCTTCAACCCCCATCCATCCATCATTATCTATTCTAATTCCTCATCCTAGGGAGATCCAACCTCGCTCCCTCCACCCCAGTCTCTGCCTAACCACTGTGGTTATATGGTTTTGTATATCAAGACTTATGGGGCCCACCAGCAGCTAAAGTTTTGGCCTTTAGCTTGAGCTCACTTCTAGATGCTTTAAACTGATTCTGCCCTATGTCCCACTAAGTGCCCAGGTCTACCTCTCAATTCACTCTGAATCATCCATCTGTCCCAGTGTCTACTGGTGAATCTCACGCTTCTCATTTCTTCTCCCAGAGACTCTGTCTCTCTGTCTCTCTGTCTCTCTCTCTCTCCCCACAGAAGTTCTGCCTTCCATTTCCTGCCCAGCTATTGGCTGTCAGATCTTTATTAAAGTCAATAAGCAAGTAAGGAAGGATGAATACTTACAAAATATGAGGTCAGTAATGGGTCATGGGAATAATAATACCAAGATCTGGTCAGTATTCAGTTCTCTGACAGTTTGGCAATCAACAACTGAATACACAGAGACAACCTTCACACAATGTACAAAAGGGTACCCCAACAGATCAGCTAACATCCATATATAAGCAAACACAGGCCATATTTGTCATTTGGGTCTGGGTTACCTCATTCAGGTTGATTTTTTTTTTTTTTTTTTGCTAGCTCCGTCCATTTACTTGCAAATTTCATGATTTCATCTTTTTAACAGCTGAGTAATACTCCATTGCACCACTGTACTACATTTCTTTTTTACTCATTCATCCACAGACAGATTTCTAATTTCTGACTATTATGAGTAGAGCAGCAATGAACATGGTTGAGCAAGTGTCTCTGTAGTAGGATGTAAAGTCCTTTGGCCATATTCCAAGAGTGGTAAAGCTAGACCTTGAGGTAAATTGATTCCCAGCTTCCTGAGGAACTGCCACATTGGTTTTCATAATATTCACTCCCACCAGCAATGGTTGAGTGTCCTTACTCACATGTCCTTGCCAGCATGAGCTGTCATTTGTTTTATTGTAGTTCAATTTCCATTTCTCAGATGACTAAGGATGCTGAACAATTAGGAAAATATTAATTGGCACTTAAGCCTTGTTTTCAAAAAAAACCTGGCATAATACAGTATTTTCTAGAGTGTTTATTGAATCACATTTTTCATCAAACAGACCAAATATTAATATTGTCCACCTTCGACAAAACAAGTAAGGCAATGCTACTTTATCACCAACTAAAAAGATCAAAAGCAGTGGTTTTCAACCTTCCTAATGCTGTGACTATTTAATACAGTTCCTCATGGTATAGTGACCCTCACAACCATAAAAATGTTTTTGTTGCTACTTCATAACTGTAATTTTGCTAGTTATGAATCATAATGTAAATATCTGATATGCAGGGTATCTGATAAGTAACCCCTTTTGAAAGGGTTTTGTTCAACTACAAAGAGTATTGACCCACAGGTTGAGAACCATTGATGTAAAGAAATATTCAGAGCACCTTATATTATAAAGCCAAAGCAGACTGGTGCTGCAGTGATTTTACAAAAGACCACACGGAAAGTGAATGTCCTCAGTGCTGTGTTCTTAGAAAGTAATGTCATCTGTCATATGACCCTACCTTGGGCTTATTAAAAAGTTATGAAAGTTATCAGGAGGAGATTAAGATTGGTTTCTTCACAAATGAAACCACAAATTCAACAAAGCACATCATCCACATAGAAACATAAGAAAATGGATAGCTCTCACTGTAATCATGCAAAAACATCAAAAGAAGACCCCCATTTGTCATGGAGCAAATTTAACATCTACCTATTTCATTGTACATATGCACTAAAACAGAACTTGTTCAGATTCTCTTAATGGCTGAATGTAAGGGATGCGTCAGATGCTAAGGTTCTGTTCCCCAATTGGTTCTTGAGCTATCAATAAAGATGCTATTGGTCAACGAGCTGGGTTGAATAGGCAGGACTTTCAGGTCCCCACAGGCAAGCTAACAGACACTGGAGAGAGAGGAAGGAGAAAAGCCATGTAAGATCTCGGGTGGAGTGGCCATAGGCCGCTTTTCCAGGAGGGAAGCTGGGGTGTGAAGCTGGGACTGCAGGTGGCTGAGCAACTGAAGTTGAGGGCAGATTCAGAGTGCTGAGCGGAGAGTACTAGGGAGGGTGCACTATCCATGGTAGATTGAAGACACCCAGCAGGTGTGCCAAAAAGGCAGGTTAAAGTTGAACAGTGTGTGTGTGTGTGCATGTGTGTGTAGTTCATCTGAGAATTCAGTATTCTCTGGGTGGGGGTTGGTAGTGTGGCCCCATTCCCTGAGCACTAAGGTAGGGTAGCAAAGCTTCATGCAACAGCTGAAAACTAGAGGTGACTCTAAAAAGAAAGAATTCTATAAAAGGTTATTAGTAAATAATGAATTGGAGTCTTCCTAAAACATTTTGGTCCCAAATCTATACTTTCTTTAGCTCTGTCTGGAACAATATGGAAAAAATCTAATATTTAACTAAACATAAACTTTTGGGAGAACTTAGAGAGCTGGCTTCTTTATGATGAGGGCCTTGTTATGTTGCTCTAGCTGGTCTTGATCTGATAGGCTAAAGGGATACTCTACTTCAGTCTGCCTAGGAGTTGGGACTACATGTGGCGCTCACCAGCTTAAAAACAAATCTTAACAATTATCAGAAAAGCATAAGTTATACTACTTAACAGGCAAGTTGTAAAATTAAATGGAGAGCCCATAAAATGATTCCTTTTTCTACAAAATGATAAATAAAAGCTATAAATTCCTGTTTTCTTTCTGGTCTCCATCTTCACATTGCTTTAATATCACAGCAGAGCTTCTGTGAGATGTATCACCTCACTGTTCACTCTCTTCAGCTATAATCGGGAGACTTCTTCCTCTCTTACTTCATTCCTACCCAGATGACCTTTTGAGAACTAATGTCACACCAGAATTTCTACCTAGATGCTCCAAGTTAAGATTACTACTGCTGCAACAAAACACCATAACCAAAAAAGCAAGTTGCGAACGAAAGAACTTATTTGGCTTACATTTCTGCATTGTAGTCTATCACTGAAGGTAGCCAGAACAGGAACTCAAACAAGACAGGGAGACAGAAGCTAAGAATGCAGAGGCCATGGAGGGGTGCTGTTTACTGACTGACTCTGCACACAGCATGCTCAGTCTGCTTTCTAATAGAACCCAGGACCAGCCAAGGGATGGAACCACCCATAATGGGCTGGGCCTCCTCCATCAATCACTGAGAAAACACCTGACAGCCAGATCTTACAGAGGCACTTTTCTCAATCGATATTTCCTCCTTTCTGAGAACTTTAGCCTGTGTCCAAGTTGACATAAAAATATTCATTACACCTGTATTATGTTGAAAATGTTTAAGTCAAAAAAACATTAATTATGCTGAGCCTATCAAACATAGTTAGCACAGTCTAGTCTACCGCAGGATTCTTTTATTACCCCACTTTTGGGCAAGACCATCTCTCAATAACAAAGTGTTGGCTAGTTATCCAGTTCTTATGCTTCTCCCGTTATCCAAGGCTTTGTTTTCTTTGCTGCCTTTAGTTTTGGTTTCTTATCATCGATCATGACCTTGAAAAATATTAGCTGGAAAATTTCAGAAAGTTAAATTTGTGTACTTTTTTTTGAGGACTCTAATGAAATCTTATACCATCCTGCTCCATCCTACTGAGTCTAGGATATGAATTATACCTTTGCCTTGTCTAAGTGATACATCTTAGTGATGTATGCATCATCACTAAGGTTAAGGAGGCACTGGTACACACCAGTGTGTGTGTGTGTGTCTGTGTGTGTCTGTGTGTG
>JADRCH010000041.1:4145003-4182805 GCA_019843965.1 Rhynchomys soricoides
GTGCGCGGGTGCGAGCACAGGTGCGCCTGTGTGCACCCGCGTGGGTGTATACCTTTGCAGCATCCAAAAGCCTACTTAGCTGTAAGTAACATTAGGTCCTGTAGATTTGTGGTAACGGAGATCCAGTTAGTGGTGCCGCGAATGCATTTTCATTTCATTTTGCTCTTTGGCAGCGTTGTTTTCTTCCCATCTATAAACGTTTATCCAGCATTTCCTGTGTGCCAGCTGCTGTGCTTGGAGCTGAGAATACAAAGGTGGATCAAAACAAACACTCCCTCCCCTGTGCTGTTCCCAGAGTGGACAAAGCCTCCGCATAACGCTAATAATCAGAAAACAATCGGAGTGGTAAGTATAAAATGCTACAAGGGGAAGGTACATGATGCTGGAAGAAGGCCAATTTACCAAAAAATCAATTTGCAGAAAGCCAATTTGCCAAAAGTCAATTTTCCAAATCAATGATTCACTGAATTCCCTAACAGACGACTCCCTGGAAGCTAGTTTGCCAAATGCCAGTTTCTAGAAAATCAATTTGATGAAAAGTAGTCTGCCAGACTGTCATTTCACCAAATGATCAACTCACTGAATTGCTGGCAACTTTTGAAGTCTTAGTTTCATACTTTTAATGCATTTGTGACAACTCTTTAACCCTAAATTTGACTGTGTACCTGGGCTGTCAGTTTCACATTTGCACACTTTAAATGCTAAGCCCTACTTTACTACTGCCCAGTGACATAGCATTCCAATGTAAGCATCTCCTTTAGTGTCTCAACTCTGGCTTCTGCCAGTCTCACACTGCCAGAAAGGCAGCTGCAGGAACCCTCCTGGATCAGGATGATGAACTAATCTGTAGATTGTCTGTTGCCAAACTGTTGTCAGCAGATTGGTCATTTGTGAAATTGGCTCTGCACTAACTGTTTCTCAGTAAAACTGCCTGAAGTTTGTGTGCTGAGAACCTATAACAAAGTCTTCAGACACATGAAGAAGACTTCATTAAAGTAACAAAAAAAAAACCAAAAAAACCTGAACTCAGATGGGAAGAACACATGATGCTGGGCAGTGATGGAACATGTCTTTAATCCCAGCACTCAGGAGGCAGAGGCAGACAAATCTTTGAGTTAAAGGCCAGCCTGGTCTACAGAGCGAGTTCCAGGACAGCCAGGGCTACACAGAGAAGCTCTGCCTTGCAAAACCAAAAGGAAGAAAAGAATACATGAAAACAACCAAGAGAAAGGATCACAGAACACCATCCAAGCAAAAGCAATTAACAGACAAGAAGACCATTTGGACAGGGAAGTGCTGAAGCTAAGATCTGTTAGAACCAGTGGGTAGAGAAAAGTGCAAACTGCGGGTAGATACAGCCAGGGGCCATGAAGACCTGTCTTATTGTAAGGCTTGTAATCCTTAACGCATTTTAAGGAGGAAAATGACACCATCAGTCTTGTGTTTTAAAAAGATTATTTTACAAATGCTATAGATTTTAACTAGACTAGATTTTAAGAGTATTCTTATATAGACTGATCACACTTACAATTTTTTATTTTGATAGTTTAGGGAATGAATGATAGTATTCACACAAGAGAATATGGAAGATATGAAGCAAATTATAATAAATCACCTGCCAAGATAAGAGGTAGCCAAAATAGAATCTGTGATGGAGGCACTGCACCTGTGGGTGAAGAAGAGGGGCCATAGACGACAATTCCTGCATTCTGTCTGCAGAAGTGTACTGACTTGTTGATGCTAAGAGCACACTAGGAGATCCTTAACCTTCATATCTATGCTAGGAGAACACCAGGACTGCATGCTATTTTATCAATACATTGCCACACATGTTGTTATATTACGCATCTTTTAGAATATATTTTCAAATTTTAAGTTACTGAAAGATTAAATGTTTGGTCAAAGATGTTTAATAAAACTTAGTACCTCACCTATACTGGTAATAAATTATAACTCTTCTTAGGGTATCTCTTATTTACTAGCAATTTCATATACAAATATCTATAAGACAGTTTGACAAGATGGTCATTTAGCAAATCAACAATAATAGCTTCCCCAAGAGCCTATGACCTATTGTCCTCTGACCAGGGTTAGTTTCAGGCATGAGTTCCTTCCTATGTAGCAGGCCTCAAACCCCATTTAAAAAAACTTCTTAGTTAGTCCCTCATAAGGTATGTGCCATTAGGTGCACCACTGGGCACCGTTTGCCTGGCAGGCTGGTTGTAGCACACAGGGATCACTGCTGGGTAATATACCACTGATGACCTTTCTTACCCAGCAGCCAGCACGGTACCTTTTAGTGCTGTGAAAGCTGGCCAGCAGTGAGAAGTTCCAACTCCAGCTTGATTTCTCTGTCTCGCAACCAAAGTGTGCTGTAGCTTCAGCAATAAGTTCTTACCATCTAGTTATGATAGGCAGCCATAAGCAATGGCACTAGCCTGTTTTGTTTTGGAGGTTTCTGGGGCCAAAAGTCCCACCCAGCACTGTTATCTTTTCTTCCTACACTTCTTAAAGTCTCCATAAATTAATACATGCATGAATTCCCGACACAGTAAGAAAAGATAGGAAGAACAGTGTTGGTGGCCCTGGAACTTCCCCTGCTAAGCCTGGGCTGTGATGACTTGGAATTATCTAATAAAGCTTGGCTTAGGTAGGACAAGAGCGTTAACTTGTCTAGATCCTTTTTATTAAGATCAGTGCTGCCTTGGGTTGTTAAGAATCTAATGAGTTAATCTTGGGAAATGTTCAGAACAGCACCAAGTTCATTTCCACATCAAATGCTATTATCCACACAGTAATAAAACCCAGGAACAACAGAGCTATCACTTATAAAGTGAATTGTGAGGCAGGTGCTTATGCAGAGTGTGTTCGCTCATTGAGTCATCACCCAGCCCCCATGTTCTGTTTTTGTGTAGCTGTTAACTTTAGATTGAAGCATTGACTAATGGAGGAGTGCGAGGCTCCCAAAACTCAGAAGTCACTCAGACAATCACAAAACCTATAAGACTCAAAAGGCTTCTCCTCAAGGTGGAGGAGTAAGAGTCTTCAGTGTTGTAACTGCCTGCAGCTTTTGTATAGAACTTCCGAAATCAGTTTTTGAGTTGCCATGCATACTGGGTGGAACTTTTTGGTGATACAGCTGCTGAGGTGGCCCACACTGTAACCCCTACCTGTCAATAACCCAAACAGACTCACTGATTTGCCAAGCTGTACTTGGACAGAATTATAACTGCCCTTTCTGTGTGGGGTGAGTAGGCGCAGCCTCCCTAGGCAGCTGTGCAGTGTTACCCAGTCTGTAGTGTTAAAGGATTTGGCTCATTACATTCTATTGATCTTTTTCCCTGCCACACAAGCTACTACATCATTCTACTCAAGGGGCATGTGCTTGTATGGGTTTTATAACCAGTTTCTCACCAATAAGAGGGGAAACTATACTTCCTGAGCGTCTATTAAGTCACATTATTCACGTTTTACTCTACAAAGCATTTCTGAGAATAGGGTGCTACGAACATTCTGCCAATGAATAACTAAAGATCCATGCAGTTTACCCAAGGAACTGCAATTAACTGGAAGTAAACCAAGTTTTGTCTGTTTTGGAAACAAGGATATATCTTCATGAATCTACAACTCAAACTAGACAGAGCATACAAGACCAAAAACAGAAAGATGGCTTGCTTGATTCCCAGCCCTCAGAGTCTTTGCTTGGCACCCCTACAGCTGTATCTTAGTGATAAGAACACTTCAAGTAAGCATTCCCAAGTACTTAGCACACAAAAGTGCTTCATTGCTGAGGTCGACTCAGAAACTTTATCAGATAGATCTTCCTGCACCACTCTGACCCAACACTCTGACTTTTCCTTAGGAAAGTAAAGCTTTGCTTTGGCTTATAGTTTCAGATGACTGTAGTCCATCACCTCAGAGAAGTTGTCCCAAAGCAGCTCAGATCACATCGGTGAGAGCTTGTGGCAAAGGCTCTCACTCCACAATAGATTAGGAAGCCGGAAGCAAAGAAAGAACCTAAGACCAAGTGCAGTCTTCACAACCCTACACCTCCTGGCCTATTCCCTTCATCTAGGGCCTGACACTGTACCACCACCAGCTGGGCACAAGGACTAGAATCTGGGGTGGATACTTTACATTCAAATGTAACAAACACCCTTATCTTGAAGGACAAATATTTTATTCTACGTTGAAGCCTATAACAAACTAACACTTTGTTTAATCTAAGAAACTAATCTTCCTGGTTGAGGCCTCAACTAATTTGGGGGCAGTGGGACGGACTAATGGACAAGTAACTCATTGGTTAAGAGACTACTATTTCAGAGGACCCAGGTTCAATTTCCAGCATCCACATGGTGGCTCACACCTATCTGTAACTTAGTTCACCCTCACACAAACATACATGCAGGCAAAACACCAATAAACATAAAATAAAAATAAGTTAGGAAAAAAAAGGCAGTAACCATTGCACAGAGTGTTTATTATCCTCAAGTGGAGCAAGGTCTATTATCAATTTATGGAAATGTTCATCAGAGATGCCCCTTCCCATGAGTCATGATGGGTACCAAGAAGGTGTTGACCAGCAGAGACATTCAGATAGTTAAGGCACACACTCTGTCAACAATAGTCTCTAAGAAATGATCCTAAACCCAATGCATGAGAAGCCTTTACATCAGCAGGGCTTCCATCTCATGCTTCTGGAATTCCCCAGCATTCTAAGGAAAGCTGGCCACTAGATCTCCTGAGACAATAGGATCCACTAGACACTGAATAAATAACAAAAATATTACCTTAGTATACAGGGTAACATTTTGAGAAGAGGTGGAACATATACAATGTGGAAGTCCAAGTTAATAATTAGCATGGCCACTGTATGTCATCAGATAAAATAACTGTCTTTACAGGAAACAAGTTATATATTCAACCACATTAATAAATATTCTAGAAAAGGTGAAACATGAAAAAATTTAAGTGGATACTTAAATCTCACAATTTAAATATCTTACTCAGCTTCTTCATATGCTTACCCTAATTATGCATATTTTTATACATATTAGAGTATAATTTAAGTCCTAGTCCTATAATTTGATTATCAAGTGACAACAGAGATGTCTTTTTACAGACAACTGTAAAAAGCACACAGTATACAGCAAACTACCACAGATTTCCCACAATTTCATCTTTCTAACATGAAAAGAATTTATCAGGCAGAAGTACTGCCTCATAGAAGTGATTTTTCTCTGAAACCATGTGAGATTCCATGGAATAATTACACCATTATTTGTTCTTTAGTCTCTAATATTTTTATTCACACAATTATGAAGTATAACTTGCTTTATAATTCAAGTAAGTGTACCCTGACTTAAAAAATAAAAATGTAACCAAGACAAAAAATGTGACTTTAGTGTCAAGAAGGAAGATAATGCAGAAGATTATTTATACATTCAGGGAGGAAAGTATCAAAGAGTAAAAATATAAAAAGAAATTTATTAGCATAGAAATAAGCTTTTCACTAAAAATTATAATTTATTGGTTTGAAGTGCTTAAGAAGTTTTTTTCATGTTTGTTTTGTTTGTTTTACTGTTTGTGATCCTGTATACAAACCCCAATAACCATTACCTTGCTCAAACTTAATGACGGGATGCAATTTTAAAAACCAAACTAAATTTTTACCTATTAAGATAATAGGCTCTTCCTCTGACAAGGATATGTGTGTTATATGAATTAACCCTTAGAGATATGTGTGTGTGTGTATATATATATATATATATATATATATATATATATATAATATTTATACATGTTATGAAAATATATAATAGTAATATCTTCTTGGCAAATATTTCTTTGAAAATAGACATATGAGAGTCTGTGCCACAGAGCTCCATAGCCAAATAGTGCCTGGAGAATGCTAGCATCCTAGGAGCGTGGACAAGCCCATGAGTGGAGGTAAGACAAGGACCACTGTTCAGTAGGACTGCCCAAAATCCTTAGGACACAGGGACCAAGGAAGAGCCTGGAACAGGAGCCTTCCAGTTTATGCCTATGGTCTGGGCCACGAGGCTCCATACCAAAATAGTGCAGGGAAAGAGCTACCCTCCAAGGAGTGTGGACAAGCCTGTGATCCGGGATATGGCCAGTACCTCTGATCAGAGAGACCCGCCCAGAACCCTCAGGACACCGGGACTGAGGAGTGGCCTTCTGGTTTCCTTCTGAGGCTGGGGAGTTGATCCCATGACACAGGGCTCCATACTCAGTGCCAGGAAAGAGCTGGTCTCCCAGGAGTGCCGACACACCTTCAAGCACAGGAAGACCACCTATTCTGTTCAAATTCCTCGATCAAGAGGGACTCCCGCAGAGCCATCAGGACACAGGAACCAAGGAACAGCTGGGGACAGGTTCCTTCTGGTTTCTGTCTGCACACCAGAGCTGACTCTGTACCACAGCTCTCCAAACCCAAATTCCTCTCAGAGAGAGCTGGTCTCCAAGGAGTACTGATGCAAAGGTTTGCAGGAGAGACAAACCACAATCAGAGAGAGCAAGACCAGCTAACACCAGAGATAACCAGATGGCAAAAGGCAAGGGCAAGAACATAAGAAACAGAAATCAAGG
This sequence comes from Rhynchomys soricoides, assembly GCA_019843965.1. NCBI lineage: Eukaryota > Metazoa > Chordata > Mammalia > Rodentia > Muridae > Rhynchomys > Rhynchomys soricoides. The sequence continues at coordinate 4,151,616 of JADRCH010000041.1, forward strand.
CAACACGGCATCATCAGAACCCAGTTATCCCACCACAGCAAGCCCTGGATGCCCGAACACACCAGCAAAGCAAGACTCAGATTTAAAATCACTTCTCATGACAGTGATAGTAGACTTTAAGAAGGAAATAAAATAACTCCCTTAAAGGAATACAAGAAAACACAGGTAAACAACTAGAAGCCCTTAAAGAGGAAACACAAAAATCCCTTAAAGTATGCAGGCAGTGGTGTCCCACGCCTTTAATCCCAGAACTTGGGAGACAGAGGCAGGCGGATTTCTGAGTTTGTGGCCAGCCTGGTCTACAGAGTGAGTTCCAGGATAGCCAGGACTACACAGAAACTCTGTCTCAAAAAAAGCAAAACAAAACAAAACAAAAAATCCCTTAAAGAATTACAGGAAAACACAATCAAACAGGCAAAGGAAATGAACAAAACCATCCAAGATCTAAAAATGAATACAGAAAGAATAAAGAAATAACAAAACACAAAGAGAGACAACCCTGGAGATAGAAACTCTAGGAAAGAGATCAGGAGTCATAGATGCAAGCATCACCAACAGAATACAAGAGATAGAAGAGAGAATCTCAGGTGCAAAAGATACCACAGAAAACATTGACACAACAGTCAAAGAAAATGCAAAATTCAAAAAGCTCTTAACCCAAAATATCCAGGAAATCCAGGACACAATGAGAAGACCAAACCTAAGCATAATATGTATAGAAGAGAGTGAAGAATCCCAACCTAAAGGACCAGTAAATATCTTCAACAAAATTGTAGAAGAAAACTTCCCTAAACTAAAGAATGAGATGAACATAAATATTCAAGAACCCTACAAAACTCCAAATAGATTGGACCAGAAAAGAAATTCCTCCCGTCACATAATAGTCAAAACACCAAATGCGCAAAACAAGGAAAGAATATTAAAAGCAGTAAGGGGAAAAGGTCAAGTAACATATAAAGGAAGACCTATCAGAATTACACCAGACTTCTCACCAGAGACTATGAAAGCTAGAAGATCCTGGGCAGATCTCATACAGAACCTAAGAGAACACAAATGCCAGTCCTGGCTGCTATACCCAGCAAAACTCTCAATTACCGTAGATGGTGAAACCAAGATATTCCATGACAAAACCAAATTTACACAATATCTTTCCACAAGCCCAGCCCTACAAAGGACAATAGATGGGAAACACCAATACAAGGAGGAAAACTACACGCTAGAAAAAGCAAGAAAGTAATCTTTCAACAAACCCAAAAGAAGATAGCCACACAAATATAAAAATAACATCCAAAATAACAGGAAGCAACAATCACTATTCCTTAATATCCCTTAACATCAATGGACTCAATTCCTCAATAAAAAGACATAGACTAACAGACTGGATACATAAACAGGACTCAGCATTTTGCTGCATACAGGAAATGCACCTCCATGTTAAAGACAAACACTACTTCAAAGTAAAGGGCTGGAAAACAATTTTCCAGGCAAATGGTCCAAGAAACAGGCTGGAGTAGTCATTCTAATATAGGATAAAATCGACTTTCAACCAAAAGTCATCAAAAAAGATAAGGAAGGACACTTCATACTCATCAAAGGAAAAATCTACCAAGAAGAACTCTCAATTCTGAACATCTATGCTCCAAATGCAAGAGCACCCACATTCATAAAAGAAACTTTCCTAAAGCTTAAAGCACACATTGCAGCTCACACAATAATAGTGGGAGACTTCAACACCCCATTCTCATCAATGGACAGATCTTGGAAACACAAACTAAACAGAGACACAGTGAAACTAACAGAAGTTATGGACCAAATGGGTTTAACAGATCTCTATAGAACATTTCATCCTAAATCAAAAGAATATACTTTCTTCTCAGCACCTTATGGTATTTTCTCCAAAATTGACCATGTAATTAGTTACAAAACAAATCTCAACAGATATAAGAAGATTGAAATAATCCCATGCCTCCTATCAGATCACTATGGATTAAGGCTGGTCTTCAATGGCAACAACAACAGAAATCCCACATACACATGGAAGCAGAACAACGCTCTACTCAATAACTTGGTCAAGGAAAAAATAAAGAAATTAAAGACTTCCTAGAATTTAATGAAAATGAAAGTACAACATACCCACACTTATGGGACACAGTGAAAACAGTGTTAAGAGGAAAACTCATAGCTCTGAGTGCCTTCAAAAAGAAACTGGAGAAAGCATACACTAGCAGCTTAACAGCACACCTGAAATCTCTAGAACAAAAAGAAGCTAATACACCTAAGAAAAGTAGAAAGCAGGAAATAATCAAACTCAGGGCTGAAATCAACCAATTTGAAACAAAAAGAACTATACAAAGAATCAACAAAACCAGGAGCTGGTTCTTTGAGAAAATCAACAAGATAGATAAACCCTTAGCCAGACTAATCAGAGGGCACACAGATAGTATCCAAATTAACAAAATCAGAAATGAAAAGGGAGAAATAACAACAGAATCTAAGGAAATTCAAAAAATCATCAGATCCTACTACAAAAGCCTATACTCAACAAAATTGGAAAATCTGGATGAAATGGACAATTTTCTAGACAAATACCAAATGCCAAAGTTAAGTCAGGATCAGGCAAACCATCTAAACAGTCCCATAACCCCTAAAGAAATAGAAGCAGTCATTAAAAGTCTCCCAACCAAAAAAAGACCAGGACCAGATGGGTTTAGTGCAGACCTTCAAAGAAGACCTAATACCAATACTCTTCAATCTATTCCACAAAATAGAAAAAGAAGGAACACTACCCAATTCATTCTATGAGGCCACAGTTACACTGATACCAAAACCTTACAAAGACCCAACAATAAAGAAAACTTCAGACCAATTTCCCTTATGAATATAGATGCAAAAATACTCACTAAAATTCTTGCAAACTGAATCTAAGAATACATCAAAACAATCATTCATCATGATCAAGTAGGCTTCATCCCAGAGATGCAGGGATGGTTCAATACCCGGAAATCTTCAATGTAATCCACTACATAAACAAACTCAAAGAAAAAGACCACATGGTCATTTCATTAGATGCTGAAAAAGCATTTGACAAAATTCAACATCCCTTCATGATAAAAGTCTTGGAAAGATCAGGAATTCAAGGCCCATACCTAAACATAGTAAAAGCAATATACAGCAAACCAGTAGCCAACATCAAACTAAATGGAGAGAAACTTGAAGCATTCCCACTAAAATCTAGGACTAGACAAGGCTGTCTACTCTCTCCCTATCTATTCAATATAGTACTTGAAGTTCTAGCTAGAGCAATTAGACAATAAAAGGAGGTCAAAGGGATACAATTGAAAAGGAAGAAATCAAAATATCACTATTTGCAGATGATATGATCGTATACTTAAGTGACCCAAAAAACCTCCACCAGAGATCTGCTACAGCTAATAAACAACTTTAACAAAGTGGCCAGATAAAATTAACTCAAACAGATCAGTAGCCTTCCTATACTCAAAGGATAAACAGACTGAGAAAGAAATTAGGGAAATGACACCCTTCACAATAGTCACAAACAATATAAAGTATCTTGGTGTGACTCTAACCAAACAAGTGAAAGATCTGTATGACAAGAACCTCAAGTCTCTGAAGAAAGAAATCGAAGAAGACTTCAGAAGATGGAAACACCTCCCATGCTCATGGATTGGCAGGATTAACATAGTAAAAATGGCCATCTTGCCGAAAGCAATCTACAGATTCAATGCAATTCCCACCAAAATTCCAACTCAATTCTTCAGAGACACAGGAAGAGCAATTCTCAAACTCATATGGAATAACAAAAAACCCAGGATAGCAAACACTATTCTCAACAATAAAAGAACTTCTGGAAGAATCAGCATCCCTGACCTTAAGCTGTACTACAGAGCAGTAGTGATAAAAATTGCATGGTATTGGTATAGTGACAGGCAGGTAGATCAATGAAATGGAATTGAAGACCCAGAAATGAACCCACACACCTATGGTCACTTGATCTTTGACAAAGGAGCTAAAACCATCCAGTGGAAAAAAAGACAGCATTTCAACAAATGGTGCTGGTTCAACTGGTGGTCAACATGTAGAAGAATTCAAATTGATCCATTCCTATCTTCCTGTACAAACCTCTGTTTTCTACTTCTACGTCATACTGACTCCATCACAGTCTTTTCTTCACTCGATTCTTAGGGCCCCTTTTTTTTTTTTTTTTTTTTGGTTTTTTTGAGACAGGGTTTCTCTGTGTAGCCCTGGCTGTCCTGGAACTCACTCTGTAGACAGACTGGCCTCGAACTCAGAAATCTGCCTGCCTCTGCCTCCTGAGTGCTGAGATTAAAGGAGTGCGCCATCACTGCCAGGCTTAGGTTTTCTATTACCCCTCTTTCCACCCCCCCTCCTTTCCTCACCTCCTCCCCACCCCCCCACAACCCCCCAACACACACACACACACACACACACACACAGCCCTTTTCCGAAAACCCTCTGTATCTCACTCCCTCACAGTCTCAATAACACCTTCCCGAGTGAGCTCCCGTGGTTGTCTATAATTATCCCTTGCACTTGTGTAACCTTTTCACAGCTTTCATCTTGTGTAGGGAAATCACAGACTTGGCCTGGTCTAGCCCCCTGAGAGGCCTGTGTCAAAGGTTTTTCAAATTAAGAGTCTAACTCCTGGGGCAGTGTGCCTTTGAGATCCTGAGAAACAGGGGCACTCCCTCAGGCTGTGAAGCATTCAGGCCACCTCTGTGTTTCTCTGTGTCCCTTAGAAGTCTATGAAGCATCTGGAAATTTGACAGGACAGTTGGTCTTAGACAATCTTGTGTACCCTGTACAGCTTGCGCATGTCATTGTTTGCTGCCAACTGCCATTCTATCCTTCCTGGAAACTGCCAGTACATTTAGTCTCTGATGAAGGTTTAAAAAGTCTAATTGCTTGCAACCAACCTATCACAGCCTCAGTCTAGCTGTGACCCTCCAACCTGTGCCTGCTCAGGAGTCACTTCTCACCAGCTATATCAGGTAATCTTTGGTCTGCAAAGTGCTGGTGTTTACAATCCTGCTTCCCTGAGCTTGGCTACGTCGTAAGTAGTTCTGACCTACTTTCTACTTATTATTCTCTGTTTAGATTGATAAAAGTGAATATGGCTATATGCAAAAAAACCCAAATTGACAGGTCTCATTAACATTCACGATTTCTAACCAGATACATCCCTAACACTGGCTACAAACCATACAAAATCATATGTATGGAATCATACAAACCACACGAAATTCCATTTTTCATTTCTTTCCTTTAAAAATATTAATTTATGATGCCAGGTGGTGGTGGCACACACCTTTAATCCTAGTACTTGGGAGGCAGAGGCAGGCAGATCTCTAATTTTGAAGCCAGCCTGGTTTACAGAGTGAGTTCCAAGACAGCCAAGGCTACACAGAGAAACCCTGTCTAAAAAAAAAAAAAAAAAATTAACTTATTTATGGGGCAGGTGCCACAAGCAGGAACATGTGGGAGGTAAAGGAACAACTTTAGGAGTCAGTTCTCTCATTCCACTTTGGAATCCCACCACCCAGCAGAGGTAGTGGAAAGAAAAGGTCATTAGGATACGGGAGAAGTGAACCTGTTCAGAAATTGTTCTTTGGAGCAAATCCCATCTGCGTTGTCAGGAAATCAGTTCAGTTCAGAGGAGTCGCAGCTCAATCCACTCACAAACACTTTACGGATATACCAGCCATCCAGTTCAGTAGTGTCAGGATAGCAAACACAAATCAGCAGCGGTGGCACAACCTCGCAGAACAGTCAGGCCTCCGGCGAATCAGCATCTGTCAGCAGGAGCAATTAGGCCAGGAGAAATTCTTTCTCTCAACAAAGACTTGAGCCCTAGAAGCATTGTAGAGCTAGCTCCGCAAGCCTCAGGTCACTGCCCATCGGATCCTATTTATTCCCCCTCCAAACATGTGTCCTCCAAGGGTCTTGCCTCACCACGTGTTTGCCTCAGCATGTGAGTCTCTCACCTGACACCACTCTGCCAATCGCCCAAGTCCATGGAAACGGAAAGAAGCCACCAGAACACCACCAGAAGTTTTTTGATGTATTTCTCTCTATGGACTAGAGCTCAGCTATGCATTGTAAGGTGAACCGATACATGTGTGCCGTTAGCGGAAAAATCTTTCATCACGCATCCTTTTCATGTGCTTGCTTTAGCAAAGCATCCTATGACGGCTTCAGAAAAACACTCTGTGTTTGTCCCAGCAAAACACCGTCCAACACAACTGACTTTCCAAAGAAACAGTAAGTTTCCACTTCACACATTACCTACATACAGCACAATATAAAAATCAGGAGACTGGCATTGGTATGACAGATGTGTGTAGAGTTGCATGCCATTTTATCAAGGGGAAGAACCTGTTCATCACAGTGAAGCAATCTACTCCTTGGTAGTCAGACCCACTTTTCTCCACCACCCTAAACCCCAATAATCACATCTTTCATATACAAACCATCACATTCCACCCTCGGCCGCCATAGGCTTGTTCAAACACATGAGTCTATGGGGGCCATATGTAAATATAGAATAGTGCAAAATGCACTTAGTCCAACTTCCAACACCCTCATAGCCTATAGCAGTCTCAGCAATGTTAAAAGTTCAAAGTCTCTTCTGAGATTCATCCAATCACTTAACTATAATCCCCAAAGCAAGACTGGAAACCAGCTTGGCAAACTCCATACCCTGCATCTCCATGTCTGATGTCAAAGCAGTCTTCAGATCTCCAACTCCTTTTTCATCTTTGTTAATTGCAACAAACTTCTTTCTCCTGGGCTGGTTCCACTCCTTGTTAGCAGCTGTCCTCAGCAGATTGCCCACGGTTCTGGCTTCTTGAGTATCTTAGGGTCTCCAAGGCAATGTCAGTGTTACAGCTTCCTTTTTCAGTGTCTGAGATCCACATATGATCTTCTGGGCTCCTCCAAAGGGCTGATGTCACTTCTCCAGCTCTGCCCTCTGTAGCACTCTAAGCTCAGGTTGATCCACTCCACTGCTGCAGCTGTTCTTGGTGATCATCCCATGGTACTGGCATCTCCAATACACTGAGGTGTTTGGCTGCAACTAGGCTTCACCAACAGCCTCTCATAGGCTCTCTTCATGGTGCCAAACCTCAAATCCTTTGCATGACCCCTTCAGTCCTGGGCCATCAACTACAACTGAGGCTGTGCCTTCACCAATGACCTCCCATGGCCTCTCACAGTGCTAAGCCTCAGCTGCTCTTCATGCCTTCAAAACCAGTACCACCTGGGTGACTCTTACACATTACCTTGTACAGCTCAAGGTCCAGCCTTGGCTATCTCTGGAACACAGCTTCTTTGTGCTCTCAGAAAACACTTCCCAGATTTCACTTCAGTGATGCTGGTCTCTTCTTAATCACCACTAATTTCTTAGCTCCAGCTAACCAGCATCAATTGTCCCAGTAGTCCCTTCTATTCTTAACTCTAAAGCCAAAGCCACACGGCCGAAGCTGCAGTGTTCTGCTGCTTGCCAGAGATGGAACATGGCCCCCTTATTCTATTACCTGCTTTCTGTTTTCCAACTCCCTCTCTGCCTAAACTTGGCTTTCCTGGAACTTGCTCTGTAGATTGACCTTGAACTCAAGAGATCTGCATGGCTCTGTCTCATGTAATGCTGGGTCTAAAGGCCTGTACCACCACGCCTGGATTAAAGCTTTTCTTCACCTAGCACCTGCTTTGTCCCAGCTGACCTTGAACTCAGAGATCTGCCGGACTTTATCTCTAAGGATTAAAGGTGTGTACCACCATTCCTGGATTTTAGCTGGGTAGGACCTTGCCCCAAAGTTCCACTCCCTTAATCTGTTATCTCCTAGAACTCAGGATTCAGCTCCATTTCACTTCCTGGTGCCCCTTTACTACTCGAACCACATATTTTATATTTTTCCTTTCTAAGCTTGCTATGCTTATTCAAAATGCTCTTCATGAGACTAAACAAAGTCTATGATGGGCATTTCTGAGACTTCCTTAATCAATGCAATTAATCTGAGTCTCTCCACCTTAGTCTCAGGCAGACTCTTCAGACAAGGGCAAAAAGCAGCCATGTTCATCACCAAAACAACAACAAAAGCAAACAAACAAACAAACAAAAACAGTCTGTGGAGAGATTTTGGAGCTGCTTCTAGAAACTTGGCAGGAATTTGACAATGGTCAGGACAAGGAAGTAAACTCAGGCAGGAATCTGATTTGGGGCTCGAACAAAGAAGTAGGCTTCAGGCAAGAGTGTGATTTTGGACTAGGACGAGGTGGGCAAGGTGGGCTCAAATATCTAGATAGGGTAAGCCCTTAGAACACTGATCACAGAATTTTGTTTATCGTCTTGCTTGTTCCTCAACCTAGAGCTGACCTTACTACTTGCATGTCATTAAAATGGTGTAAAAGCAGACTGGGAAAAAAATAAAGCTGCCTCAGCTCAGAACTGGCTGGGGTCATGCTACAGTGTTGTCTAATTCTTTTTAATCCTCACTCCCTCCCTGGAGAACCTGTTGACTGACTGAGCTGGCTTGGTCAACAGTCTCTAGGCCACATGCTGAAATTCTCCACTGAAACCTCTTGGGCCAGGTCCACACAATTCAAATCACTCACAGCAACAAAGTCTTCCATATTCCTACTAGGATAGCTCCTTAAGCCCCACTAAAGCATTCCACTGCTTTACAAATTCAAAGTATTCAAATCCATGTTCTTCCAAACAAAAGCATGGTCAGGCCTATCACAGCAATGCCCCAGTTGCAGATACCAACTTCTGTTTTAATTAGGGTTTTACTGCTGTGAACAGATACCCTGACCAAGGCAACTCTTATAAGGACAATATTTAATTGGGGCTGGCTTATAGGTTCAGAGGTTCAGTCCATTATCATCAAGTCAGGAACTTAGCAGCATCCAGGCAGGCATGGTTCAGGAGTTGAGAGTTCTACATCTTCATCTAAAGGCTGCTAATAGAATACTCACTTCTAGGTCTAGATCCAACCTCTTTGCTCTTTCATTTCCCATCTCACCCAGCTCCCTATCTCCTCTCCACTGCTACTTTTAATATTATAAAAATGGGTATGTCAAAAATATTGACAAGATCATGTCTGTGGCAAGAAAAAAACACATCCGAAAAATGGAGACAACTCACCTTTTTCTCCTATTGGACACTTATAAAGGTATACAATGACAACTAGCAATGTCTGATTTCACAGCCGTACTAAACAAGGCTGGAGGAAAATATAATTAGGCAAGTTTCCAAAGTAAAAGCCTATGCTTAAGGTTTTTATTTGTTTCAGTACTAGGGGGTCAAATCCAGGGCCTTGTCAGGTACTTTTACCACTGGATCACATACAAAGACCTGGAGTTTAAAATCCATCTGAATCCTTGGGACTTAACTTGAAAGGGCACGTGCGTGATGACCCCCATCTGTCCTTCCTGCCGTAAAAGATCTTTAATGTTAACTTTATATCTTCAAGTTTTCCTTTCAAACTCTTCTTTTATTACAAGCACATACACATTCTAAACTTTACACCCCAGCCTAGAGGCGCCGCTCATATACTGAACACTGAATACAAAAGCTCACTATCTTTACCACAACCTTGTTTTAAGTGTATGAGCTACCAGTACTCTCTTAACGTTAGCAATCATTTCATAGGAAAAGCAGAGCCATTTAAGGCACTGGAGCATGGCCTAACAAGGTCTTGGCCTAACAAGGTCTTTAAAAGATTTCCCCAAAAGCATGTTTTGTTCCTTATACTTTTCTCACTTCCTCAACCAGTGCTCTTCTCGAGTTTCCAGAACAGAATCTTCTTAGATACAGGATTTTAAACAATAGCACTTCCTCGAATTTTCTTCATAAGCAACGTGACCCAGACTATGCCAGTGTAAAAGGGTTCCTCCATTTTGTCTAAGCTGGAGCTATCTTTGGTTTGCGCTGAAACTGACACCACCATCCCCTGATGAGAGTGAAGTCCTGTACCCCAATCCTGTCCTAGAAACTCAAGGAACTGCCCAGCTAACTGCACGTTTTGGGCTTCTATTAGGCTGCTTGCTTACTTTATTCCCCCTGCCCACAAAGGAGTAGTGTTTCCGTGTTCTTTGCCTTTTAAAGCTCCCTGTAAAATGCGTTATTCGGGCTGCTGTGTGAAGGGTTTCTCCTTCGCAGTCGCCGGCGGTTTAAGACAGACTCTCGATTCTGGCGTGCTGAGTGGTCTCTGACTTTCTAACCCGCAACACTGACGGAACGCCTGTCCGGCGACAAGAATCTCAGAGTACAGACTTGCCCTCCAGACTACCCGAGCGGCTCCTCCGGAAGTCTGTCAGTGACGTAACGGAAGTCTCCAGTGACGCGAGAGTGACCGCGTGACTCAGTGCGTCCGCGCCTGCGCGCCAGGGAAGGGGGCGCGACCTGTCGTGGGAGGAGCTAGATGGAGAAGGGGGGAGGGGCGGGCCAGCAGGAAATGTAGACGAGAAAGGACCGGAAAAAGGTGGGCGGGGCGAGGGCGGACCTATCTGCCGGACCTCGGAACTTCACTTCCTATTTGCCGGTATTTCTGCTTCCGGGTTAAGGGTGTTCTGTGCTTCCAGCCCCTCTCCTTGGCAGATCGAGGTACTCTCGTTGACAGCGCCTTCTGACTCAACGCAGGGCGGCTTTTTACTGCCCACCCGCGGGAGCCTGGACTCCTCATCGCCCCGGTACGCGAAGGAGCTCCTCACCTTCCAGCTCAGCCTGGAGGCCTGAAGGGTCCCTGCTCCCGGATGCTGAGAGTAGTCGTGGGCCCAGCGAGGCAGCCGTGTGCATACCTCCGGCCCCTTAGGCGGACTGCGGGGCTTGGCAGCCTTTCGGCGTCCCAGAATCGCCCGCTCCCGTCCCGGCTCGGATGGCCCTTCCCACTCGATAAATGTGGCTGCTGAGGCAGCGGAGGCGGTGGCCGGACCTGCTGCTGCTTGGCTCCAAGTTCACCCCCGCCGCGGCGCTTTGGTGCCCCCCGGGGCTTCCGCCGCCAGCTCCTTATACGCTGGGCCTGGCCTTGCAGAGTGGCGACGATGGACAAGATTCTGGAGGGCCTGGTGAGTTCCTCGCACCCGCTGCCCCTCAAGCGGATGATTGTGCGGAAGGTGGTGGAATCCGCGGAGAATTGGCTCGACGAGGCGCAATGCGAGGCCATGTTTGACCTGACGACCCGCCTCATCCTGGAGGGCCAGGACCTTTTCCAGCGCCAAGTGGGCCATCAGGTGCTGGAGGCCTATGCGCGTTACCACCGGCCGGAGTTCGAGTCCTTCTTCAACAAGACTTTCGTGTTGGGCCTCCTTCAGCAGGGCTACCACTCACTGGACAGGAAGGACGTAGCCATCCTGGACTACATTCACAACGGCCTGAAGCTGATTATGAGCTGCCCGTCCGTGCTGGATCTCTTCAGCCTGCTACAGGTGGAGGTCCTGCGAATGGTTTGCGAGAGGCCGGAGCCACTACTCTGTGCCCGGCTGAGCGACCTTCTGACCGACTTCGTGCAGTGCGTCCCCAAAGGGAAACTATCAGTTACCTTCTGTCAACAGCTGGTTCGAACGATAGGTCATTTCCAGTGCGTGTCCACTCAGGAGAAGGAGCTACGGGAGTATGTCTCCCAGGTAACAAAAGTGAGTAACTTACTACAGAATATTTGGAAGGCTGAACCCTCTACGCTGCTACCTTCTCTGCAAGAAGTTTTTGCAAGCATCTCTTCCACAGGTAAGGGTCATTATTTCAGGAGAGTATGTCTTGGAAATTCAACATGTGTGTCTCATAAACACAGTGTACTTTCTTCTCGGAAACATTCTCTTTGGGGGGACTGAAAGGGGTCAGCAAGAGTAAATCCTCAAGACATTCTTGATGGAGGCAAAACTAAATACCCTTACCCAAAATTTTACTCCACTTCACTGCCTTGTTCAGAATGGTACGCTGGAGCCAAAATGTTGAGGATGCCTAAGTCCAAAGACGTTTGTCACTGAACAAGTCACTTAATTACACCACCTTTGCTCCAGTTTTGGAATTCTTACAGGCTGACAGCCACGATGAATAGCTTCTAGTCATTACTGACTAATGGTCATATATGATGCTTGCCGCGGGGCATTATTGTTATTGTGTGTAACCTATCCATCTTATTGAAGGGTGGCTTTTTTTTTCTTTCTGTTTTCCAGCGTTCTCCTTTTTAAAAAATTTCATGAGTCGTGCACAATCTATTATAAGATTGTCCCAGTTTACCGTGTAGTGTTTTTTAACTATCAGCATTTCACTCCACAGAAGACAGGAGATCCAGGAAGCATGAAGACAAGTGTGACAGCTTAGGTAGAAGTCGGCCTTGTCTTTATCATGAACTGCATCCTCAAAAACTAGGGAAAGGTCAGAGGGCAAAGGATCACACTTAGAAAACCCCTCTCACCTAGAGTTTTGTCTGTGTCTGTTGTTGAAGGTGCTTTAAAATCTGTCCGTTGTGAAACAATAGGTTCACAACCAGGTTCAGACGGAACTTCACAGAGCTGCCCTCTTTTACCTTAGCCAGAAATGAGGGTTGAGCTTTAAAAGCTCACACAGTCTAATGCACTTAATAAATACCAGGTGCATTGGCTTCCCCTGCCTGTAATTGTTCTTGGAGTCGGTCTAGCTGTTAGTTTCTCCCCAGGTCTTTCACTGTGGTACTGAGGCAGACCATCTTGATGCCTTACAGTTCATATAAGCAAAGCCAGCCCCCTTCACCTTAATTTCTACTCTTTAAGATTTTTCAAGTATCACAGTAGTGCGATGACCACTGTAATATGAGCCTCTGACATGGAAATTAGAATATTGACTGGTTCTCTACCCCCAACCCATCCCCATTACTGCTTTCCAAAGCATTATCTAACCCCAAAATGTACTATTAACCACAAATTAGCTTATTGAAGAAAACGTAACAGTAGTTTTTCTCATTTAGTGATGTGGCTATAGAATGCATGATTATTGCTATTTCCTCTTAATCTCTTATTTCTGTGGTTTAACTTTCAATTTAGAGTCTACCCATGATATACGACATAACTTCTTATAGCACCTTTATTGCGTGTGTGTCTGTCTGTCTGTCTGTCTGTGTGTGTAGTTTGTTTCTCCCTTGAACTAGTACTTCACTTTAACCCTCCATGCTGTATTTGTCTATCTTTTTAACTCACAACTAGATGCATCCTTTGAGCCCTCGGTTGCCTTGGCAAGCCTGGTGCAGCATATTCCTCTGCAGATGATCACAGTCCTCATCAGGAGTCTGACCACCGACCCACACGTAAAAGATGCGAGCATGACCCAAGCTCTCTGCAGGTACTTTGTTGTTTTCATACCGGATCGGGAAGAACTTTGAGAAATGTCTAAAACTAAAATCTAAAAGTAAATTTGTAGTTTCTCCAGCTTAATTAGAGATTTACCTTTGTATAATGTCATCTGAAGTTGTGTGGTTAGGTTGTTATCCAGATTCTCTGTCCTTACTATTTCCTGTAGCCTGCTTCTGGGTGGGTGGTGGTTGTCACCCTTGTATGGTTCTGGGTTTGGTTTGGTCTCCCTTAGCTAGGTAGGGATTTTATTTTTTCTCTTTCAAGCAGCTCCATAGATGATGATACCTCTGCCCTTGTCTCTTCGGATCTATTTATTTATTTTAGGCGTGTGTGTTGCCTTTGAATATGTGTGTGTATTGTGTGCATGCTTGGTGTCAGAGGTCAGCTCCTGCAACTAGAGTTATGGATGCTTATGCTATGTGTGCTGGAAATCAAACCTGGATCCTCTGCAAGAACGAGTGGTTCTCATCCTCTGAGCCATCTCTCCAGCCCCTACCTTTGCCTCATGGAATCTGTCTGCTCTCCCTTATTCTAGCTGTTTTCTTTTAACATTTTGAAAGTAATAGCACATAGTCATTGGGCATCTACTGTTGCTGGCGGGAGCTGCTGCCAGCCTGACTGTCAGCTGTTTCTGATAGCATGCTTTTCTTTGTATCCTAAGTGATCTGCAATCTTACTCTCCATGTCTAAATAGAAACTGATTTGCCCTTTGTAGCACTTTTTTGCTTGTACTCATTCATTCATTCAAAGTGACTTACTGAGTGCTTAACAAGAGTGTCAGACCTTCCCGGAACAAAATGATAAAAATAGCTTTCTAGTCAGAGAGACCACCAGTAATGTAAGAGCACTTACTTCACTGATTGCAGCCTTTGTCCTGATTTTAAGCTAGAATGTCTAGGAACAGGTGCTCTGGTTAAGCAGGCCTGGCTGTCTTGCCATACCGCTACATTTTGTCTTGGATTTAGGTTTTGTTTTAGAACACACAGTAAATGATGTAGTATGTTAATTGATGAGCGTTTATTGGAAGCAGTAGACGAGAAGAGGGGTAGGCTGTGAATGGGTTGTTTGCAATTGTCAGTAAGATTGCTAAGGCTGGGTTCATTAGGTGCCCTCCGCACTAAAGTAAAAGAGGAAGCAGTGCTGGGTTCTGTAGTAGAGGGACAGACCAGCACCGACAGTATCTGACGTTAGAGTGGCTCCGTTTATGATTTCTTAACTTTCTGATGCTTCCAAAACAAGCATTCCATAGAAGCCATGCTTTGACTTCTGAGTTCTGCTTTTCCTGGGCTACCATATAAAGTATGAGACTTTCTTAAAGTGCCAGGTAGATACGGTAAGCCTCAGCTCTTAAGTCAGTTCCACAAACAGGGTAAGGGCCCAGTGTTCTCAAATGGACTACGTTGCTAAATCGGGGTGTTTGGTAGGTTGTTATATTGGAGGTTTTACTCCTTGTGGTATTTTTCCTTTACAGTAGCTCTCCAGTGCTGTCATCAGTCAGGGAGTACCTGCCTTGTCTTAGAGCCTGCTCAGTTTCCTGTATGGCAGAGCCCACCCGTAGTGCCTATCCCAGCTGCTGAGTTTCTGCATTTCAGTGACAGTATTATTTTCATATTGAGCTTGAACTTTCTCTACTTAGCTGCTTAATTCTTGTTTCTTACGTTGTTCTGCCTTGTGTATGTAGCCTGTTTAAGCAGGTGAGGATTAGAGTGGTCTCTGTGTCTCTTAACTGCAGTTACATGAACTGAAGCATTCCACGCTGGCCTCTCAGGAAGGAAGCGCCGTGTGCACTGACGCCACCTTCTACAACACAGACTCACGCTAGCTGGTTCTTTGTGCTGTTCAGTTAATGAAACCAGTTAATCTGTAACTTGTGCTTCTAATTTCTCAGATTACAAATCTAGAAGCAAGTAACTCCATATTCTCTTACTTGGATTAATATCACTAGTCCTTTGAATTCTATCTTTAGGAATACTGCAGAGATGGCTCAGTGGTTAAGTGCTCTTCCAGAGGTCGTGAATCCCCAGCAACCACATGGTGACTCACAACCATCTGTATTGGAATCTGATGCCCTCTTCTGGCACACAGGTGTAAGGTGTACATGCAGATACAGTGCATAGATAGATACATAAAATAAAAAATCTCTTTTTTTTTTTTTTTTCAAGAGAATACTTCTTAGAATGTCGTTTTTCTGTCTCTGCCATTTGTGAAATTGAACCTGTACTGTTAAAACAGTCTGGCTAGTCCGGTGTAAATATATCCAAGAACAGGTGTAACATTCAAGTAGGAAATAGGCCAGGGGTCAGTGAGACGATGTGGACTGTGCTGTGTAAGCAACTTCTGAGTGAGGAAGATGGGCCTCAGCCCCAGGGGTCTTGAATCTGGTCTTGCTTCCTCAGAATTTTCAGAAGAAGCCTCAAGTCAAATTATCTGTATAAAATGTCCTGTCCATAAGCCAGGGGCCCGGATAAGACTGATGGCTGGATGGAGCCCTCAAGCTGCCTTGGAAAGTGAGAGTTGGCTTTATATTCTATTTCATGATTTATGGTTAACTCGATTTTGTGGCTTTTCAGAATATTGCCTGGTTTTCTGTGTTGGTGGGTTTTGGGGATGAGGGAGTTGTTGTTTTTGATTTTTCAAGACAGGGTTGCTTTGTGAAGCCCTAGCTGTCCTGGCTGACCTAAAACTCACAGAGATCCACCTGCCTCTCCCTCCCAAGTGCTAGGATTAAAGGCTTGCCACCACCATCCAGCTACCTGCCTGTTTTAATGTTACGGCTTTAAAGCTGTGTGTATTTCTTTGAGCTGTAGGAATAAATGGCCTTACTTACAAACACTGGAGTCCAAAGTATTAGATGAAAGAACACAGTCCCTGGAAGAGAGACTGAAATGCACAAAGGACAGCCACTGTTAAAACTATCGTACATCTCAAAGTGCGTTATAACTTCCAGAGCATAGTGCAGACATCAGTAACACTAATTGATACGGCTTTGGACAGTTGACAGACAGCTTTCCTGACTTCTTCCAGGTCACAGGCAGAAAGTCTATCTGTCCATAACGCTCTCAGTACCTAATACCTTACTTAGTAGCTATAGAGTAAACTCATACTCATGAATGTGTCTCATGAATGACTTCTGTCTGGACTGCTGTAAAAAACAAACTAAAACGCAAAAAAAAAAAACAAAAAACAAAAACCACCCTTAGATTGGGTAATTTATAAGCAGACGTACATTTCTTACAGTCCTGACGGCTGAACATCTGCGCTCAAGACACCATAGAATTTTCCTCATGTTCTTGACCGGAGGAAGGTGCAGGGACATTCACCCTTAGTACCTTTATCAGAGTATGAATCCCAGTCATAGGGGCCTTGGTCATGGCATGGAACCTCCCAGAGGCCTCATTCCTCAATTCAGGGTTAGATTTCAGCACACGAGTGTGAGGAAGCTGCAGGCATTAGCACTGTAATTTCTGGGTAAGGTACAATGGAGACTTATTGAGCACATGCCAGGAAAGGCAGTTAAGATGATTGTCAATAGTAAAGAGCCACTATGAGTGGACATTACTCCTCCTCCCATTAGGTCCTCTCTTTAAAGAGAGATGAAGGTTCTGGCCTTGAGTGCACTTGATCTGCTCTGACAGTGAGTCCACAGAGCCAAGTGGAAGTGCCAGTACTACCTCATTTTCATGTGTACATTTCCATTTAAACAAAAATAAGTTGTTGGGGTTTCTTAACTGACTAGCATTTTTAATTTAATAATATCTCAGATCTTTTATTGGGGGGCAGGAGGGGACTCTAGTTTAGCCCAAACTGGCTTAGAACTCTCTCTGGTTCAAGCTGTCTTGAAATTTGTGGCAGTCTTCCTGCCTTGGGCTCTCAAGTCCTAAGATTACAAGTGAGCCACCATGCCCTTCCATCCTGGAGCGTCCTCCTACCTTCATGGTGTTCTGCATTGTCGGGGCTACAGCGGAGCTGTCTTTCCCTTACAGTAGCCAGTTACATGTTTTGAAATCTTACCATGTCATAAACAATGCTAGGTATTCATTTGGGGGAGGAGGTTGCAGTGCTGTGGATCAAACCCAAGACATACACTAGGCAAACGTCCTACCTCTAAGGTATGTTCCCAGCATGAGAATACAGCATTCTCCTGTAGGCTTTATTTTACTTTTTTTGAGACAGTCTTATTATATATCCTTTTCTGACCACTAAGTTACAGAGATCTGCCTGCCTCTGCCTCCCAAGTGCTGGAATTAAAGGGGCATGTACCACCATACTAAGCTTGCTTTTATCTTTTGAGACAGCATCTCCTGTATCACAGACTGCCCACCCCCCAACTTAATAGTAGCTGAGGATGACCTTTAGTTTCTGATCCTCATCTCAAGTGCTGGAATTTGTAGGGATGTCTGACTTTCAAAGTGCTGATGATCCAGCCTAAGGCTCTGTGTGTGACCAACCAACAAGCCCTCTACCAGCTCAACTCAGTACCTGCGCCCAAGTGAATATACCCTTTAAGAAAGTAAATACACAGTAATGGAAAACAGGTCGTTAGAGTATTTGCATAGTGTGTGCTTGTAATGATTGGAGGTTTTCTTCTGTTGTCGTTGTGTATAGGGTTTTGAAAGAGGTGTAGGCACCTGCTTCAGGAGTCAGAATGTAGCCTCTTCGATGGTGCCTTTCACATTACATTGCTTAGCAAAAAACAAACTCCTGGTTGATACTCAGACATCACATGTCTGACTCTCAAGCTCCTCCTATAACATTTACTGTTGAACAAGCTTTTGATATCCCTGTACCAAGCATCCATTTCAAATTTGGCATTTATGAGAAGTGATCATTTATCATAAAGTCGTATGGGAATATATTGAATAAAGAAACTGTCGGCTTACAAGACCAGAAAGTGCTTCATTTCTGTGTATTTTTACTAGAAGCTCGGTAAATACAGAGTCACGAACTGAATGTTTACCACTGTAACTCTTGCTACTCCTAACTAATGTTGAAAGTATTTTAAGTACTGACAGTTGTGTTGTGTTGTGTTGTGGTTTCAGAATGATTGACTGGCTGTCTTGGCCATCGGCTCAGCATGTGGACACGTGGGTGATTGCCCTGTTGAAAGGACTGGCCGCTGTTCAGAAGTTCACTATTTTGATAGATGTTACTTTGCTGAAAATAGAACTGGTGAGTAGAAGTGGACCAGCCCATTGACGTGAGTAGAATTCGAGTGTGCTCCTAGTTTTGGTTTAGTTTTAAATAGGTTTTGGGGGCAAAAGCAGTGAAACAGAGCTAGTCAATTGAAACAGGTTTGCAGTTTTCAAACACTTTCAGGGTTGTTGTTTCTCTGTTCTTGTTGGTGTTGGTTATAATAGTGTTTGTTTTCAATCTTCTGGTTTTTTAGAGACAGTCTCACTATAGAGCCCAGACTGACCTCAAACTCACCATCCTCCTGCCTTAGCCACACAAATAGAAAGGTTATAGGTATGTGGCACCATGCTTGGCTCCTGTGAGCTCTTAAATGCAAATTGTCAGACTTCTAGCACTGCGCTCTACCTGTCTTGAGTCTCTGTTTTCTGTGTTGCTAACCCAGGACACAATTGATCACCACATTTTTTGTTTGGGGTTTTGGTTTTTCCCCAGTGTTAGGAATCCAGCATAGGGTTAGGCAAGCTTCACTCCTGCTCTACGTCCTCAGCCAAGTCACTCCGTCAGTAAAACACTGTCTTTACTTAATTCCCTGGACATTATGCCCTCTGGGCTCTTGTCTTTTACTGACATATCAGGCTCTGTTCTAACTTATCTTTGGTCTACTTTCTTCTTAGTCCATACGAACTGCGTCAAGTGTTCTATGGTTCTTATGGCCACACAGTAACCATAAGTGCTGCATGGATTTAAATAAGTTGTCCAACTTATGGCGTATCAGGTTTATATTTTAGTTAATTATTTACCCTTGAATTAGGTATTCATTTTGTCCTGGTGACTCTTGCATTGCTGTGAAGAGACACCATTACTGTGGTGATTTGAGTAAGGTATGGCCCCCATAGACTCACGTGTTTGTATGCTTGACCCAGAGGGAGGGGCACTATTAATAGTGTGGCCTTGTTGGAGGAAGTGTGCCACTGTGGGGCCGGGCTTTGAGGTCTGCTGTGCTCATGTTCTGCCCAGATACAGTGTCCTTCTGCTGCCTGCAGATGAAGATGTAGAACTCTCAGCTCCTGCATCATATCTGTCGGATTTCTGCCTTACTTCCCGCCATTATAAACCAGACCCAATTAAATGTCTTTTTTTTAAAAGGGTTGCCTTGATCACGGTGTCAACAATGAAACCCTAAAACAGTGACCAGAAAAAGCTCTTATAGAAGAAAGCATTTAATTGGGGTTGGCTTAACAATTTCAGAGGGTTGGCAGACGGACATAGCTCTAGAGCACTAGTTGAGAGCTTTGCATCCTGGTCCTCAGGCAGGCAGGCAGGCAGACAGACAGACAGAGACAGAACAAATGAACTTGGGCCTGGCAGGGAAACCTCAGAGCCCATCCCCAGTGACACACCTCCTGATCCTTCTAACCCTCAAACAGCTCCACTCCCTAGTGACTACGCATTCAGGTATGGCTGTGGAGCCACTCTTGTTCAAACCATCACACAGTTATCTGAACTCAGAGCTTTCTCTTTCACTTTTCTTTAGGGGGAGGGGCTAGTGGAGGTATTTTAGATTTTTGTTTGTGGTTTTTTTTTTCCATAAAAAGAGTTATTACAGCAAAAGGAAGCTAAAATACATTACAAAGACAAGTATCCTAACTCAGGAAGTGAGTAGCCCATACTTGAGACTATTACAGTCTATGTGTCATCCACAGTCTCACCGCTGATATTTACTCCCAAACCTGGCGCTCTCCGTCTTGGTAAATAGTATCTTAATAGCTTCCCCTCACATAGGCCCTAGTCTTTGCAGCAACCCTTCTCGTTTTACTGTTGCTCAAGCACTGTCCTCTAAATGTTAACTTTAAAAGCCCAGAGTCCGACCACCACTTTTAACTCATTGCATCCCTGTTGGTGGTGTAAGGTCATCCTCTTGTTACATTGCTTTCTGCAGCTTCCTTGCTCCTGCCTTTGGTTCCTTACATGTGTTGCACAAGAGCTCTTGTTGCTGTCTTCTGTCATCCAATCTCCAGATATTCTCACCTTCATCTCTCACTGCAGTGACATTGCCCTCAGTTGTCTGGTGCACCAGTCTGGATGGCCTGGGGCCTTTGCAATACTGTGTGTTCATAAATGTTATTGTCCTAACTGTCTGTGGAGCTGATGTCCCTTCAGTTTACACTCAGCTGTCACATTTTTCTGGGTCATTTTTAACACACACTTTTTTTTTTTAAGATTTATTTATTTTATACATGTGAGTCCACTGTCGCTGTCTTCAGACACACAGAAGAGAGCATCAGAACGCATTACAGATGGTTGTGAGCCACCATGTGGTTGCTGGGAATTGAACTCAGAACTTCTGGCAGAGCAGTCAGTGCTCTTAACCGCTGAGCCATCTCTCCCAGTGTTTGCTGGTCGCTGTGTTCACTTTGTATTTTTAGTATGTATTGCTGTTTAATTCTTTTTGTTATCTTGTACATGTCCTCTTAGCCATAAGCTATGTATGACGTACAGTAACTGGAACAGTGCCAAATAATAGCAGGTGTCAGGTAACTACTGATTGAGTAAACTGAGTGACGGTGACCCAGTGGGCGGTAACCTTATTTGCATATTTTCACTTAATGTGGGAATTTTGAGAATTGTTTGGACCACTAAATTCTCTTTACTTTCATTCCTATTGTTATTCCCGTTCTTCTAATAATGTGTAATGATAGGGCTTTTAAGGAAGAGGAACATTGACATAAAGAGCTGTCAGCTGTAGGGAAGGGTTAATAAATAGCGTGAACTCAGGGTGGTGTCTCTTTCCGCAGGTTTTTAATCGACTTTGGTTTCCTCTTGTGAGACCTGGTGCTCTTGCAGTCCTCTCTCATATGCTGCTTAGTTTTCAGCATTCTCCAGAGGCATTCCATGTGGTAAGTACAGAATGAGCTCTCTGAATTAGAAGTACTTGTTCCCAAACTGTAGCTCACATTGGACGTTGAATGAAAGGCTGTAGGTTAGCTTTATATTGTGTCGTGTAACTTTATACATTCTTAACAAATTGAGTTTGTGGAATATCCGTCAAAGACGGAATACTGACAAAGACAGTATTTTGAGAAAACTTATACTTCACCAAAACTGCACCACTCACAGCCGTTGGCAGCAACTGGAAGTTTCTACTGTAGGGAGCTGTCACCACAGGGTGCCTTTGCACACAGCCATGCAGGATCAGTGTCAGAAACTACAGGTGATGGCACAGGGAAAGCACGGCAACAAGTTAGCCCCAGATTGGGGCTTTTCCTCTTTCTCAGCCTCCTGACCCCATCCAACGTTACTCACAGTTCTACCCACCACCCACAGACGGTTGCGCGCTGGCTTTGATTTGATTCCAGTTGTCGGTTACTACGTGTGAGGAATGACAGAATGTTATTGGGAATCTGTGTGTGTCAGGAAACTGTCACGTGGTTATCTGCATTCTCCATGGTCTCACCATGTTTTACAGGAGTAGAAACTCAGCAGCAGACCCTCCCACCCGAGGGACACTAGTGCACCACGATGAGTCAGGAGACATGATGAAAAACAGAGCTAATTCCTCTTGGTTGTGCTCAGCTAGCAAGGTAGCCTCAGCACCGTAGGCTCACATGGGCTGCCCAGTACCTCGTCCTTGGGGGAAAATCAGACTTTGTCTCAAGGAAACCTTGGCAATAAGTCACTTCATTTCATATTTTGGATGAGTGATTTCTATAGTCATTGCTCTCCTAGTAGTGAAATTGATGGTGAGACCCTAAGATTCTTTGTTTTTCAGATCACTCTCAGTTTTTGGCTAATTTACTTAAGTATACAAACAAAATGCTCCAGGAGAGGAAATATTTGATCCTGTCTTCTGACATTGTTGTGTACAGGGTATTTGAGTAAAGGCTTCTTTTCAAAAGTTGTGGGGAAGGAATTACTGCATATCGCTTTGCACATTGATGCCATTCCTTAACCTCTGTGAAGAATCACATAGACTGCTGAAATCTTACTCCCTTTTCTTATAGTTCGTTAAAAGAAGAAAGATACTTCCTTACCTTTTGTATTGGTTTTTTTCTCTCTTTCTGAAAAAGGAAGTTGAAATAACAAAGTTGAAATGCTTGACTGAAATTTAGCTGCTGGATTAAAGCAGTTTTAAATCACCTATTTAAGAAATATCTGGGTTTGAAATTTGAAGTTTTTGATCTAAGTAAAGCATGAAAATCAAGACCTAATACTGTGTGGATACTCTGCAATGCTCAACTAAAAATAGCCTGGAGATCCAGTAATGACCCTCACATGCGGTGGTTAAGTTAGCAGTGACTCCAAATAACTCAGTGGAGGATTTTGTGTGGGGTAGGTATGTCTGAGCAGTAGCCTGGGATGAACACTGCGATTATTCATTACATTTCGTGTTTAGAAATCTGAGAGTAAACCAGTAAGTTCTGATATGAGTTGTTACAAGCCAGGCTTTTTATCTACTTTTTATATAAAGAAAAAATTCATTTTAGACAGATCTGTGGTACATAGTTAAAATGGAAAAAAAATGCAAAATTAGTAATTAAGTAAGTTATATATATTTCCTCAAGTAGTTTAATGAGTATTGCAGTAATTTCTAAATGCATTTAATTTCCCACATTAGAAATATTTAACTTGGGGGCTAGACAGGTAGCTCAGTGGTTAAGAACACTTGTTGAACAACCCAGGCTCAGTTCGTAACACCCACACTGTGACTCACAACCATCTGTAACTACAGTTCCCCGGGCTCTGACACCTTCTTCTGACCTCCCTGAGTATTCACCTTCGCTTGCACATACATACAGGCAACACTCATACACATAAAATAGAATATATATTTTTTAATCTAACTTAGAAGCATTTAGAAGGAATCAGCCTGCTTGTGTAGCAGTCTGTGCTGCTGGGAAGGACTGTGTCTTATTTCCATGTTGGTGATGTGGGTGGCCATTGACAATGTGATAGGAGACAAAACTGCAGCCTGGTTGTAAAGACCAGATCTTGACTGGAAGAGCTTTGGAAGACTTGAAACTATGAAATTCACTTTTAGAGTCCTTCTCTTTCATCTTTCTCCCTTCACCTCTGAGAAAACAAAATAATTTTGGATTTCAGACTAATTGAGCAGGAAAGTGACAGATTTTAGCTTTATGAAATTGTCACTGAGATGTGTGTAGAGTTGAGAGCTAGGGATGTTCTCAGTGAAGTGATAGAGCACTCTTCTATGATGCAGGAGTCCCTGGGTTGTATCCTCAGGGTGAGGAGGAGGAGGGAGGGAGAGAGGGAGAAGAAGCAGATGTGGTAGCAGAAGAACAAAGTCATTAGACTCTGGGAGTGGGCATGGCCACACGCCAGGCAGCCACATGTCACTGAGAAAGCTGATGAGAACACAGCACAAAACCATAAACTGACTGAGAAAGGGAGTCTAGGATCAGTGGATCCAATGGAGGTATGGTGTGCCTCAGCAGTTAAGAGCTTGGCTACTCTACCTGTGGACCTGCACTTAATTCCCAGCACACACATAGTACTCACAAGTGACAGGGAACCTGATACCCACGTCCGGTCTCTGAGCACCATGCCAGACACACATGTGGCATATGTGCAGGGAAAATACTCAAATCCATAAAATTAAAAATTAAAGAGAGGGTGAGGATTGAGAGTAAACAGAATGTTTATGTATGTGTATGAGTTATCCAAGAAAATTTTAAATTAATGAAAGATTAAAATTTTAAATCATAAATTTAAATCGTGCGTTTCCTGTTCCTCCTTCTTTCCATCTCCCCCTCCCCCCCATTTCTGGAACACAAACCTAGAAGCTGACAATGTGGTACTGTTCACACCTGCTACAGTATGACCACAACAGTTAACTGTAATAGAATTCAGGTTTTAAAAGATGGCATAAAAGCTAGAATGTGACTTAATGGATTGACACAGAATAAATCCAGACATGCAGGACAGCAGTCACTGTTAATTGGAGAATCTGACCACTAATTGGGGGCTGCAAGAAAGGGGGCTGATTGGGCCACTATCGGCTATTCTTAGTACTGTTTGGTAAGACAGCCCTGAGTTGTGAATGCAGTTTATTGGGACTTGGTGCTGCAAAGGTATTATGCATACAGAACCTGAGACACCTTTAGTTCAGAATGATACATATATATAGTATCAGATTATGATTAATAATTAGTTGAAAAAATATGTTATTTTGATGTTAGCCATTTTTGTAAAACAGAATTTTTATTTTGGTTGTGTCTTAAATCTTTGATTGTATAAGAGTTGATATTTAGACTAATTTTAAGTGAAAGAGCAGTATTGTACTGTTTATCAGTATTAAATATTTTTAAGATTTTTATCAATAATCTTTAAAAATAGCATTATTTTTGGAGCAGCTGTTTTAAGGATTTGACCTGTGTTTATCAAACAATATACTTCTGTTACCTGAGCACAATTTTAGTTACATACTTAAGTTATTTCAGAGACCTTTGAAGTACACACTGCTATGTACTTTTTTCAATTTTTTCAGTTGAAATTTTAAATTTAACACTAGATGGAGCTCTTTAGCTAATTCCAGTTTGGGGGTGGGGGTGGGGTGTTCATTGTTTTGTTTTTGTGGGAGTTTTAACATTGTTCTGTTAAATAATCTGGTTGGGTTATAGGCATGACCCACTAATAGACCACTTGCCTGGCACACAAAACAAGGCTTGAGCCAGGTACTCAAAAAAGATTTTTTAAAAAAACAATTGATCTATTCAATAGAGTGACTTTTGCATTTTCACCTGTGTTTTTTAAATGCAACAATGACTGAAACTCCTATGTACATTTAGTTTGTATTTCAGGTGGATTGTGTGCATACCATAGCATACATACAGAGATCAAAAGACAATTTACGGGAGTCAGTTCTCTGGATCAAACTCAGGTCCCTAGGGCTTGGTCACAAGTACCTTTACCTACTAAGGCATCTCGCTGGCCCCTTTAAAAATATATATTTTATTTAATACAATTAAAGTGTGTGTGGAAGTCAGAGGACAGTTTGACAGTGAGTTCTCCCATCGCCCGAGTTCAGTTCTCAGTACCCGTATCTATGTGGCTCACAACCACCTATAAGTCCGACTCGAGGGGAGTTCAACACCCTCTTCTGTCCTCTCCGAGCACACATACACTCAGACAGACCCATACACACATAAATAAAAATAATTTTTAATGCAGTTACAATTATGTAACTTTAAAAATTCCATTTATCTTACTAATTGAACAGTGTGTGACTTTAAGAAAAAAACATGACTAAACATGCAGAAAAGTATGTGCTTATCATGTAGCCATTGCATTCTGCTGTCAACTTGTGTGAATTAAGAGTGCTTGCTTCTATTTTCTCTTCAGATTGTCCCTCATATAGTTACCTTGGTTCATTCCTTCAGAAGTGATGGCCTGCCTTCCAGCACAGCCTTCTTAGTGCAGTTAACAGAGTTGGTTCACTGTATGATGTACCATTATTCCGGATTTCCAGATCTCTATGAGCCTATTCTGGAGGCAGTAAAGGTATGATGATGGCTTTGTACCAGTCTTTGTGACTACACACAGTATAAGGGACAAATCTGGTAAATGTATTCCTTTACTGTAATGAGCTGTTTTTAGGGTGGTGGTTTCATTAGTGCCAGGGCAGAATCTCTTGTTTGCTATCACCATGCTAGATCAATAACCACATTTCTTAATTCTGTGGTGTCATCAAGTAAAAAGTGTCACTTTAAATTTATGAGCTATTAAAGAAATTGGTTAGTGATGGAATTCTACATTAGATGCACACAGACGTCAGTTCTGCATCTGTATCAGAAATGTGGAACAATTAAACCCATCTTCTTAGAATCAAGGCAGTACTTGATCCCCTTCTATTTTGATTGTTTTGTGTTGTATACTTTATGAATATGTATATTTTTTAGAATTACTATTTAAATTACCTGTTACCTTGATTTTCAAGTTCATAAAAGATGGGTTTTAAAAAGTAGTGAATCTGTTTGTGTTGAGGAATGGATGGCTGCAAATCAGAGCATAAGCAAAGACTTGGAGGGCTGAGTTCAGTCAAGCTTAGTCAGAAGTTAACAGATATCAAGTCTGATTGTGATATTAATGTAGCAAATAGAAGATATAGGCCTCATTGCCTTATTAATGTATGTAAGATAAATTAAGAACATGCTGGGTTTGCATCTAGTTAGCTACCTCAGACTAAAGACTAGGTCTGGATCACAGGGCTGTTAAGCCTGGTGGTGCTGGTATGACACTGCCCTTTCGGAAGTAAATAGTGCACAGAAGCAGTTGCTATGGACCTGAGGAATTTTACTGTCTTCCCTCATTGCTGCCATGCCCTTTGACTGATTTCCTGCCGTTTTTAGTACTCAGAGGCAAAGGTTTACACTTAGCCCAAGGAAGGTATTTTCAAGTAGCAGCAAAAACAAACAAGACAAAGCAGCTTAAAACGCCATTTCAAAGTGTGTGTTCTCTGTGGTGTAAACATTAGATGGTGGTCTTGGTGACTCAGGGTTTCTATTACTGTGAAGAGAGAGACACTGTGACCACAACACTATTCTAAAGGAAAACATTTAACTGGGGCTGGCTTACAGTTCAGAGGCTTAGTTTATTATCATCCTGGTGGGAAGCATGGCAGCATGCAGCTAGACATGGTGCTGGAGAAGGACCTAGGATTTCTACATCTGGATCATCTGGATCAGCAGGCAGCAGGAAGAGAACTGGCTTGAGCATCTGAGACCTCAAAGCCACACCTATTCCAACAAGGCCACGCCTCCTAGTAGCCCTGCTTCCTATGGGCCGGGGCTGGGGGGGTGGGGGGGTGCGTGTTAGGGGGCATTTTCTTTCAAACCACCACACTTGAAGCTCATCATTTAAGCATCAATGACTTTTCCAGCATTCCTTATTGCCCCTTGCTCTGCTCAGGCACAAAATCATTTACACTTATTTTATCATTTCCCGCTTTACTAAGTAAGAGGACTGTGTATAGTAGTAATTTTCTAGATGGCAACCATGAGGTTTTACTTTTCACAGGTCACTTTGTAAATTCCCTCTTCATCCTTACTGTAGGCCACCATTTCTAAGGGCGCCTCCCAAGTGCTGAGATTAAAGGCATGCACCACCTCTGCCAGGCTCCATCTTCTGTTTTCGTCATAGAATTTGAATACAAGTAATTCACATGCAACTTGAATTCCTTGTTTTGTCAACTTTTACAGTATTTTAAGACAAGCATGGTATTTCAGGCCTGTGATCTCAGCACTGGGGATACTGAGGCAGGAAGATTACTGTGAGTTCATGGCCAGCTTAGGCCATTAAGATTTTTGTCTCAAAAAAGTAAAAGCCCTTAACAAGATTCTGGGAGGCGTTTGTCCCCATTTCTACTTTGTGAATGCTGTGATAAAGTGACTAGGAGGAAGGGTTCTGTGGCTCACAATTTGAGGGAATCATGGGGACACAAGCAGCTCTTTGCTTTAAGGAGAGCCGTCCACAGCTGAGCAGTGGAGGACATGCAGCTCACATCCAGGGTGAGTGTACCTCTAGGTTAACCCTCTCTAGAGACCCCCTCACACACACACCCAAGTGCCCTCCATCACCCTGTAGTGGAATGCTTTCAAGGGCTGACTGAACATTATCTGTCATGTACAGAATAAGTGAGAGCAGCATGTGCAGACAGTGCAGATGTCAGCAGGGAAGACCCACATTGTGTTGTTGGCATGTTTAACCAAAAAAAAAAAAAAAAAATAGTTTTCTCTTTACTTTTAAACTGTTTTGTTTTTTTTGTTTTGTTTTGTTTTGTTTTTTTTCTTTATGATCTAGGATTTTCCTAAGCCCAGTGAAGAGAAGATTAAGTTGATTCTCAATCAAAGTGCCTGGACTTCTCAATCCAATGCTTTGGCATCTTGCTTGTCTAAACTTTCTGGAAAATCTGAAACTGGGAAAACTGGTCTCATTAACCTGGGGAACACGTGTTACATGAACAGTGTTTTACAAGCATTGTTTATGGCTACAGAGTAAGTTTAACTGTGAACTTCCTGATTTGAAGTAGAAGTGAGTACATGCTGAGGACACAGGAGAGACTTGTCATCAGTAGCCTCAGTATGAAATGAAACTGCTCTTAATGCCTAGGAGTGGTTGAAATGCCAACATGTAGATTCTGACCGATTAGACTGCACATTGTGTTTGCAGTGCCACTGTAATGTAACGGAAGAGACTGATTGAGCCTACGACAGAGCTTATGTCGTGACCTGCGTGACCTGTGCTTTGACCCTGTCTCCTTGCTTCTATGGTCGGCCCCACTGTATTTTTATTTTTATTCGTACATCGTGGCTTCTTTTTGCTTTTAGGAAACCTAAGCTTTGTTTCCACGCCAAGATGTTGGTTCCTGAACAGATGAGAAAAGAGACATGCTCTTGCATTCCTATGAATTTTCTTTCAAACCTGTTTTCTTTTGAATGCAGCAAACCTAAAATTAGTTCTTAGCCAAGTGACATCCTTGTGCTGGAGACACAGCGGCTAGAGTGACAGGCTAGAGTGACGGCCTCTACTCTAGCACCTGCCTGTGTGTGATCCCTGGCACCTCATAAAGCCAAGCTTGCTATTGTGCTTCTGTAATCCCAGCACCTGACATAGAGGCAGAAAGATCAGTAGTTCATGGTGACCCATGTCTACATGGTGTGTGTAAGGCAGCATACACTACATGAGGCTCTGTCTCAAAAAAAACAAAAAAATTGTCCTTGAAGATACAAGCTAATTGTCAACTTTTCCTTTTAAATAGTGCCAGTTGAGCTGACCTAAAGATGGAAGCTGTTAGCACTTAAACACTTTCTGGAGGAGTAGACTATCAGATACGGCTTAGCTTTAGGGTTTGGTTGTTTGTCCCAGATTATAAAACCCACGTGTCTGGGGTTCCATCAGTTTTGTTGTTGTTTAGTGTGTATTTGACAACTTGTTTTAAGATAAAGGGGTCCTCTTACACACAACACATGTGGTATTAAACGTAAGACTGAAGAGTCCACAGCTCACCACTAGAGGTCACCGTGCTAGCCATGTCATCTCATGATGGAAACTAGAGACTCAAAGAACTGCAAAATGTTGTGGCCACCAATAACGATATCTCAGAACAAGAAATTCTCTTAGGAAATACATAAATTATTTTTCTTGTTTTTTTTTTTTTTTTTTAAAAAAACTTGTAAAAATCAAGTTGCATACATTCTCAAAAATGTCAGCTAAAAATCAAGATGCATACATTCTCAAAAATGTCAGCTACGTGCATTTTTTAGAAGTTTTTTGTACAGTTATCTAATACAAAACAGTTGCATATAATGAATGTATGTGTACACACATCTAGAAGGAACCCTGTTGAAGTTTTTCTTGTTAGTCACTTGACATGGTGTTTCTATTTTCTTTAAATGTGTTTGTTAGTGTTGGGTAGAGACATGCATGCATGCTATGACACGTGTGTAGAAGCCAGAAGAGAGCTGTAAAGTCAGTTCTCTCCTTCCATTTTTACATGGGTTCCAGGACTAGAACTCAGATCATCCTGCTTGCGTGGCAAGCACCTTTCCCGATATTTCCTGACCCATACTTTTGGTAAATATCAGAGTGTTTTGCTCATGGTTAACACATCTCTAACCATGCACAGATGAGGCGTTCCTTGACTAGGATATGCCAAATTATTTTCCCTTAAACACTGTAGAGGCTGAGGGGGTGCTCCCCCTTGTAGATGCACGTAGAGTGCACAGGCTGATGTCAGGGTAGCTTCCTCAATCATTTCTTGACCTTATGGCCCCGTGGGGCCTGGAGCTCCTCACTGTAGCTGGAGCTGCCAGCAGGCTCCCAGAATCCACTTGACTCTGACCCACAGTGTTGGGGTGGCAGCAGAAGCACCTTGCCCAGCTTTCACATGAGTGCTAGAGACATGAGGGTACCCAACGGACCATCTCCCTACCCAACTTTGACCTTATATGCCAGTATATGATTGTACGTTTGACCCTGTTCCTCTGACAGCACTTGATTCAATCAGTCAGTCTTAAATTTTTCACAATTTAGCAAATGTTATTCCTGTTGTATTATTTTAGGAAAGTAGAGTCTTCCCCAGACTGGCTTCAAACCCATGATCCTCCTGCCGTAGTACTCCAGGTGTTACAGACCGCAGATGCACACCGGAACACAGTTAGTCATTGTGTTCTTCTTTGAACATTGCTGACCATTGGAGAATTTTTCCCTCTTTACTGAAAGCAGAACGACATAAATAAGCTATATTCTTTGTGTGGTTTTCTGTTGACTTTTTGTTTAGTTTTCATGTCAATTTATATAAATTAGGTGTGTAATATTGCGGCACTCTCTTCCAATCATGTGGTTTAAATTTTTATATATATATATATATAATCACATCTTTAATTTTTGTATTGTCTAGATTTTAGACCCACCAAAAAAATTCCCTTTTTACCTTTGAGTGATTTTTTTTTATTATTATTATTTTTTACAGATGTTTAACCAATTATTCCTGTATTTTTTTTTGAGATAGTTTGTCAGGCAGCTCACTCCAGCTCCAGGGTATTCTACAGCCTCAGGAAGCACTTGAATTCCTTTCTCTTTCTCAGAAATAAAAGGGGCGTGCTAGAAGCCAGGTTTGGTGCATATACTTGTGAACAGCAGCGCTCAGGAGGTGAGGGAGAGAGTGGGTACCTGTG
>JADRCH010000041.1:4182815-4204830 GCA_019843965.1 Rhynchomys soricoides
AGCAGCGCTCAGGAGGTGAGGGAGAGAGTGGGCACACACACAGTGTGCTAGTAACTCCGTTAGGAAAGAGCTGATGTATATATACATCAGGGGACGCTTCCGATGACCGGTTCTTAAACCAGCTTTATAAAAAGCACAAGAGTCTATAGATAACATTAAATTTTGTTCTTTTTCAGGTTCAGAAGACAAGTATTATCTTTAAATCTAAATGGGGGTAATTCATTAATGAAAAAGTTACAACATCTTTTTGCTTTTTTGGCTCATACACAAGTGAGTATTTATGTGTGTAATATATACATATTAACTGCATGATCATGTTCTTTAAACTTTATCATAATGCATTTTTTTAACTGATGGAATTGTGTATCACGTACGTGTCTTACCCAAGATTACAGATCCACTTCCAAATGCTCAGGGACTCTGCCTAGACACTCTTGTCCCTTCTCCCTGCTTCCCTTCCCTGCAGAGGATTATTATGCTGACATATTGTTCTAAAACCTATTACACATGAAGTCTACTTTCCTGTTGATAGGAAATTTCCTTTATGGAAAAAAAAAAAAAAAAACTTAAAAGTTAGGCTTAATGTTACACAGCTGTCACTCCAACGCTCAAAAGACTGAGGCAGGACTCTGAGTTTAGGGCCTGTCTGGGCTATGTAGCAAGATCCTGTCTCAAAGAGACAAGAAGGAAGGGAGGATGGAAAAGAGTTGACTGTGGTTGGGATTCTGTTTTGTTGATTTACAGAGACTGAATATATCGACATAATAATGAACACAAAATAGTTATAGTCTAGGCTTTTTTTCTCTGTGGTCTTTTGTTTTGGTTTTGTTATGGTTTTGTTTTTCAAGACAAGGTTTCACTATGTAGCCCTGGCTGTCCTGGAATTCATTTTGTAGACCAAGCTGGCCTTGAACTCACAGATCTGCCTGCCCCTGCCTCCCAGGTGCTGGGATTAAAGGCATGGTGTGGTGCCGCCACACCCGACTCTTCTCTATTTTATTTTAAGTATTCTTTTATTGTAATTACAGATCTTTGTAGATCATTATTCATTTCTTAAGCTCTTGTGGTGTTCTTTTATATCCACAAGTTAAGTCAGGGAAGTTAACTTGAGACAGGGTCTATAGCTCCTGTAGTTAATTCATTGAACAGACGTCTTCAGAGGTTCTCTGTGTAGTCTGGTGAGAATCAAGCGGGAATCCTGCTCCCAAGGAACTTCTCGCTAAGTCTTGACCATACGTAGACTTTATGGGTGTTACTCATATAGAGCATAAATCATTACTTTTCTGGCTCACTCTAATTGCCACTGTCCCACAGTGTGACAATTGTCAGGAAACGACAGTCTTCAGAACTGGAATAAATTTCTTAAATGAGAAGAATGAGATCGAGTTTGAGATGACTCTAGGGGCTTAGAGTTGGTGATACGCTCAGAGGATATGATTCACCTGGAGAAATGTGTTAACAAACTAACATCGGGACCCGAGAAATGAAAACTGCCTCTTAGACAGGTGTGGTGGCATACTTCTGTAATGCCAGTATTCTAGAGGTGGGGACAAGAGGCTGAGACACAAGTCTCAAACCAGTCATAATCCTACAAAAGCAGTATTAGACCAAAACCAAACAGCACCAAAACCTCTCTCCCCCTCCCCTGATGTTTTCTACTAATTTACTAAATTGTTATTTTATACTTATTTCCTACATAAGCGTGCGTGCATTTGTGTAGATATGTATACTTTATTTGCTTACTAAATCAGAGCTATTAGGAAAGAAAACTTTGAGGAGGTTTCCCTGCTTTCAAGAACCAAGAAGGGCACTGTCTTTTTATGCCACAAATATTTCAAATACAGAAAGAATCCAGATTTTCAATTTAACCAGGTCTTCTTTTATGTCTGTATCCCCACCCCCCACCCCCGGGAGAATGCCTGGGATTTGAACCTGCGTAACCCAAGTCCGTTGTCAACGCCTCTGTGTTTCTGAAAGAAGGGGGAGTGGGGAGGAAGGAAGAATGAAAACAAAGCAAGCAGAGAGAAATAGAGAACGAGAGATCCTCAAAGTCCTAACCAGCATGCTCCCATTCCACACACGTATGACTTATGCCAGACAGAGATTTTCAGCCAAGTAAGCCTGCGTGGTTCCTGTTGCACTACACAACACACACACATGATTTGCGTTCATTAACATCATTCTCACACTCCGTTATTTCAAAAGATTTAGGGACTCAAAGTCACGAGTGTCATAGAGGGATAAAAGCAGGACTTAGAGACATCTGGGTGTCCACTTGGTGGTCCCATCTGAGCAGGTCCCATGGCTTTTCAGGGTACCAGTTCTGTGCAGAATTCATTTGTGACTAATCTAATGGTTGCTTAATGTAAAAGTTGCCTCTGTATTGTACCATGCCTGGCATATTTTGGTAAAAATGGAGTAGGGGAGTAATCTTTGAGGTTCAGTCACTGGTTTGTGCTGTAAGAGTCACTTTCTCAAATTTTCCTTTCCGCAATCAAGAGGGAAGCATATGCACCTCGGATATTTTTTGAGGCTTCCAGACCTCCGTGGTTTACTCCCAGGTCACAACAGGACTGCTCTGAGTACCTCAGGTTTCTGCTGGACAGGTACAAATAGTTTAAAGTTCATTAAGCTGTCTTCTCTCAGCACCTCACTTCCCTTAATACTGATTTCAGACTTGATCTTTAAATCACCCTGTGTGGCTGTGTGTTTATAAAGTTGTCTTTGTTCTTAGTTTGGTTTTTGTTTTGGATGCTTTCTCTTTAGAGTACTTGTTATCAAAATATAGCAGCAGAGTTCCTAAGGGGCCGACAAAACTTCAGAACTCTGGATCCCTTCTTTACACATCTGTGGGAGCTCAGCTCTTTACATGTTTCATCCTGTAAACGCAGATATCAATAAGGAAGGATGCAGTGCAGATACCATATCCAGCTGTCTTCTGTGGCGCCACATGCTTACAAAGTGTGAAGCAATGATGCTTACTTAAAAATGCGGGAAATTAATTTGTGATGGATTCATTTTAGATATATTGTTTTTATATTATATTGTTTTAAATTATAATATATATACACACACACATGCACATACATATGTACACGTACGTACATATGTTGCTTTTCTATCGCTTGATAAAATACCACAGCCAGAAACAACACAGAAAAGAAGTTTATTTTGGTTCACAGTTTCAGAGAGCATATAGTCTGTCTTGGCAGAGAATGTTCGGCAGCAAGAGTTTAAGACCAGCCTGGCATAGTTCCATGGCCTTTCAGAACAGCACCACCAACTACGGATGCCAGTTTACATAGGACTTAGTTGTTTGGGTTTTGGGTTTTTTGTTTTGTTTTGTTTTTAATGAATATTAAGGTTCCTTAGACTAAAATCTTTTAAGAGCCAATTGGTAAACTGTAAGGGCTTGGTATTTTGTGGTGTCTTCTTACCACTTCATTGACAATAAGACCTACTGTACACATTGTATCTTTCTGTGTCCACTCCTTTTTCTAGTGTGAGTAAATAACTAGTAAATTTAGTCAGCCTGCACAACCTGCCTGCCTGCCTGCCTTCCTCCGGTTAGTGTCGGTTTATGGTGCTAGGCTGCTGAGATGTCACACAGGGAGCTGTGTGAGGCAGAGCAGCAGTGCCTGTGACTGACAGCATCTTGACGTGTGTGCACACTGTATAACAGTGCAGGGGACGTGAGCTGAGTGTAGACAGCATGCATGCTCTTTAAGGCCTTTCCTACTAACTGTTCACACTCTTGTGGAAAGGAGGAGAAAATTACTTTAAGCTTTTTACTTAATTGAGTTAACGTGTCTGTATAAGCTACCAAGATCTCAAACATAAAGACCATTAATCTTGGCTATGTAATGATATACCCTCTTGCAGACTCCATGAAGAAGAAAAGATCTTGCGACTTCAGTCCTCACATCAGCCTTCTGAAGGTCTGGGCTACACTGAAGCTTGTTTACAAGAAGTAAGCAGTCAGGTCGCTGTGCCCACAGAGTCCCCTGGTACAGGAGACAGCGAGCGGACTTTAATAGAGAGAATGTTTGGGGGGAAGCTCCGGACTCGCATCCGCTGCCTGAACTGCAGGAGCACCTCACACAACGTGGAAGCCTTCACAGACCTTTCGCTAGCCTTTTGTCCTAACCCTTCTGTGGAAGACTTGTCTTTCCAAGATCCAGCTTCATTACCCAGTGTGCAAGATGATGGGCTAATGCAAACCAGTGTCACTGACCCAGAAAAAGAGCCAGTAGTTTATAATCCAGCAACAGCTGCCTTTGTCTGTGACTCAGTTGTGGATCAAAGACTATTAGGCAGTCCTTCTGTTGAGTTTCACTGTGCCGAAAACTCTTCTGTCTCTGGGGAATCTGCAAAGATTCTCATCAGTAAAGATGAACCTCAGAACCCAGGAGGTGAAAGCACAACGTCAGTGACTGACTTACTAAACTACTTTTTGGCTCCAGAGGTTCTTACTGGTGAGAACCAGTATTATTGTGAAAGCTGTGCTTCTCTACAGAACGCAGAGAAAACTATGCAAATCACAGAGGAGCCTGAATACCTTATCCTCACGCTCTTGAGATTCTCCTATGATCAGAAGTACCATGTGAGAAGAAAAATTTTAGACAATGTGTCACTGCCGCTGGTTTTGGAGTTGCCAGTTAAAAGAACTGCTTCCTTCTCTTCCTTGTCGGAAAGCTGGTCTGTAGACGTTGACTTCACTGATATTAATGAGAACCTAGCTAAAAAATTAAAACCTTCTGGGACTGAAGATGCTTTCTGCCCCAAATTAGTGCCCTACCTATTAAGTTCAGTTGTTGTGCACTCTGGTGTGTCCTCTGAAAGTGGCCATTACTATTCTTATGCCAGAAACATCACAGGTACAGAGTCTTCATACCAGATGTGCTCCCAGTCTGAAAATCTGGCATTAGCACCCTCTCAGAGTTGTTTACTAGGGGGAGAAAGCCCCAAGAGAGTCATCGAGCAGGACTTGGAAAATAAGGAAATGTCACAAGAGTGGTTTTTATTTAATGACAGCAGGGTGACATTTACTTCATTTCAGTCAGTCCAGAAAATCACAAGTAGGTTTCCAAAAGACACAGCATATGTGCTTTTGTACAAAAAACAAAGCAGAGCTAATGGTGTGCAAAGTGACAATCCAGCCACTGGCGTCTGGGTCAATGGAGATCCACCACTACAGAAAGAGCTGATGGATGCTATAACAAAGGACAACAAACTGTATTTGCAGGTGAGTTGCAAGCACAGATATTATTTCTGAACAGTACTGAGTAACAGAGTTGATCCAGTGCTCTACCTTTACACTTGACACATTTTCCAGGGATACTAATGCCTAAGTCTGGATGTATATATTTCCAATCATCATACATGTATGAAATATTGCCAATTATCTGCAATACACGAAACTTTGTTTTTAATTACAAAGCTGTGCCTCAGTTGTTTATAACTGCAACTGATGTCATGTTAGTTACAAAGTATTATCAAATCATGCCATACAGAAACAGAAACTTAATGGAATGTAAATGTTCTGCTTCCTCCTGCCCCTCAGTTCCTCCTGCAGGGAAAAGAGCTTCTTTTTTTTCCTGTTTTTATTTATTGTGGGGTGTAGTACAGCCATGGCAGTCAGAGGCAACTGTAGAGTCAGTTCTCTCCATCCACCTCCATGTGGGTTCTGTCGAACTCAGACCCTGCAGGTTCTTTTTGTCAGTATTTTAAGGAAATTTTATTGACATTCAGATGAATCAGATAAAGAACTTAATGAACATGTGAAGGATGTTTGTGTTTTTTAAAGATTTACCACAGAGCCACTGGGCAGTGGAGGTGCACGCCTTTAATCCCAGCACTCGGGAGGCAGAGACAGGCAAATTTCTGAGTTTGAGGCCAGCCTGGTCTACAAAGTGAGTTCCAGGACAGCCAGGGCTACACAGAGAAACCCTGTCTCGGGGAAAAAAAAAAAAAAAGATTTACCACAGAGCCAAGGAATGAAGACTGAATGAGGAAAAGCTATGGAGTAAAAGTTTCACGTGAGAAGGATTTATCATGAATGTCTTTTTCAAGAAACTACTTCCTCAATTTTCAGTCCTCAAATTTGCTTGGTTGTGTGTGTGTGTGTGTGTGTAATTTCTCAACTTTCTGTCAACAAAAAGAGCTACCAGAAGCTAGGTGTGGTAGTGCATGCCAGCAAGCCAAACAGGAAGGAACTGGAGGCAGGAAGATTGCCAGTTGGTGGCTGGCATATGACTCATAAGGAGACCCTGTCCCCAAAACAAAAAAGGAACCACAGTAACTTATAGATGAAATTACAGTGGTATTCAAAGACTTTCAAATTTACTGAATTAGAAACCATCCCAAGGATGATACATGCTACATTGTAAAGGGGTATGGCAATGTTGTAGAGTGTTGCAAAAAGTAATTAGCTTTGCAAAATAATTAGAATTTTAGAACTAGACTGACTTACCATTAATAGTTAGGCAGGTGGCTTAGCATCCAAGTAAAAGAACTAGGATGTATCCGGTCATCTCTTCCTTGCTGTGTCACTGGGCACTACAGATTACAATGTGTGAAGGTTGGAGGTTGCGAGAAGAACAGAACACCAAGATGAAATAGGAAGGTCTATGAAACAAAACGGGTCCTGCAAGGCCCAGTCCAGCATTCCCCTCTGAAGTAAACAGGTTACGGACATTTATTAGATGGGAAGCGGCTTTCCACGATTGAGCTGGCAAGCACTTTTCATAGCCATCGCTACTCCTACTTGGAATACAGTCCAGTCCACAGGTTGCTTTTGGCTTACGCTTTCCTCTGGCCACATTTGACCACGAGCAACCATTCTTGTTATTGTTGATTTAGGTCCAGTTTTGCACCCTGCCATGTGATTCTGCCATTATTCACAGCTGCTCTTGGTAAAACTGAATAATGATTTCGTTTTAACCTTTACATTTTTTGCATGAGTGTATGTATGCGCATGTGTGTTGTTGACATGTGGAAGTGAGAGAAGTCTGTGGGAGTCAGTTCTTCTGTTTTCCCATGAGGGCTCCAGACGTGGAACTCCTATCATTAAGCCGTCTCAGCTTCCCGGGAACTAATGATTCTAAAATAAGAGCATTAGTGTTTATTAAGCACCTGACATGTACTTGACACATAGACAAACATCTCTGGTTTCCTGGGAAACTCTAATAAACTAGTAGAGGAGAGCTCTAAGTACCACTGTACAGAGATCGGCTTCATTTACTTACCACTGTTCCTCGGGACCTGCCTGACTCTTTAACCTAAGGCTGCAGTAGAGGGAAAGCTTTAGGCATTAGAGGTCATTTTCAACCCATTGCACTCATGCACTTCCAAAATGGATTACAGATGTTGAAGAATTCCGATCCTTTTGTACTAG
Organism: Rhynchomys soricoides; assembly: GCA_019843965.1. Lineage (NCBI taxonomy): Eukaryota > Metazoa > Chordata > Mammalia > Rodentia > Muridae > Rhynchomys > Rhynchomys soricoides. The sequence goes on from JADRCH010000041.1 coordinate 4,190,212, forward strand.
AGGTTTCCCAGGAGTTGACCCTCCTCTCTTGTAAAGCGTCTGTCACTACAGTTACGTGAGGGCTTGTAAAGCCCGTGATTATGTACTTCAGTGGGAGATAGCAAAGATAGATGGCAGTTTTTATTTTATTTTTGCTAAGTTTTTTTTTTTTTCAAACAGGGTTTCTCTGTGTAGCCCTGGCTGTCCTAGAACTCTGTGTTGACGAGGCTTTCTTCAAAGATTGCCTGTTTCTGCCTCCTGGGTACTGGCGTTAAGGACATGTGCCTGTGTTGGTGTCAGTCTTTGAATGAAGGGTGCTTGGTTGGCAGAGACTAACACAGTCTGAGGAGATGTGTGTGTGTGCCGTACTCATCCATTCTACTTAGCTAATTAATCTCATAAACATTACTTTTAATTTTAGGAACAAGAACTGAATGCTCGAGCCCGGGCGCTACAAGCTGCATCGGCTTCATGTTCATTTCGGCCCAATGGATTTGACGACAATGATCCACCAGGAAGCTGTGGGCCAACTGGTGGAGGGGGTGGAGGAGGATTTAATACAGTTGGCAGACTCGTATTTTGACCCTGAGAGAATTGGAAATGCATGTGGTCACAGAACACCCAGTACTGTGGCCGTTAAAAATGTCAGGCCGTAGCCTGCAGCACAGCCATCTTTAGTTTTCTTTTCATTAGACCCAAGTACTTTAAGAAAATACACTCAGCGGTTGTTTTTATTTTCTGGACAAAAAATGCATCATGGGAAAAAAATCTACCTCTTAAAGTTCTATTTGCAGTTATGGCTAGACATACTTGGCCACAAGTGTTGAGAGGAAAAGGCATATCTGCTCCCTAATTAAGCTGCATTAAATCTGGTAGAAGATTGAAATGGTGTATTTTCAGTTGTACTGAACAAAATGATTCATTTAGCATTCTTTATAAAAGAATTGATGCTAGATATATATCTTGTTTTAAGAAAAATGGAAGTCTTTGTTTCTGGTATAATTACCCCCATATTAAATTCAAGTCTTTGAAAACAGTGGAGATGGTGAGTCTCTGGAGGAGGTACCACCCTCCACCCCAGCTGCCAGTCTCTGCGCTTCTGTCTCCACTGTCCTCTGCATTGCACTCCAGATGAGGGAAGAGTGTCACTTAAAGGGTCATTTACGCAAGGTGCAGGACGCCAGAGGGCAGTGTTCTTAACTGAACTTTGTAGGATTTTCAGTTGTCAGTTGTCCAAGGACTTTAAAATCCTGTTTCAGGGAGTGGATCTCCTGTGTGTTTTAAAGGAGGTGAGCCCTGTATGTGCCTTGCAGTACTGTAATTCAAAAATAGGTTATCTTTGGCTGTGGAAAGTTTTCTAAAACAATGTTAGGAAGTAATTTTGTGCTAACATTAAAATTATAATTTTTTAAAGGTATTAGATTTTTCAGAAGTAAAATCTGATGGTTCTAAACTAGTAAATGTAATGGTAAATTTCTAACTCTTAGAAAAATTCAGAGGAAATGAAGCTAGTTTAAGTAAAAAATCTTTAATTGATTTGTTACTTAATCTTCACATTAAACATTGATAACATTTTAGAATTGTATTTTGGGTTTTCCTCCTTTGTGACACATGCCTTACACATAAAACATAATCTGCTCCACAAATATTAAAATGCCACACCCCACACCCCTATTATCCTGTTTTGATTTTCCTTTTTGGTCCTGGGGGTGTTTGCTGTTTAGGTGGGAGGGTGTGTGTGTGTGTGTGTGTGTGTGTGTGTGTGTGGTGGCAGGAAACTAGAAATATGTCTGTCCTCCTGGGACTTGATTATATAGTACTCGAACATTGTCCCAAAGATCCTTCTTCCTGGCCATTCTAGCATATCCATGCCCGTGTGTTGCTCTGAAGGCCAGTCACATGTTTATTTTGAAAACACTTTAAGGAAATAATGATCTTGGTGACTTAAGGTTTATCTTTTTCCCAAGCGTTTGTGGCTGTGATTAAAAACAGCTTCTCATCTTCATCCTGCTGCCCCTAGCCCTGACCTGTTTCCAGTTACCAGGACAATTCTGAAAGCAGGCTGGAGTAGAGCTGGGAATACTTTACAGATGAATGAAGGTTGCTCTTCCCTGTGAGTGGATGTGCCTGTGGGCTTCCGCCCACCCTGATGGTACTTTCCTGACTTAGCCTGTGTTCAGTTAGCCACAGACAGAGTGGTAACTTACAACCAGATTGTGTCAGTCTTAGCATTCGCTGAAATTAATAATTCATCCAATGCTTGGATTACAATTAGGTTAAGAACATCCACAAAGGCAATAAGCCCCCAGTTTTACTTGTGACTGTCAGATATCTCAAGGGTTTTATGTATGTGTAAAATAAACTGTATTGAACCTGCAAATGAGAAAGTTTAGATTTTAGTAATAATACTAGGGTTGTTCAAATTTTAGTTGACTAACCAGTACCAAAGTTGAGGGCTTTCTTTTAAGATCAGAAATGTAGTGCGTTAATGGCTGGCTGGGTGTGATATTTTCATATGGGGAGTGCCGTTGAGAAGCCCACCCAGCTCAACTGTTCTGTCCTCATAGCTGGTACTTACTGCTGCCTTATTTATTCACCAACACAAGGCGCCCCTGTACCGCCATGTTCATTCCATGCTTCTTACAAATCTTGTTGACGTCTCATGTAAAAGGCTGACCAGAGGACCATTGTTATTTCTGTTCAGTTCAAGACAATCAGCTCAAATGAAATTGCCCATTGTTGCTAAAAAGAGCATGCATTAGGCTTCCCTATAAACCAAAATGTAACACTGCACATGTAAGTCTGTCCCTCTAAAAGATGTCTCTTGATACATTGCAAAAAGTTGGACATTTTTCCCAAATACTACATCATCATCATCATGATGATGATGATAAATATGCAAGGAAGAAAATAGGGAGCTGGCAAGCCCATCTAATATGTCCACTAGTGGGTGTGAAAATGTCTGACCCCTAACATTTACATAGCCAGTTGGAGGAATGGTCCTGGCTCATTCATTAAGCATCAAGTCTCATTTGAATAGCCAGAAACTATGACTTAAGATGCCATTAGAGTCATTTAGTAGAGACACAAGACTCACTCATTGTGTCTAGAGGTACTGGGATCCTTCTGGCAGTTTCAAGCAGCTCATTAAATCACATCTGAGAAGAAAAAAAAATGAGTCTTAATCTGTAATTTGGATGAGCAATGAGAAGTCTGTGTGGAAAGAGTGCTTGACATGAAGCTTGAGAGCCGGGCAGTGGTGGCACACGCCTTTAATCCCAGCACTTGGGAGGCAGAGACGGGCAGATTTCTGAGTTCGAGGCCAGCCTGGTCTACAGTGTGAGTTCCAGGACAGCCAGGGCTACACAGAGAAACCCTGTCTCGAAAAAAAACCAACAACAAAAAAGACATGAGGCTTGAGCTGACATCAGTCCTCCGGAGCCCCATGGTGGAGAGAGAACCAACTCTACAAGCTGTCTGCTAGCCTTCACACATGTGCCGAGGCACAAGAACACCCACCCACATACATTCACGCACCAGAAGGAAAAGTGTATTGTCTTTGCTCATTTAACTATTCTTTTATGATGGTGTTATCTACAAAAATATTTTCTTTTTGCATACTGCCCCTTTAATGCTGTCCTACTATACATGAGGATTGGATGCTTCTTCTGTGCCCAGCACTGTAATAAATAAAAAATTGGTACAGCTTGACCAGTTATGGAAGTCACTTTTTTTGTTGTTCAAGGTGTGTACATTACATAGTATAGTCTCTATACTCTAAAGCACTTTTAAGGGAGTGTTTCAAAGACAGTAGTACTGTACATTTGTATGTAGTGTCTTTTCTCAAACATGTTTTTCTTTAGGGCTAGACGTGTATAGTTCAGCTAGCAGAGTGCTTGCCTAGCAGGCCCAGATCCCTAGGTTTTATTCAACGCTCCCACCCATAAACCAGTCTCGGTGGCCCACGTCTCTAATATCAGTGCTTGGGAGGTTTAAGCAGGAGAATCAGGAAGAAGTTCAAGTCCTCGTCACCTACACAGTAAGTTCAGGACCAGCCTGGGACAAATAAGATCAAGTCTAAACTGCTTTATATATTTCAGTGTTTCGTTTCTATTGAGTTTGGATTTCTGAAACTATTCCTGAAGTAGAAAAGGTGAAGTTATCTATGTTTTACTTTACAATACTCAAGAAGTATGAGCCATTCCTAAAGCCGAAGGACAGCCTCTGGAAGAGGAAGGATCATCTTAGGCAGCATCCTTAATGAGGGTTTAAGTTCGGTGACAAGTCTGGATTAGAAGACACCCTAAATGAAAATTATTCTACAAAGTCCTTTGTTAGAAATGAATGAACCTCAAAATGAACAGAGGGTTTTTTCTTTTTACGAAAGGATTCAAAGTAAACAGTGCTTTTAAAGTAAAATATATATATATATATATATTATATATATATAATATATATATATATATAATATGTAATTTTCAAAGACATGAGAACCGACATTTCTATAAAATCAACAGTCTGAGTTTGAGGCATTCAAAAGTTGTTATGTAAAACCTTTAGCCCCGATGTTACATAACCAGTGTGGCTTTAACATTAAAAATAGAATCTAAGAAGTCAGCCAAGTATATTGCCAGCTCTCAATGTCTGTGATGGCCTGCAGTTGTTTTCCTCTTAATCGATATATTTTGCCTTGTGTACTATACACCAATAAACACACAGCTCTACATTGATTTGGGGGTATGAAAACATTGGCTTTCACTTGTTTTCACATTGCACTCTTGGAAGCTGGTTGTACAATCACACACCTTTAATTCCAGCCCTCAGAGGCAGGTGGATCTCTGAGTTCAAGGCCAGTCTGGTCTACATTGTGAGTTCCAGTACAGCCAGGGCTATGTAGAGAGTCCCTGTCTCACAAAAACAGAAATCACTTGGGAAGTTTTTTAGAAGCACTCCAGACTAATGTGAGCACTGGGCATCTGCATTTGAGGATGCATTTTTAATATGAAGGCTGCTTGAAGCTTGGGGCCAACATGGGGGTGTTGAGTCTTCTTCCTAGGGCTTTCCCTAGGAAATTAGCACAATGCTGTGTTGCTCTCTGTGCTGCATAGTGGGCTTCTGCCCATAACAGCAGAATGAGGATGTTACCCATGTCTTTAAAACTGAAGATGATACGCAAAACTGGAGGAACAGTGACAGAAGGATAGAACTTGCTCAGAGCACACATTAGTAAAGGCTCAAAGTAAGCTCGATAGAGCATTTCTAGTCAGCCTGTCTTTGCCGCCCTCCCTACGCTCTTCTCTCTGCTTGCAATGGCTAGTTCCTGGTCAAGGAAGAGAAGGCTTAGCAGTAGAAGGGATTTGGCCCTAAAGGATCTTTTGTACACAGAAACAGGTAAAAGTAAACTTTGAAAGAGTCAGATTCTACTTAATTTATTGTGTGGCTAATAGAACAAAATCCAATAAACAGGAAAGTAAATTCATAATGATCAAAATTGTCATTCAAAATCAGGAAGACATGTTTTCACCCACAAGTGAAAACAAGAAATCAGTGGAAAGCAGGGAAGCTGCAAACTAGAAGCTTAAATGTAAAGAAAAGCATGCGGAGAGAAATGGAAGATCCGAGAATTAACTGGGGCTGGAGACTAAGCCTCGCACCAAGGCCATCTTGTTACTTAGAAGCAGTGATGGAGAAAACCCTAAACACAGAGGAAAGCATACATAGAACCAAGTTCAGCAAACTCTCGCGCCCCCAGGCCACCTTTGCATGAAGCTGGACTGGAACACTGGTCCCTGTTGAGTTACATACTTTGTTCTTATGCTACCATGGCAGCTTTGAGTGCTTGTGGCAAACTGTCAGTAGCATAGTTATCAGAGTCCTTTACAGAAAACCTCTGTGACTCAAAGACCGGGCACTGTCAGAGAGCACACAAGCTTGACCTGGAAAGAAAACCTCCCAGTGAATGTAGTCAGGGAAATTTTCAAAGCGGACATGAAGTAATATTTTTTAGAAGTATTACTGTTTTTATTGATGGCAAACACAGAACAAGCACCATAAACAAGGAAGGACTTGCTTTGACTTCGCTTGACAGTATGGGCCATGGTGAAGGTGGTTGTGTGTGTGTAAATGGGCTCTAGTGGCAGAAGCTTGAGACTGCTTGCTCAGCTCTGAGGTCTGGGAAGTAGAGACAGAAAAGCAAGTGGGGCCAGCCTATAGACTTTAAGTCTTGTCCCTACTCAGGGGCCCATTTCCTTCATCTAAACCCTGTAAAGGCTCCACAGCTTTCCAAAAGAGTACCACCACCTAGGAACCCAGTCCTAAACACACACATGAGCAGCTCACACCCACGCATTGGACGAAAAACAGAACTTTTCTCAGACGTTTGTTCTGTGTGAAGGAAAGGTCTTCAGGATGATGGGAAATGCTACCAGGTAGTAACTTACACCTGTACAAAGAGTGCTAAAAAGGCATTTGTGGCCATGCACTTGGTTTACAAACTGTCCAAGAAAGGAGCGCTTTAGAAAGCCCAAATCCACTGTCCATAAGCAGCCTTTGGGATGTCATCCTACATCTGTTGTGTGTCAAGCCCACACCACACAGAAGTAGGAACATGAACCAAACCAGGAGCTAACAAGCCACAACCCATTCCTTAGAGTTTTAAAAATCCAGAATACTTTACATGAAAATATTTAACTTACATAGACACTTTTAGTTTACCATTAAAAAAAACAAAGGCTAAGCTAATCTGATATTGAGAGTAAGATGTTACCTTTAAGGAGGAAGTGGTCAGAGCGTGGCCTCTGGTTGTGTGGTGGCTGTATTTTATACCCGTTCCTTCATTCACTGGGTTGTTCCGATTGGTACTTAGAATAGTAATGTGTGACTCTCAAAATATTTTACAGTTGACTTTTGAGTCAAGCCTCCTAAAGTGTAAGACTAGAGACTAGGAAGAATTTAAGGACTTGGAGGCTGAGTCCAGAAAATCGTGAGTTCGAGACCAGCCTGAGCTACATAGCAAGCTCTTGTGAGGAAGGAAGGAGAGAGAGAAAAAGAAGTAGAAGGAAGGTTGGTTTCCGGTGAGGATAAAAATGAGTTGTTTGCAATCTCTAAGCTGAGTATCCACTTAAATGTAAATTAAATAACGTGTCAGTCCTTGGGTACACTAGCCACAATTTAAGAGGATGTGGTTTCATGAGGCTCTTGGCTACCCACCATAAAGAACTCAACTCTAGATGGTGGTGATGAATTAATCATTTCTTGTCATTTTGTACTTCCTTCACCATCTTGTTCACCATTAGGGCATTTAAATATTAATTTAAATTATCTATTTAACTTAATTTAAATTATTTAAGTAATTACATGTTTAAATAATTAGCACTTGATAATTAAATAAAATAAAGATGTAATTTACATTCTGTAATTATGAAATCGGTGAAAATGCTTAAGGAAAATATCCTGAATACCTGTCTTCCAGGAAATGTCAAGTTTAATTTAGAGACTAGACCATATATGCATTCCAGCAAAGAAACAATGTTGACAGCTTTTGCCACAGCTAACACAGCTGACCAATGGACTTACTTTTGAATGGTGCTGCCGTTGGCAGCTTATTTTGGATCTTTCCATGGCTATAATAAAGGAAGTAACTCACATGTGCCTGACCCCAAAAGAACACCATGTCTCCCTTGGAGTTTATTTTTATTTCTTAATTTGGGGTCACATGCTCTTTCCTCCACTCCCTTCCAAGGACCCTAGTTATTGAGATGAATAAGAACAGAGGTGAGCATTTTTCAGGATGGTGCCTTGTGGTTTAGATGGTCTCGATATCAAAACAACAGAACATTCCAGGGCAGAGCTCTGAAGCCATTCATTTTCTAGCAGTGTGTGCTTGGCTAAGCCCAGGACACGTTGACAAATCGTGCTCATATTGTGGTTTTGACAACTTCTATTTCCAGAGACCTCCATTTTCAGGTGTGAAAGACAAGCTGACCTTAACTTGGTAATGCCAGCAGGAGCAGACTGTTCTCGAGCCATGGTCCAGAGTTAATGAGGAAAATGTTGAAATCTAGACTCACAACATGGAGAACCAACTTGTTACTGAAATTGATGGTATGCTTCCAGGGGTCTGAGCTGAGAAGTTTCTTTCCCTGGATATTTTCTGCCCTCTTAGCTTCTACAACAGCAGAAGCAATTTCATAAGCAGATCAGCTAGTAGACAAAAGTATATTGCTTTCCTCAGTATAGCTAAGATGAACACAATCATCATCATCATCATCATCATCATCATCATCATCATCATCATCTTGTATTTCTAGCCAGTGAAATGACTTGGTAAATAAAGACATTTTTCCACAAAGTCTAACAGCCCAAGTTCAATCGTTGGGACCTACCTACATGGTAGGAGGGGAGAACTAACTTTCGAAAGTTGTCCTTAGACCATCACACCCACATCATGGCATGACCTACACACACACACACACACATTAACTAGTCTAATAAAATTTTAAAATTTCCCTCCTCCCAGCTTGGACCATCCTCCCTTAAACCCCAACAAAATTACAAGAAAACATTCTAAGCTAAACTTAGACACTTTCTTTGGGAATTGTCTGGAATATTCTCCTTTGTCTTCATTGAGGATGCTGGCTGTCAATACTTAGGTCAGCAGTTGTCTGGAACAGTAATTTCTTCTGCTTTCATTGGCATATAACATAATTTGGCATTCACAAGTATACAAGCTAAGCATGTGTTAAACATTAGTGATAAGATAGTAGATCAATTGTGATCTGGTCAGTTATCTTTGCAGATCAACTACTGAGTCACAATGACAGCTTTAATAATCCCTATGTCTACTTTCCAGGTGATCTTGAAAAATGAATCAGCACGGTGTTTTTATAAAGAGGATCTCCACTGAATATTGCTAAATAATTTCTTTGCCTGGATAATGTTTTCCTTTGGGCTTTTAGTACTAGAAGAAGCAATTTTACAACTACATTAGCCGGTAGCTAGACAAAAGTATTTTACTTTTTTCACTTATACCTAAGATGAACACCGAAGTGATTGTGATGATGCTGGTGGTGATGGTGGTGGTGGTGGTGATGGTGGTGATGGTGGTGATACTGGTGGTGGTGATGGTGGTGATGCTGGTGGTGGTGGTGATGGTGGTGATGCTGGTGGTAGTGGTGGTGGTGATGCTGGTGATGCTGGTGGTAGTGGTGGTGATGCTGGTGGTGATGCTGGTGGTGGTGATGGTGGTGATTCTGGTGATGCTGGTGATGCTGGAGGTGGTGGTGGTGGTGGTGATGCTGGTGATGGTGGTGGTGGTGGCGATGGTGGTGGTGATTGTGATGGTGGTGGTGACGGTGACGGTGGTGGTGGTGGTGGTGGTGGTGATGATGGTGATATAATGGTAATGGTGATGATGCTAACATGATCATCTTTGGTAAGTTTGGTAATAATTCTCATGACTCACATTAGAAATTTAACCGCTTTATAAGCAAGGAGCTACATCTACACATACACATATGTGAGCATTACTCTTACTCTCTTTTGCCCTCTCCCTTGTCCTTAAGAGAGGTTTTGGAGTTTTTGTTGGTCCTGTTGTGATAGTGGTTGGTTCTGGAGAAGGGACCCGGAGCCTCCTATGTGCTAGGCAAGCATCCTACCACTGGACCACACCCCTGACCGACGTTAAAATGCAACCGCTCTTACAGACAGGCATCCTTATCCCTGTCTGACACTCCACACATACACTCTGTAGATTAATGAAGCTGCCTAGAGTGATACACAGGGTCTGCTTACGAAACCTTGATCTGTCTCCTGCTCCTTCAAGTCCGGTATGTGGAGTATCTCTTTCCAGAGACTGGGCTAACTCCTCAGACGATCTCTGTGTCTTCTCCCCAGGCTTTTCTGTGCCCTCCTTCTGAAAACAGCACTAAAGTCTGAAGACTTTCCTAAATAATAATATGTGAGCGAAGGTTTGCTTCAGTCACATGTTCCTAGAGATGGTCCTCCTAAGGTAGAGAATCTTTAAAGACAAAAATCTGAGATCCATTCCACATATGTTATGACACCGTTGCTACAAGACAGAGATGCACAGTAGGGAACAGCAGACATGATGGTGTCTTACATCACCTGACTGGATTGAGAGTTACCTAAAAAACTAATAAAGCATACTTCCGGGTGTAACCGTGAGGATGTTTCCAGAAACAATTGGCATGTAATCAGTGAAGCGATGTGGAAGACTCATTCTGAAGATGTGTGGTGGGGTCTGGGGAACGGAACGGCTTCAAAAGCAGAACAATGACCTGCTACTTCCATGTCTGTGGGGTTGGGGGCTGGGGGTCGGGCGTTAACCAACAAACAGCCGCATCATGGCTGCATCAGTACGCATGCCTCACCCGCAGATCAGTATGGTTGCTTGCAGGGTCCACCAGGTAAGGCTAATGAGGAATTTTCACCTCCGGTAACATGTACTGCACTGACACTGTGGATGCTAGCCAACAGTGTAGAAACTTCTAGGTCAACCCCAGCTTGTATTCTCTGTGCCGTGTATCCTGAGCATGTGATGTCTTCAGCACAAGGGGTTTATCATTTAGTTCTAGAGGTTGGCCAAGAGCAACGTCAATGGCCTCTGTTGTTCCGGCAGCCTCTGAGAGCTTCCTGGCCACAGTTGGCTCCAGGCTTTGCACTAACAAAGTCCGTGGCTTCTGAGAGCAGCATTGTCCTTCTATGCGGGCTACCTCCATGCAGACTCTTTTTTTTAAATTATGTTTTTTATTAGCTTATAAAACCTGGCACATCTTGGATTTCAGTTGACCCTGCCCCGGGCCGTTCCCTTTCCCCAATCCCTGTTTAACTTGGCCGACCCTCGTGCTCCTCCTCTACTTCCATCTCACTTGCTATACAAGTCTTTAAAATTTAAATTTTAGCTGATACACAAAGGCATGAAAAGCATACATATCAATGGGGTTCTGTGGATTATTTTGAAACATGTATACCCTAAATTCAAGTACCTACCTACTTCATCCCAGAATTATTTTGAAACAATCCTAGGCACCACTTAGTCATTAAATATTTCTACTTCTGTTACTATGAGGTTTGAGTCAGTTGTCCTCTATGTTCTTGCATATTGAATGCTTGGTTCCCAGTGATTGGCTTTCTGGGTAGGCTACGACATGTTGTCTTGCCAGAGTTAATGTGTTAGGGGGGGTTTGGGGGGGCAGGACTTGAGGTTCAGAAAAGATTTTCACCATTTAGGGTTTGCTCTCTCTGCTTCCTGTTTGAGGTTTAATGTGTGAGCTCTCAGCTATTACTGCTATAAGCACCCGTGCAGAGAAATTACCAAACTAGACCACCTCATGGGTAGAAAGAAAGATTTATTGGAGATCAAACTGCCAAAGTCATCTGGGGGTGTGGATGGAGGGCAGAGAGACGAGCAAAATGTCAGAAAAGAAAGCAGATTTTATACATGACAGCAGGATGGGGATCTGAGCTGTATGGGCTGTTCCCTCTACCAGGCACCCTTGCCCAAGGTAATTGACCTTTGAGGGAAGGCTGGGGGAGCTTCCAAAAGGATTAAGATGACTCCTAGCAAACAGGAGCCTTCCATAGGGTATCAATTTTTCTGTTAACCGGAAATCTGCCTTTAGGCTTGCTTACTTAGCCAAAGCCCTTCTGCTTAGGACAACTTCACCAACACTGGCACTGGGGGACAGGGACTCCGTGCCTAAGACCTGCCACCACACAGGTACTTGCCACATTTCCCCACTGTGGTGATGGGAAAGCCCATAATAACCCTTCCTTCTAAAGTTACCTTGGTTATGGTGCTTAGCACAGCAATAGAGATGTAACAAAACTTATTAACCAAGACAACTTCTTCTTGACCTGAAGCAGAAGGATGGCTGGAGTTAAGTAGGAGAGAAGTTTTCTAAAGAGTTTTCCTTCAAAAAATTGAATCAGGCCTTTGGCTTTATGTCCAGGTTTGGCCTGCATGGAGGAGGTGCTGTCTGTGTGTCCAACAAGGCCCGTGTGGCGCTCACCTCACAGTCTGGGGTGGCCTGATCAAGTCTCCTGAAGCAGCAGCTCCTCCTGAGTTGTCTCTTCACAATTCAGGATCTCAGCTGCAGTGCGTTCGGAAGATCAGTCATATGAACAAATTGAGTTGTAAATTAGGTCACCTTTAATTTTATTTTGTAAAATCAGTGTTTAAATCCTAAGTGATTTAAAACATGAGAAACAGCAATACTTCCTGAACCTCATCAGATTTTCAGCAGTGCCCAGACCTCTCCAGTCGCTTCACCGTGATCTTTCCAGGCTTTCTCCTCTTTGAGTCAAGGACCAAACACTGTGTTGTAACTGATGGAGATGCTGCCTCAAACTTTTCAGTCTGGAGCTTTTCCTCTCCATCTTTCTTATTTTCCTTGTGAATTGTGTTGTCGTTGTTAAAGAGCCCATTTCTTGTTGTATAATCCCCATAGAACACTGTTCTCTAGAGCAGTGATTCTCAGCCTGTGGGAAGCGACCCACACAGGGTTCACATGTCAGATAGCCTGCATAGCAGATATTTACATTACGATTCATAACTAGCAGGATTCCAGTGATGAAGTAACAACAAAATAATCTTATGGTTGGGGGAATCACCACAGCATGAGGGACAGTATTAAAGGGTCCAGCATTAGGAAGGTTGAGAACCACTGCCTAGGTGTTAGAATCCAATTAATGCTCGAGGCACTTCAAATAGTTATTCCCTGGGTGTTTTGCTTCTAATTAGTTACAGAATTAGATTACTTTGACTTTTTCTCAATTTATTAAGGTTTTTTTTTTGATGGTGGGTTTGGTTTTTTGGTGGTGGTGGTGGTGGTGGTGGTGGTGGTGGTGGTGGTGGTGGTGGTTGTGGTGGTTGAGCCAGGTCTCACTATGTAGCCTGGATATCTAGAAAGTCACTCTATAGACCAGGCTGTCCTTGAACATACAGAGATCCACCTGCCTCTGCCTTCTAGGTGCTAAGATTACAAGTGTGTACCACCACACTTCGCCTAATTTTTTTTAAGTCTTAAATTTTCATGAAAATAGCAAATGTTGGTGAGGACATGGAGAAAAGAGAGGCTTTGCATAAATTCAACAGAAATATAACTTAGTACAGTAATGAGTTAGGACATCACGCACACTTGAAATCCCCTATTCACTGTAGCACCAGTCACAACAGTAAAGAAGTGAAGAGGCCGGAAAGCTGGCTCAGCAGTTAAAAGCTCTACTGCTCAGGACCCAGGTTCAGTTTCTGACACCCACGTGGCAGCTCCCAGCCGTCAGTTACTCCACTTTCAGGGGCTCCTCCATCTCCTTCTAGCCTTTGCAAGTGTCTACATGCTTGTGTGCAAATAAACTCACAAAAGCACACACACACATAAAAAGGATGATTGTCACTGCATTTCATTATTGAGGTTTGGTCTGTTGCTGTGTATTGTAATGCTGGCCCTGGCTGCCTCAGGAACGAGGAGATCTTCATGTGCACCCAGTGATACTATCTATGTAAACTTGCCCCCAAGTTATCCCTGATTGGTCAATAAAGATGCTGACAGCCTATAGCTGGGCAGAAGAGAAGTAAGCTGGGCTTTGGCTTTCTGGCTTGGAGTCTGAGCAGAGACCATGAAGGATGGAGAAGAGAGAGGAGAAGACGCCATGGGGTGGGAGCCATGGGTAGGTGAGTCATGAGAACATGGCCATGAGGGCTGGCCAACTGGAATAAGAGCAGCCCAGGCAGAACATGGCAAGTTATAACTCAGGGTAATTGACAAGGAAGGACAGCTCTAGTTCTATTAAGGCTTATTATAAATGCAAAGGTTGTGTGCCTTTTATCTGGGAACTAAATGATCCAAGGTAGGGTAGAAACCCCCCTATTAATTTTTGCTACAACGTTTCATTACATAAAATATTTTTAAAATGGAAACGTCTGACATATTCATCAGCCAAGAATGAATGAGGAAAATGTGGTCCATGTATATATACAATGGAATACTATTCAGCTGTAATAATAATAATAATAATAATAATAATAATAATAATAATGATGATAACAACAACAACAAATGTAAATAAAAATAATGAAGTCCTATCATTTAAGACGACATAGAATTGGAGCTCACTATTTAAATGTGATAAGCCTGTACAGAAAGCCAAGTCCTGCTGATTTCAAGGACAGTTAGAATTTTTAAAGCTGATTTGGTCCCAAGTCCTATATCTCCAACACAACTCCTACATGTAAGGGTGCATTTAACACTGTAGGAGCCAGGGGACCAGGAGTCTGCTATGAGATTGTGTCTCCTGGATGTACTAGAAGCTCTTCCCATGAAGTCTCACAGGCACAGGGCTGCCTAGATGTGACCTGACCAAGGACAACACCAATAGACATGCTAATGTGGGAACCTCACCCCTAGACAAAGAAGTACAGGCAACTAAGGGGTGTGGAGAGTGGGAAACGGGTCTTCCCCAGGAAAGGGCACACTCTCAGCTATCCAGTGCCAAATGGTCAGCCCTGATGACGTGCACATGCAAGCAACATGACCCAGGTTGAGCGATTATATTTATGTGTTGAGGAATGCACACACAGGCTTGCACACGCACACACACAGGCTTGCACACGCACACACA
>JADRCH010000041.1:4204840-4215650 GCA_019843965.1 Rhynchomys soricoides
CACACACAGGCTTGCACACGCACACACCACCAACAACAACAACTATTAAAGAAAAAGAGGCTGAGCCAGGCAGTGGTGGCACACAACTTTAGTCCCAGCACCCAGGAGACAGGGGCAGACAGATCTCTGTGAATACTGAGTACAAAGCCAGCCTGGTCTACAGAGCAAGTTTCAGGACAGCCAGGGCCACACAGAGAAACCCTGTCTCAAAAAGAAAGAAAAGAAAGAAAGAAAGAAAGAAAGAAAGAAAGAAAGAAAGAAAGAAAGAAAGAAAAGAAAAGAAGCCAGGAATTTGGAAGAGGACAAACTGGAGTATACAGAAGGGATTGGAAAGACAGAAGGGAAGGGGAAATAATGTAATTATAATCTCAAAAATATACATATATAAAGAGGAGTTAATTCATATAGAAATAGGAAATACATGTATTCCTTACTGGAAGCTGGAGAGAACATGAATGCGTGCAGGGAAAAGGTGCTCAGCGTAGAGGATGCTACCTCAGATGCTCTGGGCAAGGCTGCACAGTAGATCGAGCACAGATAACAAGCCAGGAGAGAGGCCCTAAACATTTACACCATAAAGGAAAGGCTTCAGATGACAGAAAGACCCACCACAAGCCTTACACAAATGTGAATAGGTAAACATATCACATGGTGCCTCAATTAATATAGATAATTCTCATGTCATTATTTCCACTAAAAATTAATTTTCTTTGAAAAAGTTGTACAGAATTATACATCCATGGGGTGTTAGAGTTGAAACCTGAAAAGCAAAGTGTCCATTCCTCCCCCCACGCTGCCCCCCCCCCCCCCCGTTCACTTCCATCTTTTACCCTCTGAAGTCTCAGGTGTGCAAGCTTTGGGAAGGACACAGTGCACGTGTAGCCAGGATCATGACAAGCAAGCGCTCAAGTCTGAGGCTTGCTTCCCCAGGTAAAGTCATTGTCTAGGCCTATTAAATGTGGCATTGAGGGAGCTGAGGGTGTAGCTCTGGGTGTAGGCTGTCTGCCTGGCATGCATGAAGCCCAGGATTCCATCCCATCACCTGCTTAAACTACAGACTTAGCTTCCCCCACACTGTCTCCCCTGCCTCCTACACTCCCTGTGTGTACAGTGGTACACACAGAAACTAAAGGCAGGAGGAGGATCAGACATCCAGGGCTATCCTCAGCTACAGTGAATCTGAATCCTTGTCTCAATGAAACAACAAAAGGTGTTGTTGAGCACATTGCCTTGTGTCTTCCATCTCCTTTTTGAATAATTTTAAGTGTTCGATGATTTTGATAAGCTAAAAACCTCGATTTTTATGCAGTGTCTTGAGTTTGATTTCATAGAAGCAGAGCCTGAGATAAGGGATTCTTTTCCCTTGAAATAGTTATCTGGAAAACCATTCCCAGAAGAAGGGAAGAGAGAGGAGACGACTAGGACAGGAGGAGAAGGGAAGAGAGACTAGAAGAAGGGAAGGAAGAGAGGGGAGGAGGGGAGGAGGGGAGAGGGCGGAGAGGGGAGGGAGTGTAGGAGGCAGGGGAGACAGTGTGGGGGAAGCTAAGCAGGGAAGCACTCTGCAGACCACCAGTCTCTAGAGATTGACATCCACAGCAATGGAACTGTACTACAGTCAAGCTCATCGGAGGCAAAGGGTGCAGTGGCGTCCCTCCCTGCAGTCACTGTCATGAGTCCGTACAGGCAGGGGACAAAAAGCACAGCCAGCATCTGGATTTGAGAAAGTACTAGAGCAGAGCCCAGCAAACTGTCAGTGCCTGTTCAGTGACTCGGGAAGACTGTCAAAGCATCCACTGCGTTACATGAACACTAACAGTAAAAAGGTGACTGAGGGTGACTCTCCCCTGAGGAGGAGCGTATACCTAGATTCGGGTCCCTTTTACTTTCTGTGACCTCCCCCTGAGAAGCCTCAACATATTCTCTGAGCTAGGACTCGGAAATCTGTGGACTTAAAGACATGGAAAATAGGATCAGCTTGACAGCCAGAAGCAAGCCAAAGCACGGCTCTGCCCTTTTGGAGAGATGTTTAAAACCGTGTTAAGGCTAATTTAACTCTGCAACTGTGTTTTAAAAGGTGGCATGTTGACTGTGGAGGGGAAATTGAGCTAGGGCACAAGTTTGAAGTGTCATGTGAAATTGCAGTAACTGCTCATTCGCTTAAAAAAATATTTGCTTGCCCCCACCTCAACTGCCTTTGCTTTCCCAGTAGAACTGGAATATACAGGCCAGGGCTGTTCACTGCCCTCCTGCCTACTCCCCCTGAAGCTGGAAACATCGCCAGCCGTGGCTTTCTATAACTAAAGCATTCACAATCTTCCTCTACTTAGGTAAATACAGCATACAGTATTAATAGAGAGTCTGGGTGGGAATGGAAATTGACTATAGATTGATGGTGTGTACAGAACAGTAGTTCTCAACCTTTCCAATGCTGCAACCCTTTAAATATGGCTCCTCAAGTTGTGGTGACCCCCAACCATAAAATTATTTCATTGCTACTTCATAACTGCAATTTTGCTACTGTTATGAAGCGTAATGTAAATATCTGATATGCAGGATATCTGATGTGTGACCCCTGTGCAGGTTACAACCCCTGTGTTGGTCGTGACCCACAGGCATAGAGGGTTGGAGGCTTCCACCACCCTCCTGAGTTCTCTGGCTGAACTAAAAATTAAATTCACATAAAATTAAATTTCCATTAAAGCTTACACAGTGCCCTGCAGCAGAGAAAGGACTGAATCTTGAGACGGCTGGGAGAGGGCAGAAAAGACAGTTTCTCTGAGGCTGGGGCTCAAGGCAGTCTCGCTGTGTAGATAAAGCCCTTCAGCCGGGAGGTTGTCTAGAGAAGTCCCCGGAAGAGGAGGTGACAGTCCATCTGAGCATGGTGTCAGCTTCCAGTTTCCCCTCCCAGTACCCTAGCTGATGAGGGTGTGGGAGGGAGTTCAAGATGGCTCTCAGTAGATCAGTCTTGAGGCAGGTGGGAAGGACTGAGAGAAAGCAGATGCTTGAGTCCTGCCCAGTGTTCTTAGTTCAAAGGAATCTGTGGACCAAAGCACGATTTTTGAGACAGCATTGCCTCAACTCCTCCAGCCGTTAATTATGATTATGAATGTTATCATTATTATTAGTGTGGTGAATAGGAATGGCCCCTACAGGCTCATGTATTTAAATGCTTTGTCATTAGAGAGTGGAGCTACTTATGAGCAAGATTAGGATGCCTGCCTTGCGGGCAGGGGTGTGTCGCCATGCTAAGCTTTCAGGCTTCAAAAGCCCAATCCAGGCCCAGTGGCTCTCTCTTCCTGCTGCCCCTCAACTTCTCCAGCACCATGTTTAGCTGCATGCCATCATGCTCCCTGGTATGAAGATCATGGACTAAACCTCTGAAACCATAAGCCAGCCCCAATTAAATGTTTTTTAAATGCAATAGAACACTGCAATAGAACACTGACTAAGACGATGACGACCACGACGACAACGACGACGACGACTACTACTACTATTACTACTACTACTGTTTACTTTTCAAGACAAGATTGCATTATATATGGGTGTTGTGGAATTCCCTATGTAGATGAGGTTGGCCTGGAACTCACAGAAATCCACCTGCCTTTCCTCCCAAGTGCTGGGATTAAATGTGTGAGCCACCACACAAAGCACCCTTCAACACTTTAAATTGCCTGAAATTGCTCTTGACGTTCTCTTTGCTTTAAGACAACCCATTATTTAAGAGTAAACTCCTGGCAATTTGTTTTCTTGTATTTTTAAAAACATTTTCTCCCTTTGAGACAGGGTTTCTGGTAGCCCAGGCTGACCTCAAACTAGCTATGTAGCTGAGGATGACCTTGGACTCCTGACCCACCCATCTCCACCTCCACAGTGCTAGGATTGCAGATCTCTGCCAGATCATTCTGGCTTTTACAAAATCTATCTATCTATCTATCTATCTATCTATCTATCTATCTATCTATCACTATCACCTGTGTGATATACACGGGTGTGCACATGCCATGATGCCTGTACAGGGTTCAAAGAACTGTGTTGTACAGAAGGGGGAACTTCTACCTTTATGGGTTCTGGGGATCAAACTCTCAAATCAGGATAGATAGATAGATAGATAGATAGATAGATAGATAGATAGATAGAACTAAAATAGACCTTGTTTTTTAAAACAATTTATTTTTTTATTTTTTATTTTTTTATTTTTTGGTTTTTGGTTTTTGGTTTTTGGTTTTTCTAGACAGGGTTTCTCTGTGTAGCCCTGGCTGTCCTAGAACTCACTTTGTAGACCAAGCTGGCCTCAGACTCAGAAATCCGCCTGCCTCTGTCTCCCAAATGCTGGGATTAAAGGTGTGCGCCACCACTGCCCGGCTAAAATAATTTAATTTAAAACAAAAATGTAATAAGTTCTTCACTTTAACTGATACAAATTATTTTAAAGGCCCCTCTCACAACTGTTTACTGTGTGTCTGTATGGTCATAGCTAAATATTTATGGGTTTGATTACCTGCATTTGATTTTGGACAGTTCTATGCACATTTGCAATGCATTGTAACACACTCCAATTCTGTCCCAGTCTTAAAGTCCCTGTCTCTTTCTACCCCTCCCCCCCCCCACAAAACCTTATTTTCCTGTTAATTTTTTGCAGGTCACAACAGCTACTGTGCTACATTCTTGGTTTTCTCCATTTGTCTTTCCTAAGTTTCTGGTCCCCCTCTGCAAGCTTCAGGCTGTCCTCTGTGCCAGCAGCCAGTCACCCATAGTCAAATACATTTAACTAAGCTGGCTGTTCTCTGTTCTTGTTTGGACACAGAATGAGGCTCCAAGGCATAAATTTCCTATCTTGGGGGCGGGGGTGGGGGGTGGGTGGGGGGTGGGGTTATTGTATCCATGAAGCCAGGTGCTCTTTGATACTTTTTAACTGCAGCTTCTTTTGAATAGAGCCAACTGCCAGCTGCCTCCATGTTCCTCAGGTTAGGCCTGTCCAGTGCTGTTCCTGACATTCCTGTTTTCCTTCTGGCTAGATCAGCAGCAGTCCCCACCACCACCCTTGCTCCCAGCCCTTCTAAGCTCAGCACTGCTTAACCGGGAAATAGAGTCCAAGAGGCTATCTCAGGAGCCTCAGACTCTCCTCAGCCAGGGCCAGCCGTGGTCCCTGGTTTTTTTCTGATCATTCTTGGGGCCAGGTAGGTATGCAGTGACTGGTTCATCTTCCTTCATTTATGACTAGAAGAGAGACTTTTCTATGCAGCTTCTAAGTGAACATTTCTCCTTGTCAATTACAAAGACATTCAAAAGGCACACTTGGCTAGATGTTTCTGTCAATTGCTCATAACTCTGTTGCTCATTGGTGGAATATTTATCTTTGTTTAGAGTAACTATAACATTATTCTTTTCGAAGGAAATGTACCAAAATTAGTCACAAGCCATGAGTCAACCCAGCCCAGAAACCCCTCTGAGGTGTCGCACAGGGAAAGACAAGGAGGGATGTGCCCGAGGAATATATAGGGTAAGAAACCACTTTACTCATTTATGTCCACAAGGCAATAAGAGCAGCATTATAAACAACAGGCAAGCAGGAACATGACAGATGGCCTCAGAGACAGCCCCGTAGAACATTACCCATCCCCGCAGAGCAGCTTGCCAAGCCTTGGAGAGACACTGTGCTGAACTGTTGCTAATGGAGAGAAATTTGGGCTTTCCACACAGGAAGAAGCTGTCCACATCCTTCTGTGACAACAGATAGTGAGGAAAACAAAGAGGTCAACGCTTTATTAACCATCCCAGGAAGAGGAAGTTCAAAGACCTGGCCCTGCTGTTCTCTGCTTCTTCCTGATGTGGAGAATCAACTTCCTTCCCTCCTTCCCATTCCATTGTTTCCCCTTCCCTCCCTCCAACCCCCTCTTTTCATTTCTTTTTCTGCCCCCTCCCCGTGCCTCTGCCACCTCTTTATCTCTATTTAAACAAAACCAAACAAAAACAAAAACCATGGTCTAGCTACAGAGCCCAGGCTGGCCTCAAACTTGAGATCTAGGATTATCACTCTGTACCACCACACTCAGTTTAGAAAGTCGGTCTCATTTCTTCTGGGAATGAAATCAAGATGCTTACTTTAAGAGTGATTGCCTCCAGGTCAGTTGACTCTGTTGGTCTTCCTGTGGGGTTCCTATCCCCTTAGGGGCTACCATCCTTCCTCCTGTTCTTCCATCAGAGTCCCCAAGCTCCATCCACGGTTTGGCTGTGGGTATATGCCTCCGTCTGAGTCAGTTGGGAGGGGGTGACTGAGAGGGAGGCAGTGGGAGGGAGAGATGTAAAGTGAATACGTTTAAAAAAAATAATTTTTTAAAAAAGGGTAATAGCCTCAGTGGAGGAGGGAACACCACACACAGTTTATTTGATTGATGAGGCGGGGTGACTCAGCAGGAATTTTGGGAACCTCTCTATAGATTTCCAAAGTGGCTGGAATAGTTCACAGTCCCATCAGCAGTGTATGAGGGCTTCTTTTCTTTGTTGTCTCTTTTTTATTCAACAACTAAGTAGTTTAGACCTACTGTGTGCAGGTCTATGTAACATCTAAGAGTCAGAGAGCTCTGGTATTAAAATCAAGACAGGGGTGCAAGACAAATCAGGAGCAGGCGCGTCTGGGGAAGTACAGTGACTGAGACAGTTGCTGCAATCCCTCCGGAAGTCTGCAGAAAGAGTTAAATAAAGACATGAATGGTTTTTATGAGCTGTGGGGCTCAGCCACGCCCTTTTATAGACTGCTACTCTCTGCCTGAAATTCTGTTCAAGACTCTCTCAGAAACATGTGCCATACAGGGTACTGGTCCGTTGTGTCCTTGCTGTGGTTAAATATCTGACAAAGCAACCAAAGAAGGGCACTTTGGGCTCACAGTTAAGTATACAGTAGTCTGTCTGGAAAGAGAAGGCACGGGAGCAGGTGAGATGGTCACACTGAATCCGCTGTCAGGAGACACAGGGAGGCAATGTCAGTGTGCAGCTTACTCCTTCCTTTGTATTTAGTCTGGGACCCCATCCCATAGGGTGGTATCCCCAATGTTTGTAGTGTATCTCACAGTTAAACACTTCTTGACACATCCTAGTAGACATACCCAGAGGTGTGCTCCCATGGAGATTCTAAGGCTTGTTAAGGAGACTCTGAGTATTAACCATCACAAGTTGGATACACTGTCCCAGTTGTTACGTTGTTGCCCCAGAATGGACAGAACTGGTGAGCAGTTTGCCCTTGGACTTCTTAGTTAAATAATGTTTTATATATGTTTTGTCTTTGTGTGTGTTGTGATATATGTGTCCATGTGTGCAAATGTAGGTGCATGCATGTCACAGCATGCATGTTAAGGTAGACAACCTCGGGAGTCAGTCTCACTTTGCAACTTGCCTGCTATAGTTTCTTGTTCGCTGGCTGGCTGTGTACACTAAGCTAGCTGGCCCGCCAGCTCCCAATGAATCTACTGTCCCCATCCCACCTCACTGTAGGAGTGCTGGGATTATACACAAGTGCTCCGAGTCCAGCTATACATGGGCTCTGGGCATCCAAACTCTGGTCTTACGCTTGTTTGCGTACCACACTGAGCCATTTCCCCAGCTCATCAACTGGTTTTAATAAGGCTTTGTTCCTCAAAGGGTGGCTTGCTGCAGGTAATCTGTGGCAATCTGGGCGGGGTGGCTGTTCTCAGGGACAGCTTTGCAGAGAAGGAATGAACATTTAATAGGTCCTAAGAGTGACAAGATGGTCGTGAGCCCTGGAGATGGAAGCAGATGTGATAAACCTTTACTAGGTTTACCAGAGCAGGACAACATGTCATTGTGGTTGAGTTGCCAGGGATTCCTGGGTCCACTCCACACTTCTCAATACTGTTGTCTGCTGGGAAGAACTGGTGTAATCTTCCTACAGAGAACAGAATAATATTGCACACACTTAAAATAACAGAAAATAGATAGGCAGTGGTGGCGCCGCCTTTAATCCCAGCACTTGAGAGGCAGAGACAGGTGGATTCTGAGTTCGAGGCCAGCCTGGTCTACAGAGTGAGTTCCAGGACAGCCAGGGCTACACAGAGAAACCCTGTCTCAAAAAAACCAGAGAGAGAGAGAGAGAGAGAGAGAACAAGAAAAGACTTTCCACCAGACCTCCCATCTTGAGGCTCCAGCTGACGCCTGCATAATGAGGCGGCTCCCCAGCTCACCTGGTCTTGACCTCACATCTTCCAGGGAAGGTCTCTGACCACCCAGGCTGGGAGTTCTGTTCTGCTTGGGAGGGAATGCCTCTGGGGACCAATCTGTGGCCACCTACATGGAGAAAAGCGCCTGCCCTATCTCCTCTAACTACTTGCCTTAGTTTTGGGGACTGCTAAGACACCACAGGGAGAATGGAGTTCTTATTTTGATTTTTAGTCTAAGAAAAATATTCTTTTATCTTCTCCTACATTCTTACAGGGCTTCTCCTCTCCAAGGGTGATAGAAATTCAGGCTCCAAGAATACCAGCCCCCAAAGTCCACAGCCCCATCCCATCTGGCAGTAGCTGTATCAAGAGAGTGAGCCAAAAGCAACATGGCAAGGGCTGGCATGAAGGAAAGTGGGCACTGAGACAGTTTCTGAGGATGCCTAGATAGTTCCTCACTGGGTCCCTGCTGCAGGTGAGAACTAGACAGAGCCCAGGGTCGTTTCGATGTGACAGGAAGGGAAGGAGGGAGGAGAGAGAATACTGAATTATTTTAAACAAAGCTAAAGTGTTTGATATGAGGAAGCCTGCGTTTAGAATTGCTGACATGTTCAAACATATCTTCAACATAGAGAAGAGATTGGAAGTGCGTGGATAATGTTTCTCTTCCCAATGCACTCACTTTCCCTCAGTCCAAGGATGGTGGGCTTGCATTTAGGTTTTCTTCCTTGTACAATGTGGATGACAGTCAAGGATGGTTAGACCCTCTCCTTTATTAGTCTTCTGTAACCCAAGTGATAAACCACCGGCAGTTGACGGAGGGTCGACAGCAAAAGGCTGAACCCTGCAGGCTGCACAGGATCCTGTGACGGTAGGAACACTGCACGGTAGTAATGATAGATAAGAACTAAGAATGTCTCTCTGAGGGTCTGCCAGAGCTGGACAAATACAGAGGTGGATGCTCTCAGCCAACCATTGGACTGAGCACAGGGTCCCCAATGGAGGAGTTGGAGAAAGGACTGAAGGAGCTGAAGGGGTTTGCAGCCCCATAGGAAGAACAACAATACCAACCAACCAGACCCCCCAGAGCTCCCAGGGACTAAGCCACCAACCATGGTTTCAACTGCATATGTAGCAGAGGATGGCCTTGTCAGGCATCAATGGGAGGAGAGGTCCTTGGTCCTATGAAGGCTCAATAGATGCCCCAGTGTAGGGAATTGGAGGGCAGGGAGTGGGGAGTGGGTGGGTGAAGGAACACCCTCATAGAAGCAGGAGGAGGGGGGATGGGATGTCAGGGGGGAACTGGGAAAGGGGATAACATTTGAAATGTATATAAAGAAAATATCCAATAAAAAATAAATAAATAAATAAAAAAGAATGTCTCTCTGCCTCTCAGTCCAACCCCAGATAGTTTTAATTAAAAGTCTGTTGTGACATGTGTATAAACACATTAGCACAAACATAACCCCCCCTCCCTCTCTCCATTAATAGTCATTAATAGTACCATCCCAGAAACCTCAGAAGTTACAGCACCTTGAAAAAAGTTACAAAAATCTGAATTTCAGCAGAAAATACTTTTGAAACCTGATTTCTTTTTTTGCTTATTTTTTTGCTTTTGTTTTGCTTTTTAGACTCTGACTATATAGCCTAAGCTGACCCTAAATTCATGACCCCCAGCCTCAGGCTGTGGGTGAAGCCTTGCAAGCATGAGCCACCACAGTCATCAAAGTCTAGTTTTCTCACAGTGACACCATTTTCAGATTGGGCAGCCTGCGAATTGCCCAGATCCACAGAACTGTAAGGGTCTCCAACAGTGTCTCCTCATAAGCCAGAAGACTTTCTGGAGCTGAAGAGACAGCCCAGAGGCTGGCAGCTATTTGCTATCGCAGAGGGCCTGAATTCAGTTCCCATCATCCATGTCAAGTGCTTTGCCCCCACCTGTAAATCCAGTTCCAGGGATCCAATATTCTCTTCTGGCCTCTATGAACAACAACATTCATGTACATATAGTCAGACACAGACACACAGACACAATTTAAGATAAAATAAATCTTAAAGAAGTATTTCTGATCTGTCTGAGAACCTGAGTTGAAACTTCAGACCCCATGTCAAAGGTAAGTTAGGCATAGCAGTAATCCACACATGCTTGTAATCCTTGCACCATGGATATGATTACCCAGCCAGCAGCCAAGCCTACTTCACCAGCTTCCAGACAGCAAGTAACTCTGGATCAAAAAATACAATGGGAACTAGGAAGGTGGCTCAGTAGGTAAAAGTGCTTCTCTGGGCCTGAGCTCAAATTTCAAGAAGCCACGTACAAAGCAGACATGCTAGTGAGTTGTAGTCCCAGCACTGGAGGGTGGCGGAGGGTGGGGGTGGGGGGATGCAGTGATGGGGGCAGTGCTGAAGACAGATGGATCCTGGGAGCTTTCAGGCTAGCCAGTCAAACTCATGACTTTCCCATTCAGTGAGTACTCAAGGCAATAAGACAAAAAGGGAATGGTACAGGAAGACCTCTGGCATCCTCCAGCATCATAGCAAGGGCATGCACATCCAGACTCGTGTTCTTAGCACACACACATGACACATCACACCACACACACAGACACACATCTCATACATACACACACGTGTCA